>JAPZDZ010000023.1:18091007-18141936 GCA_029783805.1 Acanthurus tennentii | reverse complement strand
AGATCCCTCTCTTGTCAGTGATAAAGCTCTGCAGTCAAACTTCAGTCAAGCACACACAAGGTCGCACAAAATTGAGTCTGGTACTACAGTTTTTCAGATGGTACACCATGTTATTTTCACATTAGATCAAATTTGCAACAGTTAATAATATTTTTTAACCACAACTACATAAAATTATAATGCAACTCAGACTTAAATGTTATCATAGTTAGTCCTCTCAGCGTAATGCAGTGGTTTTGTCCTGTAAGTCTTTTGATAGACAATGGGAGGAGCACAATTAATACTCATTTAGGCTAGGAAGACAGTCCAAAGTTTATTGTGTTTAGAGCCGCAGTTTGTCTTTATTAGCAATTACTCTGATTAAGTATTTAATCTTAGGGTTTTCCAAGATGATACGATTTAGGGTGTCTAAGCAGGAAACATAATGTGTTCCCCAATTTTAAGTGCCATCTGAAAGAGGTGACAAATACATGCATAACACATACAGTATATCTGCTTATTACTACATTATTCTGTGTTGTAAACCATTAAAGTATCTACACTGTATACTAATTACACATCTTAGAAAGTGGGGATTTAAATAGTGTTGACCAAACTTAAAGATAT
Organism: Acanthurus tennentii; assembly: GCA_029783805.1. Lineage (NCBI taxonomy): Eukaryota > Metazoa > Chordata > Actinopteri > Acanthuriformes > Acanthuridae > Acanthurus > Acanthurus tennentii. The sequence goes on along the minus strand of JAPZDZ010000023.1, from coordinate 18,141,330 downwards.
AAATATAGGGATGACAAATCATCACAATGTTAAAGTTGCAGACGGAGACTTTTGAGCATTTTTCCACTATTTTCGCATGTTAAATAATTCTCAGTTATGTACATCAATAGCTATAGCCTTTTAGTTATTAATAGTTGAGGACCAGTTCCCTGGCGATTAGCTAACGGGTTAACTGTTAATAGTTTCAGCTTCAGTCCTTGTGTAACTGGACATGTGGGAGAGTCAGAGCTGCCCCCACCCCCAGGTTTCAGGCTCCAGGTGCTGAGGAGGCACAAGCAGAGGAAGGTGAGTGTGTGAATAACGCAGGCAGGCAGCAGATTCAGGGGCTGTGACAATGAGTCAGCAGCAACACAGAGGGGGGGAAAGCTGTGCTGATACCGTTCCTGGACCAGCACACACTCATGCAGACACTGCACTGTAACATAATGGAGGTGTCTATGTGATGATACATACCTGACATACTCAGGAATAGCATCTGTTTTGCTTCCTATAGCTGCAGAAAATAACGTTTGGGGCCCTGTTTCTGCTCCGATGGGAAAGACTGGCACAGAATTTGCCTAAAAGCATGTTGGACTTAATTATTAAGTGCTCTGTGATGGACAGTGGTGTCTAAAACTAATTATTAGTTTATTGACTTGCCTTGCTGAAGCTGCATATTCATGCTCATTATCATAAGGAGAAAGGGAAGGACTAGGGAGTGAGGATGAATGTTTAAGGAAAAAAGGATAGATGTAAATCATTGGGATGAATCACCTGTTAGTTTTCTGTTGTTAAGACCTGGGTCAAATAACAACAAATTATTCTGATTTTTAAGCACCAAAACTGTGATTTTAACAGCACTTGGGCAACTCTGTGACTTCAAATCCCTGTCTGCAAATGTCAAACTTAAACATGCTGAGTATATGAAAATAAATGTCCACAAACAGCATTTAACTATAGTCAGGTGTTCAGGACAAGCTGAAAAAGCCCTGATTTTTCATCCAGCTTTTCCTCAGAGCTGTCCTCTACAAGGGTTCAGTCTGTTAAACTGCTGAAATCTCGTTTTCCTTCAGGACTGCAGCTATGAGGGCACGTGGAGAGGGCACAGTAGCTGCAGTGGCTGCCATTAGGAGTAAGCTGTACCGAGAGGTATGGATGGATTATGAGACAACATGTAGGCTAATAACAGAAGCAAGACCCCTAGACTAAAAGGAAAACCATATGAATACAAACTGCATTGCACTTATTGCAGTCTTTTGTGTCAAGGAAAGTTCCCTTTTGAAACAAAACACTAAGTCGCTTGTTTTTTGCCTGAACTTCAGAGTTTTCTTTATACAAAACACTGCCACATAGTGTATCAAGGAAAGGCTTGGATGCTTTATGAAAACTATTAGCTTCCCCTCTACCACCAAATAATTTTCATACAGTTCCGGAAACAGCTATTCTGCTGTCAAACTGATTTAGACGACTTCATAAATTTTGAATGCAATGTTACTGTAGCCTCAGAGTGCTGTGCAGCTGTGAAGGAATGAGCACACAAAAAAATGATGTGAATATGTCTGAGATTTGATTGGCAGATACTGGTTATTAGAAGACTTGAAAGATTTCGGATTAGAAGCAGCAGTTCAAACATGCAGACTCAAAAGCCGGGACAGTGATAGACTGCTGTTAGGACCCTGTGTGGCAGCCTGGCGAAAGATGCTGAGCTACTTAGACTTTGAAGGCATCCAGTGGCACCAGACAGAGTTAAGAAAAAAACAACTTTATGCAAAAAAAAAATACACCAGCAGCAACCAGACAAGAGGCAATAAGGCTCATTGTGATTCTGCAGAAACAGAGGCATCAAGTTTGTTTCCTCTTCAGCACAAATAAAGAACTATTATGTAATTAAAAAAATAAAAGCTAATATGTACTTTGGACACAAATTGTGCAACATGTGAATAAATATAACATCTAAATATTATTTATATATTTAAATATATAGTGAAAGTATCAGCAGAAAGCACTCTCCATTTGTCAGCCCTTGACAGCTTCTCTTACCAGTGCAGCTGCCTGCACTGTAAAAAGTTGTTTTGGTAGGTTAATGCTCTTGTTAAGCTTATAAAACTATAACACTAACCCTAACTAGAATTTAAATGATTAGTCAATCAATTAGTAATTCAAGAGAAAATAGAAACAAAAAAAATGTTGCTGGGTGGGCATTTTATTATGCAAATGTTTTTCCTGGTGACGCAGACAAGTAACAGAAGAAAAGGCTGGACTCTAGAGCATTTAAAGCAGTTCAGAAGCAGCATTTTCTGTAGGAGAGAAGAAGACTCTATTGTGTGGACTTCAGGTTTTGTCCTAACCCTCACTTTTTTTACACATTTTACATGCACCAACAAACTATATAACATCACAAAGGGAAAAGAAAAACATATAAAGCTCAGTGCGGCATCTTTAAGTAGTAAATTATTAGTCAATAAAACAAAGGTAGACACTTTTAATTAATTTAGGTAATTTTCACTCAAAATCCATTACATTTATCACCTTATTGCCATATTTTTTGGTTTTTCGATGTTTATTGAGGCTCAGTTCAAGATTGAACAAGCTGGATATTTTTTGCAGTGTGCAGAACTCTCAACTGACCCACACAAGCCTTTACTGTAAATTCCACCAGCAGTCCAGCTAATGTGTAATGGGCAGGAAAACTGACATGCTCCTCCATCATCATACAATATGTAATGGCTCCACTGTCTAAGGTCTGTATGTACAGCAGCATGGAAAGTGGTTTATGTCCAGCAGTGTCTTTGGTGACCTCTTCTGTGACCTCAGGGAAAAGATACATCACATGCATGCTTTGTTTTCCCTCTTTTGGCTTTAATAGACATGACGGTTAAATATGAGCCCTCAATATTTTACTTGAACAGCAGGTGCCACAATATGTCATAAAAGGTTAAATTCAATGTCCAGTTAAATAAATTAGTTTAGAAGTTTATGTATGGTAGTGAAGATGTCTTGTCCCATAGACTATGAGATCTACTACATTTAAAGGCATAGCTCAATATTTTGGAATCTATATTTTTTGTTGAGAATTAGATCCACACCACTCCAGTCTGTTCAGTAACTATTAAGCCTGAGACAGCTGCTGGTTAGCCTAGCTTAGCTTTGCTCACAGAGTGGAAACAACCTTGTACTGTTACCATCTGTTTTTCAGTCCTTGTGCTAAGCTAAGCTAACCAACAAGTGGCTTCAGCTTCACATTTAACATACATACACAATTTACAAAAATAACTATTGGTAGGGAAGAAAATGTTCTAAATGTCAAATTATCCCTTTACAAAAATCACCTCTTTTACAGTAACCAAGCTTGCACAAACAAGGCTCAGGTTGTGTGTATCTCAGCATGGCCCTTGCATTTCATGGTGATATCCCTTTGTGGTTTTGTATTTGCCAGCCTCCCTGAGCTCTGTGCAGTGATGTAATTATAGCTGGAAGGTCACAGAGCAGGTTTCGTTGATGTTAAGTTTTGAATTTTCTCCTCGAGACAAGCACGCTGACACTGCACACTGGGCAGGAGGAGCATGTAAACTGAGATCCACATCGCCTGATACCACAAGGACATACCCAAACCGGGAGCTTTGATGACAGAATTTACCACAGCTGGATGGATTGGATTTGAGAGAAAATGTACAGTTGCTCAGTTACTGATGTGTAATTATGTGATAGTAATTAAATCTTAAACTAACTAACTGAACAAATCCACCACATAGAGGAGATATTTCTCTTTTTTTGAGAACATGGCTCCAGAGATGGCAATGTTCCCCAGAGAACAAGTCCTACTGACTTTGTTGGTTATCTGACTTTAAGCACCACAGTGGAGTTACATTAGTGTTTTTAAGTGTCTTAACATCTGCTATCAGATAGCTTGCCTTAATATACAATATAGACATTTATGTCTCCTTCAGAATAAATTGTAATCATTTTAGTGATTAGTTAGCCACCTAATTTGGTAAAATCATCAGTTCAAAATTTCCATTTATATAATACTTTGGTTTATGACCAAACATTTGCGAAACTAGTTACATCAGCCTCACTGGTGCTTTGTTTACAGAGCCAATTAGCAGAAGTTAGCATGCTAACAAACTAAACCAAGATGGTTAACATGGTAAATATTATCCTTGCTAGAAATAAGCATTTATGCTGCTTTTAGGACAATGTTAGCGTGCTGATGTTAGCATTAAGCACAGCTGTGCTGAAGTACAGCCTCACAGGGCTGCCAGCATGTCCGTGTCTTATTCCTTAATTCAACACTTTTCATGGGTGGGAAAACAGATGGACCTGCCAGTCTGTATAATTGTAGACTGACAGCTTTACTTGTACATGCAATAACTGTGGAAAAAACAGACATACAAATTTTATGCTGCTGTGCTCTGTCATGCTTTATTCTTACAACATGGTGTAATGGTTGACACGACACATCATGAGGTGTGAGAGTTTCTGCATCAATAAAAATTGGATAAACTGACACAGTAAAAACAGCAGTGGGTTGTCATGATGAACTCATTCCTCCAGATGGTTCAACAACTACCTTTACCAGAAAAATCTCATCTTTTCCGTATCACTACAGTGATGCAGAGCTGTCAGTGGCCTGAGGTAAGGAGATACATTTAACTGGCCTGAGTTTCACAGAGACCATTTGTGGACTTCCACAAGGACGAGGAAATTATGGACGTGCCCTTAATTATTAAACAAGTGTGTCAGCAGCACGGCCTGATGGAGGTAATGCAGAGAGGAAGTGGGCCAGAGAGAGGGCCTCGGGGATCAAGGGGATAAGAGAGACTGGTGGGCTTGGACCTGGGGGTGGGGTGGTGCTGGGCCCAAGGGCTTTGGCTTGAGCATGGGAGATCCAATAATGCTGTCAAAGCTATTTTGCACATTGTTAACATTCAGAATCCACTGTAGATGAGGCTGTTAGAGGTGGACTGCTGCGCCCAGGCATCTCGATTATTTGGTTTTACGCAGCAATAATGCCAACACCAGAGGTCACTTGTGATTTGATATAGAGTAATCGTATGACACTGTGCACCCACAGCTGATGGTACCTCAATGAAATGGCCTTTGAGAAACTTTTCGGATGACATCAACAGGATTTTCATGGCATTTTTGTACAAGGGATATGGGATGAGTGTCTGTCTTTAAAGAAATCGATCAGGGAATATCAAGTGAGCCAGAGGCCTGACTCAGGCAAATCCTAAGTCCTTTGTGTGTATGTGTGTGAGAGAAACACAATGAAGGACAGAGGCATTGAGTGGTTGAGCAAATGCAGCGACTGTATGCTTGCAGACAGGCATGGCTGTAAACACCCATTCATTGATAAGAACACCTCTCACCAACAGCTGCCGTACGACTTACCATGCAAGGAGATGTGTTTGGGCTGGGTGGAAGAGGAGGGGGCATTAAGCTCGATGGGAGCGTACTGCACCAACTGAACAACAGCACCTCAATGAGTCCAACACGCTAAGCAGAGATTAACAAAACAAAGGGCCGGCGATGTACAATACATGCTACTCCTCAGACCTTCTCCAGTGACTCCTTGTGTCCATGACAAAGAAATTACATTTTGATTTTTAATTTGTAATTTTTTTTTCTTTACCTAAAGTAATTCTTAAATTTTCATTTTTTTTAAATGTGTGGTTTATACACAGTATAAATAAATGTTGCAACAATTTTTCAGCTGAAATGTGCATCATATGTCCACAGCCTGGTGTCATTCCCTCTTAACTTGCTTAACTTAAAGAGGGTGGCAAGACATGAATTCAAATCTAAAAATGTGAAAATGCCTTCAGGAGAAATCTAGAATTTTACAGTGCGTAGACAAATTTGTTTGTTTTCACCGACTTACCAATATTTTTTATCCTTGGTGAGAAATTAGCAAACAACAAAAAATGTAATGTTGAAAGACAAACACACTGCATTAGTTGAAATATGATTTTAAGATTAAATGTCAAGTCTCTGCTTAACATTCACTTTCTCTTTGACAAGAGCAATGAGTTTTCTTAAATTGAAGTGGAAGTTTTACTTTACAAATCACAGATATGGCAGATTGGTAAAGGATTGAAATCATCTTTGTGAGTGTTTTAAATTACAGGTCTCCAGGTAATAATAGTGTGGTACAAAAACAGGGAGGTTCTGACAAAAATATGAACAAACAGTTTCCTGTTTACACATGCAGAGTTATGGAAGGCTTCAGCTGTGATCTCATTTATGTTAAGTCTGATATTGACTTTCCTTGAACCCCTCTAACTCATGAGGGGACATATATGAATATTTAGTTGCTAAAGGCTTCACTGTGTTCACCAGTTAGGCCTAACATGTGTCTATTGTTTGGTGCTGGGCCAGTAGGGTACAGTAGGTGTTTGTCAGAGGTATTTTTTCTAGAAAAAAACAGCTGGTTAAATGAGAGCATAGAGGCTGAAGTTTAACCAAAACAATGAGCTGAAAGGTGCTAAAAGACTTCTTAGAGCTGAGAGGAATTGCATAGACAGTTGATAATTCTCTGTTGGTTTGTTACTGAGAGCAACATCCTTCACATTACGCATAGTCATTTATTCCACTGCAATTCATTAGTGCAGCTTTGAAGACTACACGCTCACTACAAATGGTCACGGAGGACATGGAAAAAAATAAACATGAGCACTCAGACTGTTATCTGACAGTCATGGTTGGATCTTTGGATCCCTGTGTGGGTGCATGTAGGTAAAGATGAGGAACAACAGAGAGAGGAAAACCAACAAAAGCAGGTGTGATATTCTCTGCTATGACTGAGCTCCTCTTCTGTGCTAGTACAGTCCAGTGGAGCTTCACAGCACTCAGGAGGGGGAGAACGAGGGAGTGGGAGAGACAAAGGCAGACAGAGAGAGAGAGAGAGAGTGTGTGTGTGCAAGAAGAGTGGGACGAAAGCCAGCTCACCCCACCCTTACTGCTGCTGCCTGCAGAGTGAGGAGTGCTGCATTTCCTGAGGGCAATGCAGAGGACAAGGAGGAAGAGGCTCATTTCTGTTAAGGTCACCATATAGCAAATGTAGAGCTGGGATGCAAAAAACAGAGAGCCTGCGGCGAACACAGAAACTGAGAGGGACAGAGACACCAAGCGAGAGAGAGACAGACGGACAGATACACAGAGAGAGAGAGAGAGACAGATGAGCTGCAGCATTCAGCACGATGCATCTGTTGTCCAATGTTCTCCACAAAGATTCAGCTTCGCATAATCAGAGGACAGAAGTGGGAATGAATCATTTTCACACTCCGAAAAATGCGCCCACGTATTTCACTCTCATCGCTTGATTGTCCTTTGACTGTTCTATGATTGGATGTGTTTGTTTGTTCTCTGTTTAAGGGCTACTGCTCTCGACAGCTGCACGTTTTTTAATATGAAAAGACCTCTTCATTATGAGGTTTTCCCTGAAATGTTGTCAAAATCACACTCTTGCAAAAAACAAGATGTTTTAGAGTACGCTTGAAAAGAAAATATTCTATGTAAAATGATGGCAAAACCTCGACTCAGTATCTCAGATCTTCTGTGAAGAGAAAACTTCTTCAAATGATTAGCTGATTAATCAATGAGTTAAGCAACAAAACATATTTTACTAATTACTTTGATAACTGAATAATATTTTATATAAACTTTTAGGGGAAAATACCAAACACAATCTTATATTAACTTCTCAAATTGAAAATTTGCTCCTTTTCTTTGCTTTTTGTGATGGGACACTGAATATATTTAGGTTTAAGAAAGCTGGTTGGACAAAACGGGCAGTCTGAGGATGTCACCTTGGCTTTTAGAAGTTGTTATAGAAAATTTTTCACTATTTAACAGCATGTAATGAAAATAATTGTTGCAGTCCCAAAAACTTCAGAGTTTCCCACTCAGCACTTACAAAACCCCTCAATTGGTTTATGCACGTGTCCATGTGAATGCAGGAGGGAGTAGAGAGAGGAGAGAAGAGCGCTTTAGGCCCCTGAGGTGTGTAACAACTTGCAGGGAATGACAGACGTAATCGGGCCTCTCCTGGGACAGGAGGATTAGTGTTGAACCATTACCTTAGCCCCGTGAATCTCTGCTAATGGCTCCAGTGAGAGGGTACTGTAGTACAGAGGTAGGACACATTTAGATTGAGACCTCACGCTTTATAAAAACATGGACTGCAGCAATTTCTCCTGTTAGCGCAATGCAGAAAGAGCTTTGACAATTATGTGTCCAACATGTGTTTATTCACCTTTTCGTGCAGATCCACAGAGCAGATACACACCCCCATCCCAAGCCAAAATGAGCATACACCAGCAGATCCTTAAAAATTTATTGAGGTTAATGTAAGGTGAACTCATATGTGATATCAGAAAAAAAAACAAATAACCCTTGCATAGATCACAGACCATGCCTTTGTCATCATCTGACAAACTGAACACATTGTAGCATAATCCTTGGTAAACAAAATGTGACAATGACGGCTGGATTGGATAACACAATCAGAGTTTGGTTTGCTTGTGGATGAAAAAGAAGAGCAGAGGAGTTCAACAGTCCTTTTTGCGCTTTGCTCCAAAACGACCTTACTTAGTGATTCAATATGCATTCTTGACAGAAAGGACAAAGTCATAGCCATCACATTTCTTACACAAACCAGATCTTCTCATCAAAGGTCGCCTTTGGTGAAAGAGGTATAAAACATACCAACATTTGACTCTGTTCAGTGCCTCCTCAGCAGGCAGAAAGCAGCCCAGTATCAAGATCTTTAGCGAACAAGAATGCCTTAAAACCAATGTAGTACAGAGAAGGGTGTGTGGCACAGGCCCTACTTAGACATGATGGGCATGTTTCCCACAACACAGTATCACTACAGTCTAGACTGAGATAACAATAGGCAGAATGTCACTTGAAAGAGCGTTTCAGTCCTAGAATAGAGATAAAGTTTGAGAAACTAGCCCTTTGGTGTCCTTGCTCACATTCAGAGCCTAGCAAGCACAACCTGAAAGTCACACTCGGCTCAATTACCCAACGCCATCTTAGTGAGGTCAGCGCTAAGGTGCTTTCAAGAAAAGTCCAGCAGAGGACCCGTTTCACAATGACGTCTGAACAGGGCCTTACAGTACGCCTTGGTGCAGAAAAAAGCAAGGGTTTCTTTTTTAAATGATGCAACTGTATTATAGCTGATCCACAGTTTGAAAGGCAAAACTCATGCAGTCTTCGTTTGACCATGCATTTTTTTTGCGATTAGTAGATTTCTGTTGAGATACATTATAGCAGTAGGTTCAGCAGTGGAGATTGGAAACATGAATGTGAACATGGTGTTTGAATGAATCTTGTTTGGCTTTTTTTTTTCTTGAAATCAAGAGGACAAACCATGTGTTTTTTTTTTAATAATAATAGTCTTCTTGTCCATATCATTTAGTGTACAGCAATTGATCATAATACAGTAGTTTAATTATCATGGCTTGCCAGCGGAACATATTGTCTTTGATACTCCAATATATGGCGTGTTTTTCCTATATTAGTCATGTTACAGTGCCACCAAAAAACAAAAGGAAAATAAAAACACACATTAAAATTGTTTTTCATATGTAATTGCAGTATACAGTGGTTACTTTTCTTAGTCTTATCATAGCTAAATTGCATTTTGTTCTCAAGACATTACATGTTTTTTCTAATAGTTTAATTAGGTTGTCATCATTTTTTTAGATCCTCTTGTTTGTGTTTATTTGCAGAAGCATCTAACAGCAACATCTAGTAGTAAGCTAAACAAATAAATGTGTAAAACATTTTACGCACCCTCTCTGACTTTCTCTCACAAAGCTGATCAGTATAGTGAACTGAAGGTATAGATCTTTTCTAAGTGCATTATGGGTTTCCCCATTGGGACTGTGTTACAGGTTCGACTGAACCCTTCAGCAGCCTTTCTTCCTGACTACAAAACAACTCCAGTTCGAACTGGGTGGTTAATGGGGACAGCCACTTTTACAAAGCCGAAAATTGGATTCTCTTCACAAGTTTCGCTCAGTGAAATGTCACCGTCTACACTCGACACCACCGACTTTACAAAATCACAGAACAGAGGGTAAGCGATTGGTACATAAACAGCCCTGTTGTGAGTTATCTGTCAAGTGATCGCAGCTTCTTCAAAATAGATTCTGTTCTTTTCTGTTCTTTTTTGTTTTTTAAAAAAGCATCTAAGAAACAGGCGATTTTTTATTCTATTGCTTTTTAAGAATGCATGTTTCTGTTGGGTAACTGAATGTATAGCACCATCCATACATGCCATCACAGCAAGAGTATCAACAGCACTGCTTATGTGAGGGGTTCATTAGTATTTTCTTCACCTCACTTTCAGCTGTTTCCTGCAGGACATGTTATACACATCACTACTCATAAGCATGAGTTGTAAAAGAAACAATTACCTGATAGCTGCATTGATGAGACTATAATATCCCTATATCATTCTACATGGTAACATAGTGTATGGTATTGGGTATTATTTTTGTCCTCCTCTATACAAATTGGAGATCCCTGACACAAATGTGTATCTTTTTTGCTCTCGTGATAAGTTGCTGACATCTAGCAAGGCTCTTGAATTTTTACCTTGCCTGAGGCAGACACTCTTCAGCAGTACAGTACGGAGATCGGTTCTAAATAAAATGACAGTGCCCTAAACTAACCAACCAGCCACCGGTAACCAAACAGGAAACAAGAATTACATAATGGAAAAAAGTCTTGCACAAAACAAATAACAAAGGCTTGCTTTAGCTGATGCTTAGATAATGTGTGAAGACAAAAATGGTCGTCCTGTGCTAGCACCACCAAAGGATAGCCACTGCACCAAAAGAAACAACTATGACATTCAAGCAGCACTGCAGCAGATTTTTTTTTTTTTTTACAGAGTACTTATTTAAAAACAAAGAGCGTACAGTACAGTGCAAAATGTTATTGTTATTTGGATGAGTTCCTCTGGATATTGAGTGTAGATTGATGTGCAGAAGTAGGAGATTTTCAAGTAGTCATTACAATATGTCCAAATCTATCTGCAATAAGTCTGTCTTGATATGCTAAGACAAAATACACTACTTTTGAGCAAGCGCAGTGAAATAAAAAAAAAACTCCAAGCAAAAATAAAAAAAAGGATGGTTGTGCAAAAAATACGGGCTGCACCTCGCTGTGCGTTATAATGTCCAAGCATTGCAGGATGACAAATAACAGACATCTCCACTGTCTTTTACACATGTGTGTGTTGAAACACACTCAAGTGCATATCTGTGACTCATCAGTAACTTTAGATACCATTACTTCAAAGAAACTAACATACAAAAACAGTCAATCTCATCCCGTCACGAGAGTCAACAATCTCTACAAGCTCTCTACAAACGAATATTTTGATTGTGCGTAGCTTTAAGTGAAAAAAGGAGCAGGATTGTGGTACACTAAGTGCTTGTGAAAAGGCTATGCTTTGGGACTCTCTCATTCAATGCTGCATAACAGCAGTCCACTCTTAAGGTTGCATTATGGTATAGGAAGCCCTGCATTGAAGCTTGCAGCTTGCAGCAAGTTTGCAATGACCTCACTGAGGTAGAGACCCTGAAAGGATGCATGGTGCACAAACAAAAAACAACAGACGTACATAAAATATGTTTAAAACTTATGGATATTCCCTTTTGAATTGGATTGGTAAATATACAGAGTACAATACATTGCTGCTTAAGGGCATAATTAAGTGCATGACAGCATCAAAAATGGGTTGTGCATAACAGCTATGGATCATCTTTTTTTTTCTTTTTTTTGACCACAAACACCTGCTGTTGCTCATCTGGCATCATTAACATTATACCAACAGTGTATCGACATGAGAACAGAAGGTAAACCAGCTCTGTTCAACCACGAAGATCCCATTGTACACAGAGGCACTTTCACTGGTCCTGTTGGTGAAAGGGATAAAGGCACTAGCAACTAATGTAAGAATAATTCTCTGTAATGTGAAGTAAAATTTGGTATTGATCCCTTTTAAGTGGATTCCAAACAAATATGTACTAAAATTTGGCATGGAAATGGAAGCATGACTAATGATATGTTAGGATTTCTTGTTCAAAGAAGGTCCATGCACTGCACTATTGACGTAATGCTGTAATTGGTGCTTATTATGCTTATATGCATCTTTGATAATATTTATTCAGTTTTTTTCGACTACTTAAATTAGAAAGTCTGCATCCTCAAGGTGGGTTTGGATATATTTGATCAGAATTCAGAAACATCCAGAATTTGATTTCCTTAGTTTCCCTGACGATAGGGCACTGCAGAGTGCCTGAACTGCAACAAGCTGTATACTCATGTCATGCATTAAATATACCAGAATACAAAAGTACCTTAGTCGATAGACCATAATGCAGGTTACTTTTTTCATGCTATGATCTCATTTATGTACTGTTCCCTTAAGATTTAACATTCAATTTCTATACTTCTAAATGATTAGCATTTCAAATTAAAAACTCATCCAGTGCGATCGGTATGAAAACAGATGAGAAGGGGTGGATGGAGGCAGGTATCCAAAAGAACATCCTTTCCATTATGTGAGATATGTCTCATGCATGCCGATATCAAAATGGAAATTCTCTAATCATGCTCATGTGAAGCTCACTTTATCATTGTGCTGTGTTGCATCTAAAGGGCATGGCATTGAATCACTTGGTGATATCACAATTACAGCATCTGCTAGAAAACAGCAGCATTGCGGATGTCTGTGAAGCGTTTAGATCACCATCTGTTTACATCCAAACGAGAAGAGATCAGTCTTCCTCCTATAAGGTGCTTTGCTGAATAGTAGATCCTTTGTCAGGAGAGAGGAGAGAGGAGGGGGGAGCAAGGGTCACCTAACTTCTTGGCGCTTACCACTTGGCTGCAGATGCTTGCATGTCTCTGCAGACTTTTCTGGTGCATTGTGCAACTTGCTGAAATGTTATCTGTACTCCATGCATAAGATTTTAATTATCACGCCGTCATCTGATAAGTCAGTGTGTGCTCTGCATCCTCCAGGGAGCCGTGTATATGCGTAATAATTGATGTTTTTCTTTTTGATGTACATATGTATTTGTAGGGTCAGAAGAATTAATTATTCTATCTACCTGTCATTAACTCTAGGAGCTTTGTTTTTTCTGTTTCCTTTCTATATAGCTGAGCATAGTTGTAGGCCTAATGCCATAGAGTGCTTTGGGGAGGTAAATGAAGCATTCCTTACTGATGGTCTACTCCACATATGACAGTCCCATAGAGATCCAAAAGTTCCTAAGTAGTGTCTAAACATCTGTAAGCAGCTTGCTTTTATTTACACAGTTTTGGTTGGCTATAGTGCAGTTGCCAGTTCTGAGGTTTGCCTCCCTAAAGTTGTCGATGCTATTGTTTATGTCTCCATCAATCTCCATGTACTCTGACTTGCTGACAGTGGATGAACTACGGCGGCTGGAGTTGGTTTCAGAGGGGATGTTGGGATTGCTGACGTTGAGCAGCTGGGCCTGCTCCTCTCCCTCAGTCTCCCTGTGATAGAAGTAGTTGAAGTTGGACACAATGACAGGCACTGGCAGTGCAATTGTCAACACTCCAGCGATGGCGCACAGAGATCCTACAATCTTGCCTCCCATAGTGACGGGGACCATGTCCCCATAGCCCACAGTTGTCATAGACACAACAGCCCACCAAAATGCATCCGGGATGCTGCCAAAGTAGGATCCTTGTTCCTCTGCCTCGGCAAAGTAGACAGCGCTGGAGAACAAGATGACTCCAATGAACAGAAAGAAGATCAGCAATCCGAGCTCTCGCATGCTGGCCTTGAGGGTCTGTCCCAAAATCTGCAGTCCTTTTGAGTGTCGTGACAGCTTGAAAATCCGAAACACCCTGACCAGACGGATCACCCTGAGGATGGCCAGAGATGTTGCCTGCTCCCCTACTCCCTCGTTTTCTGGGTCTTCGGCCAGCTCAGTGCCAAGTGTAATGAAGTAGGGGATGATGGCCACTATGTCGATCATGTTCATCATGTTCTTGAAGAAGGCCGGTTTGCTTGGGCAGGCCAGAAAGCGTACTATCAATTCAAAGGAGAACCAGATTATACAGAGTGTCTCAATGATGAAGAAGGGGTCGGTGAGAATATTTGGCTTGTAATAAACAGTACTGTTCCCAATTGTCATCATTCGACCCGCAGGGTCCTCTTTCAGCTGGGGTAAAGTCTCTAAACAGAATATGACAATTGAAATGAGGATTACCATCACAGACACTATGGCAATCCCTCTCGCAGTGCCTGAGCTCTCTGGGTGCTCAAAGAGGAGCCAAATCTGACGCTGGAACTCCTTCTCAGGTAGAGGACGCTCTTCTTCCCTGATGAAACCCTCATCCTCACGAAACTTCTCCATGGCATCCACTCCCAGCTCGTAAAATTTAATTTCTTCTGAGAACATATCCAAAGGGACATTCACTGGTCTTCTCAGTCGACCCCCAGACTGGTAGTAATACAGGATGGCATCAAAGCTGGGGCGGTTTCTGTCGAAGAAATATTCGTTTCTCAGGGGGTCAAAGTATCGCATCCGCTTTTTGGGGTTGCCCAGCAATGTTTCTGGAAACTGGGAGAGAGTTTTCAACTGTGTCTCAAACCGGAGTCCGGCTATGTTGATGACCACCCTTTCGCAGCATTCGTGGTCATTGTGGTCTGGGGGGTAGGTGTCCTGTGGGTGGCCAGGGACAGCCGAGGTCTCGTCCATGTTATCTCCTGCTACCACGGTCATTTTGGGAGAAGGAGGAAGTTGAGGAAGAGTTGTGTTGTGATGTCAGTTAGTCTGACTGAGCAGGCATTCAGATTCGGGGGGAAATTTTCCACTCTTCGGCTTCCCACACCCCTTAAATCGTTGGAGGCGTCCCCAGATATGAGAATACGAGGGGGTTGGTTGGCTGCTTTGCCTCAGTGCGGTTCCACTGCGGTTCTCGCTGACTTGACCATTGCTGCTCTCCAGTGCATCTGCTGCTGTTGTTACTGCTGCCTCTGTCACCCAGTGAGGGGAAGAGAGAAAGAGAGAGAGAGAGAGTCAAAGACAGAGTGAGAGAGAGGGGAGGAGGAAATAATGGGATCAAACAGCCAAGATATTTGCTAGCTCAGCATTTTTTGCAGTTTTATTTATTTATTTATTTAACTCTCTCAGCCTGCAATTAGTGCAGTTATCCGACAGTAAAAAATGAAATTTTGAAATGAAATTTTTAAGGAGGCATTTGTGACATATTTATAATGTAGGAATTCACAATCTCTGTGGTACACCTAAGTGAGAACATCATGATCTTCTTGTACTGCATGGTGTTTCCTACACTCTTAGTAATTCCTGTTGGTAATTCTATGAGCGCTTTTGTCCTGTTCTTATCCCGTTACACTCGTATATTTTCGTACAGATTTTTACTTTAGTTTAACATAAAAACGCCGTGTTTCTACGTCTTAAAGGTGCATGGCAGCGATCCATCCTACGCCACTCTAACCAGCCTGAATTATGATGTGACGCATAAGATTAGATACTGATATATAATACAAACTGATGTTTCTACATGCAAAGAGCCCGCAGGCCTTACGAGGCAAAAAGATGCAAAACGCACCTGCGAAATAGAAAAACAACACAGTGGTTGTCTATTACATTTACATCATTACAACAACATCAGCTGTCAATGAAAGGATCTAATCAATATCCGTTGTACACGTCCGAGGCTTACCGTGGGTTGATCTTGAAAGGTCTTGAATGCGTCTTATTCTCGAGTAAAATCATCCAACGGCAGAGCACCAGTGGGTGTCATGTGGTAACTTTACACTAAACCTACCAAAAAAAAAAAGGCTAGGACCTTCCTGTGCTCATCGCCATCCCAACTGTCCGCCACGAAGAGCCCTCAAATAGTTCTGAATGCCTTACGGCGGGGAAGTAAAAATGAGATTAAAATAAGATGAAAATCAGATGAGCCTAATGAGTAAAGCCCGCGATGTAAAAGACAGAAGGGCAAAAGCTGTAGCGTCGGTAGTTGCTGCTTGCGCGGCGGCGAGGTGGCGTGAACAGCTTACAGTATACCGCAGGAGAAAATGTTGCGCTGCAATTCAGGGGGGGAGATACAGTGAGGGGCAATAAGCGAGCCCTTGGCATTTCCAGACATCACTGCATCAGCAGGAATCTGCTGCTTTTTTTGCGAGTAGACAAGATGACGGGCAGAATGTGTCTCAGCGCGGCACGGAGAGCGGAATGGAAACATCAAAACGGATAGTTGAAACAGTCAAGTGCGGCGGCGAGGTCCAAATGTTTTCTCCAGAATGTCAAGCAAGTTTCGCCGTGCATTTTACATGCAAGTGCTGGGGAGGTGATGGAAAAAGAGTGGAGGGGAGAGGAGAGGGGAGGGAGGGCAGCAGGAGAAGGAGGAGGAGGAGTTGGAGGGTTTCGACGCAATGCAGACCGACTCTACTAAAGCACGCCGCCAGAAGTTCTCCATACACCACAAAAACAAGAGCGCTTGTGTGCCAGCACTGGCGCAATCAGACTGCAAAGATAGACAGATGTTAACAAAACCTCGGAATCCTCACTGTGCAACATCTAGGATCATCTTTAATTCAGAAAAACTGGTCTATCATTAATTGGTGAGAGATTAAATCACCTTTCCAATCCATCACTCCAGGATTCAAGGATATCGCGGTCGTTAGTTGGATGTGACAAGGATTGACACACTTAACAATGCTAGGACAAGACTTTGTTTTGTGATTTTGATCATTTTACAAGTGTGCACTCAAAAACATAAATTCGTCACGATGTGTTTGCAGCCCTAATAGCTATGCAACATCACATCACGGCGAGCTTGCACCCAAGGTGGGCTCGTCCCACCCCTAATATGTGACACTTTATGACACTAATTAAGTTATAACATCTTTTCAGTCTCCGCTTATTGCTACAGGTTCAGATCTAAGACAAATGTAGGAAAATTTTGCTCTGCAGAGGGCGGGGAATCGGTTTCAGCACCATGGACAGCACAGATGATTTATGCGCCTCATAAAAAAAAACTACAAATCCCAAAAACAAACACCAGAACACAATCAACTTACTACAATACAGCATCTAAACAAATACTCAAATGACAACCCTTATTTGTCCACTGTTTGTGTTTGTCCACCTCGAAGGCCTAAATGTAGACGGGTTTTGGGGCCTAAAAACCCAGTGTGGGACCGAGCTGACGTGACTCAACAAAAATGTCTTCTGACTTTTAAAAACACATATTCAACACAAAATTGGGTAAGCAGACCTCAGCTTGATTTGTAAAATCTAACTCCAGTCAAGTGATTACCCCTGCATTTGTCACTATTACATCCTATTAAGTTAATTGGTTTCGTGGCAAGATAACCCAAAGTCTTGTTCTTTGTCTTTTTCCCATCATTCAGCACCAAACGCCCAGGAAGTGAGTGAAAAAAAAAATAACCAGTACTACATTTTCTGATTCATCATTTATTTAAAAAAGGATTAAATTAAGTTCACATCCATATTTAAATTAGAAAAATAAATATTTTATTACATTTAAAATTCACATTGTATCCGTGTCATGCAGACGTTGCATCATTGTTTCACTTGGCTATGTTGTTGTTTACAGCGAGCTGCAATGCAACCTGAATGTTTGTAATAACACAGAGTTAACTTTGCGTAGTAAGCTGCATGAGAAAATGACAAACTTAAAATTACAAAAACGCAGTATACACAAGGCTTTTATACAAAGAAAGCGTGGTCATTTGTAGATCCTACACAAGAGAATGTTGATTTTCTACTGATGATACACACAATGTCCATTAAGCCAGACTGAACATTTTCCAAACATTGGCATTTCACGAATGTCCATGAAAACAATATCCAGTAGTTTGCCGAAGAGAATCCCACACTTGTAATTTGTTGCGTATCTGAGGGAGAAATAGGCTTCACTTAATCGTCTGCCTCCTGCAAATAAGCAGAAAACAAAACTCACTGTGTAAACATGAGTAGGTAAGAGAAAGCAGTCAGGCTTCTGGTGAGCTTAGTTAACCATCACAAGCATCCAGATGCATACTGAGTTTAAGAGCATGATCTCATGGGGCTTATGTTTAAATCAGTCAAGGCCAGCTGCAACAGTGCACAGATACTCAAGCTGAAGTATTAACTCTGCACCCACAGAACCCCAGCATAAGTGTTGTGTCTGCAGGGATATTTATCATCCACAGAGTGGCGCTCGGAGCTCACTTGTCATTATGATCAGATTCTTATGGAAGCATGCCATAAGCTCCTAAATAAAATTAAGTCTGTGATGTTTTCTCATATCTCTCATAGTAATGGCTATTTTCAGAACTGTAAGATGTGTTATTTATAGAAAATAGTCTCATAATGATGAAAAACTATGCTGTGATTATGAGATACTCATCTTTTAATTATGGAATACTTATCTCATTACTATGAAAACTCTTGTACCCTGAGGGGTAGAGCCTCGGTTAAGCTGAAAATCCTGCAGTGCACACACAGGCAAACAAGCCAGGAGGGCTACTATTAGATTTGATTGCAACGACGAAGGTTACATGCTGTTCCGTCTCAAAATGTTTTGCAAAATAGTTTATACTGTTTCATCGTGCGTGGGCCAAACACAGTGCAGCGCATGACTTAGTCCAGAAACACACAGAGACAGACATAAGGCATCTACAAAATCTAAACAGCCTGATTGACTTAACTGTAATAAGGGGTTTGTGTTTTGGTTTGGGTTCATGTGTCTATGTCGGTCTTTCCCCGCGCAGAACCGCTCGCCTAGTGTGTGATGGACGCTTTGACGCATGGCTAAGTTCTCAGCTATAATTTTATTTAAAGCTTGGGCCCGTTGAAAAAAGGCCTTATGATTTTCCGTAACATTAGAGACACAAAGCTTGGTTCATGCTTCTCGTTCCCTTGTGCGTAAAATACCTCTAGCGAACCTGGGGGACTAGAAAACATCTCCAAGTTTACTTTTATTTGGTTTATGCAATTTCCCTTCATATACTGAGAGGTTTCGTATTATATGGCTCGATTACTGCTTTATTTTTACCACGTTTTATTGGTGCCCCGGGCTCCTCAAATGTTTTCAAGCGAGGGCCTTCAAGTATGACGCATTAGTACATAGTTCCTGCTCTTAATTGATTGACACTGGATTAAATTACGAACGAAATTAAGAAAGTATTGATTAAAGTGAGGATTGTAACATGGACATCCAAAGCTCTACATTTGGGAACCACTGTGCGTGCGTATATATGCGGTATCCAACATGAAGGAATCTGTACGTCCACTGGAAGACAACTCACCAGATAAAACTTCCAATGGTGCGTTTCATACGTCTGTTAGTTTCCCTGTGTATGTCTCCACTGTGTGTACATTTGGATATGTCAAAGCTTCCAAATCATCGCTTTCCTGGTAGGACTCAGTTTTGGAGAGCGACTGGGTACTTTTGTTTGAATCACATTCACCAGGGGAGGGCTGCTGCTGCGGCTGACCGCAGGTCACGTGTACGTACTGAACATTTTCCTCCTCCTCGTTCTCTCTGTGGTAGAAGTAGTTGAAATTTGACACTATCACAGGGACAGGTAACGCAATGGTTAGCACCCCCGCGATGGCGCACAAAGATCCAACGAATTTCCCTCCGATGGTAGAAGGACACATGTCTCCATATCCAACTGTGGTCATTGTCACCACAGCCCACCAAAACGCATCAGGTATGCTTGAAAATCCAGATTCAGGGTCTTCTGCTTCTGCAAAATAGACAGAGCTAGAGAATAATACAACTCCGATAATCAGGAAGAATATGAGCAGGCCCAGCTCTCTGAGACTTGCGTGAAGCGTCTGGCCGAGAATCTGGAGACCTTTGGAGTGTCTGGAAAGTTTAAAAATCCTGAAAACACGGACCAATCGGATGACCCTCAGTATGGCCAGAGACGCGGCCTGCTGACTGCTGCCCTGATGCTCAGCAAGATCAAGGCCCAGAGTGATGAAATAAGGAGCTATAGCCACAACATCGATCAAGTTCATGATGTTTTTAAAGAAAGCTGCTTTACTAGGGCACGAGAGAAATCTCATGGCAAATTCAAATGAGAACCACACAATGCAAAGTGTCTCCACCATGAAAAACGGATCTGTGAACGGACTGAGCTCTTTGCCTTCAGCACTTCCATTGCCGTTATTGTCAGGTATTGAGGGGACTTCTCTAAACTCGGGTAAAGTCTCCAAGCAGAATATAATGATGGATATCAATATAACCATGACAGAAACAATAGCAATTATCCGCGCAGGTCCTGAACTTTCTGGATACTCAAACAAGAGCCAGAACTGGCGTTGAAACTCGTTATTTGGTAATGGGCGTTCCTCTTCCCTCGCCAAGCCCTCATCATCTCGGAAAAGCTCTATGGCCTCTTCTTCAAGTTCATAAAACCTTATTTCCTCCAGGAAAATATCCACAGGAACACTTACGGGCCTCCGAAGCCGCCCTCCTGACTGGTAGTAATATAGGATAGCGTCAAAGCTCGGTCTGTTTCTGTCAAAAAAGTATTCATTTCTAAGCGGGTCAAAGAAACGCATCCTTTTACGCGGATCTCCTAAAAGCGTTGTCGGAAAGCGTGAGAGGGTTTTCAATTGCGTCTCAAAACGCAGACCTGAGATGTTGATGACCACCCTCTCGCTGCACTCCTGATCCGCTGGTTCCAAGTCTGCAGCATCTTGCAACAAAGGAGTTACGACCACAGTCCCTTCGTGGTTCTCCTGGGACACCACAGTCATCTTTTTACCCCTCCGAGGGTAAATCCGTCACTCACCTCCTTGGTGCCTTCCTCTTGCCCTTCTGCCTGTGCGTCCTCCCAACCCTCTTTCTCATGCAGCCGCTCCAGAAAAGTAAGAGTCCCCTTTTTGCGCACCAAGTCCCAATAGTTTTATGTGTTATTATCCAAAATCGTTGTGTTGTTGTTGATTTATACCGTCCTTTTGTCAGATTAGAGCCTCTGAACTGTCAACTTTCGATGGTGCAGACAGATCTCTACTTGCATAAGCTATACGCATGGCTATCATATTCACACCATTTTAAACTCCAAAGCCCTCCCCAAGTTGGAAGAGCAGATGACACTTGCTGCTGCTGCTGTCCCTCTCACACTCACTCACTTCACTGTAGCAGAACTGTGGTTTCCAAATTAGCATGAAGCCTCACAAATTTAATAATTTTAACTCTAATACAGTTTTGTTTGTTTTTGTTTGTTTGTTTTTAAAGATAGCTCCCATCAATGTCCTTGGTCTTGCTTTGTTGAGAGCAACATCCAATAAGTTTTCAGGATCCAGAGGGACTCAGAAATGAAGTGTCTCACAGTGCAGGTCCCTCATTCATGAAATCATGGGGCTATTCTTATCACAAGGGGAACCTCCAGGACCCGGCCCATGTCTACAGTTATAGAAACCAGAAGTACAGACTAAGGTGACAAATAGATCCAGCTTGTTGTGAGTTTTTTTTCTGCAGCTAGGCCTGCATATTAAATGTATCCTGAAATAAATAAGATGAAATGACTTGAATGCCTAGTAGCTCAGAGCCCCGTATAACCAGGGGCCCTCCTGGACCCAGCCAGTGGAAACTGCTGGCTTGACTGACACTTGAGCAGCCAGAGAGGATAGTGTCTTCAGGAAGCCACAGCCAAAATAATATTCACCGTTCATAGAACCTGAAGGGCTCAATTGTCCAACTTGGAACATTAGGGCTGCCAGAAGACGAGTGACCTAGCCTCGGGGTCACCGAGATAAAACAGCTGCAAGTAGGTTTATTTATTCTCTTATTAGTTACTGATTAGACCCTGCAAATCCTCTGCTGTCAGGAAAAAAACAAGTGTTTAATCCAAAACAAATCTACTCTCTTTCATGTTGAAGTTAAACAACTCTAATAATCTTGATGACTGAAAGATGAAATGTTTAGAAGATGTGGCCTGGTGGTACTGAGTGAAGTTATGATGTGCATTTCAGCATTGTGATCTATTTATAGCTCAGTTTTTTCCACTTTCATTGCCTTTCATTACCTTTTTCATAGCTCTGTTATGTCCGTCACTGCAGTCGTAGACACAGGAGCACAACAATAATAGCACAGGGGTGCTAATCATTGTTGCTAAAACCAACCTGGATGGTTTGCATTATTACGTAGATGTGGGCAGTCTTTGGTGGCAATAACATGCCATCACAAACTTTTAATGTCAGTGGGGGTTTTTTGTAGCCAGGTTAACAAGCATGAGTTCCCAGAGGAGCCCAGTTTTTTGGGCTTTCCATTACTGAATGTAGGCTTGAATTTCAGAGTCAAATGTCAGTGTCAGGACATGGTGCCGCCTGCTGCTAATGTGTTAGCATATAGCGTTCACCAAATGACTGTCTGGGTCATGCCAAGGTGTCAGGCCCCGACTATATCCAAGGAAACAAACAATAACAAACAAGCTGAGGAATGGACACATGGCTCCTAGATATTGGTCAGACAAAAGAGCAAAGAATTTAAGCTATATTAATCTGTCAACATCTGCAGTAATCCTTCTGTGTCACCTTTATTTGGATTTTTAAAAAACTCATTAGTGGTAATTTCCTCTCATCTTTTTGGGATCCAAATCCCATCTAAGAGCATTGCTTATTTTATATCTTTATTATTCATTAATAGTAAATGTACGCTCTATTGTCGTACATGTTTGGGGTGTGTCCTGCAGTTGTGCCCTCTGTGAAAATCACTAGATTTAATTTAGAGACACATTGTGCAAAAAAAAAAAAACAATAACTGCATGTGGAAAGACGTAAACTTGGAATGACACGCTGTAAAGCCTGCAGGGTACATGAATGCTGACAGCAGGGAACCTCCCATCGTTATTAATGGCTCGACCTAAGAATGGAGGAGACTCCCATGGTAACAAGATACTATGTATGCACTCACCAAAAAATAAAACACCAAATGCTTTCTCATCATTCTTTAAAAAATCACCGAGAGAGGTAGTGATCTTTACAGACATTTATATTGCTATGATTTGAAACTTGTGATAATATGGTGATAAATAGATCATCAAACCATCTGCAACTGTCACAACAGCATGATAAAAAAATGTTCAAAATGTGTAATCAGTAATACAATTAGCTCTAATTTAAAAAAACGTTCTTAGTCATTTTAATGCTCAGATATTCTGAAGCACAGTAATATTCTTTTTTTTAAAGCTGCTAATTTGCCTTTTTAATTAAACTTCTGAAGCTTTTATTTGACTAAATATAAACAGAAGGAGGTTACTTACTAACCCATTGCAGACGTGAGGTAACCACAGTAGCAACTTGTGTCAGTGACTCCCTTTGGCTTTCCTCCTTCTGAACCCCAGGCCAAGTATTTACAAAGTGTGTGTGTATTTCTGTAAGTGTGTATCCGGCGTTGCTGTTTGTATGAATGGTGAATGAACGCATGTGCATATCATGTTTGTGTGTGTGAGAGTGTGTTATAAATTGAAAGAGGAGTTTTTAGAAGGTCAGCTGTGCTAGTCAACAGCTCCTTTGGACTGCATCGTTCTAGTTCCAACTCTTCTGCTCGAAATGAAATATGGGGCATTTGACCCAGTCTGACGTATGCACTGTAGAGCTGGCGATGACAGCGTCTCAGACACAGGAATGAGTCTATAAAGGTAGAGCTATATCTAGAAGATCTCTGATTGAAGCCGTTTTTACCTTAAGTCTTAGGCTTCTTTAAAGTAACATATCAGTAGTTATCCCAAACGACCATATTTCCAAAAGAGAAACTTATGAAGGAGAGAAAAAGTCACAGTGGACAGTGACTGTCAGGTCACATGATTTTAAATCACTTCACAATAAGATGTTATATTCTGAGATGATACATATTTGTCTACCACCAGAGATTTTGCCATGTACCCAACAATAACTTAAATATTTCTGGGCTTAATGAACTCCTCTATGTCTGTCTTGCAAATTACTGAGCAAGGCTGCTTTTGATCATACTAATACTAATTTGGCAGGAAGGCTTATAAATCAACATATTTACTGAAACTGTATACTGTATACTCATACATACTTCAGCATTCTAGAAGTTCTAGAAACCTACCATAGATGTCAAATGACCAGTATCATATTTCCTGGTTTAGCTTTGCATATTTTGAGGATATATATCTGTCCCTGGAGGAAAATCTCACAATGGCCATGCTGAGTTAATGATTTAGTCTCCATAAATGAATCATGTAATAAATCATAAACTTATACCATAGATTGAATTTTGTATGGATTACAGCACACATTTTTGTGTTAACTCATCAGCAAGTGTACATTGTTGAGATGTGAGGAGTGTGTGCAGCTGCATCTAATTAACAGTGTGAAAGTTTTTGCCTACAGAGCCTAAGCTGTGTTTATACCGTTCCCAGTAACTGCTCTGCAAGCTCAGTCCCTTCACTCTGAGGTGTTTGAACCCAGGGCTTCCACTCTAGAAAGTGGATACCCCAACTAAGATGCTTGCCAGTTTCTGGGTTTTGATAGCCACCACTTTTAGCTTGCTGTCATCTGAAGTTGATGTTCCTGTTTTTGCTGATAGGTAGCCAGGCATGCGGCAAGACATGAAACTGGACACCTTAGATCCGCAAGGGCAGGGTTCTTTGGAATTACCTCTGCATGTCCCATCCTACAGCTACCTCGGGTTATCATTTCACTCCTTGATCAGGCCTTTCCCTTTTTTAGTAGACAGGGCCGTCCAAAATCCGGGCCAGGAGGCAACTGCAGAGGGATCAGTTCACAGGAGAACCACACATGGGTTGTTAATCAAGGACTTCAAAGGTCTCAAAGTTTATTTTTTATTGGTAACTTTATGTTTATATGATTCTACTGTCAGATTCTCTTGGTATTTTTCTTGGCATTTAAATGCACTCCCACCAGCAGACTGTCGATTTCTATCAGTATATCAGTTTATATGTGATAGGCCTCTCACCTCAGAGGCTGAATCTCAAACAGAAAATATAAATATATATATATATATATATATATATACTGTATATGTATTCCTTTTAGAGCTGAAACACATAATGAATAGTTGTTCAGGTGATATAGATAAACTTAATTTGAATAATTTTGACATTTGCTGTGTCAGACATTCTCCACGTTCTCTAATATGAGAATTATCTTTGTTTATGTCATAAATTGAAATATTTGAGCTTTTGCTGTATTGACTGGTTAATGACCTGTTGTAAAAAAATAGACACATTTATTAAATATAAAATAATCATCAATTGTTGTCATAAACCCTACTTCTTCATTACTGATCAGAGTCATGAACATAAATAAAAAACAAAATAATTCTCCATTCTGCTATACTTTGAAACTTTGTCACTTAAAACTCACTTTAAAAACAAAATACTAACCAATGTGACATTACTTCAAACTGCACTAGTTGGCAGAATAACAACTGGTAGGCCCATCTCAACTTAAAACCTATATCATGGCAACAGCAACCTTTAATGATGCTGATTTTTACACATGTACCAGCTAAGAAATTGTTATCAGTACCAGTGTCTACTGAAGTTTCTTTGCCATATCCGTCACAAATAGTAATTCCTCCTCTATAAATGAATGAAATAGATTTCTGTGCTCAAGACATCCTGACTTGTTTCCTTTCTTGCCAAGTTTCTGAATGTTTTTGGATGGTTGGCTGTAGAGTCACAGTCAAATCATCAAAAAACATTATGCCTGAGTGCCTGTATAAATAATCTCAAGAATCATTTGAAGTGAGTGCAGGTTTCCCTTTTTCTGATTATTTCCTTTATAAGTAGAACCTGGCACTTACAAGGCCTCACTTGTTCAGAAGCTCAGAGGTTTACTCAGTGTTAACTCAAACATTTTCCTTCTTTGCACCTCACCTGCCATGTCTCTACACGTTACACTGGACTCTACAATGTAAACAGACCGTTGAACTGTGAGATTAGGTCAAGCTGAGGCTGTTGCTGACCATCTGGACTGCAAGTTGTTGCCCTGTTTATAGCATTTCTCAAACTCACCATCTCCAAAATGACTAACTTGTGCCTACTCATTAAAAAATCTTGAATTACTTTATCATATTCACAAAGCAAAGCTAATTCAAAGCATGGTGGCTCGCATACAATCTTAATTGGTGTTTTTGGTTTAAAAAATTTAACATCACATTTTGTTTTTGAGCCCTCAAGATAGTTCTTCAGAAAGCTATTGACTGTTTTTTTTGTTTGTTGTTTTTTTTTTTTTTTTTGGATAATAAATGGACGTTCTCAGTGATTATGAAGGGTGTTGTTGTCATCTTAGTATTTATACAGTACTTTTAAACATCTAATATCCATTATCATGCAACACTTGTCTTCCACAAGTTCCTTACATTCCAGTCAACATACAAACAAAAATAAATGGGAATCTTGCATGAATATTTAAAAATGTGGCCCGAATGTGTTTAATATTGCATTTGCAATCTGTGTATCTCTGGAGGGAACGCCGCTATTGTATGCCTCAACTACTGTAAATACAGCAAATTTAAACTAGGCCCACAGATTCATATTAAGAATTTATACTCATGTTTGTGTGTACAGACACTGTATTTTCAGCTTTCACCAGAGCTGTAATTGAATCCAGCTCAAAAAGCAACCCTCTGCTGTGGAACCTTAGAGACTCCTATAAATAAACAGGCAACACTCCTTCAACACTTGCCTATATGGCACATGGAATGATTAGCTCATAGCAAGAGCCCTCTGATCTCACAGTGTGTAGCCACAACTATTTTCTGTCAGCTACGTGCATTGCTTAAGTCATGGAGTGTGTCAAGAATGTAGTCTCTAAGGAATTTGGAGAATTTGGTTAGCCTGTACTGTACATTGGCCTTGCATACATGTGTTAATTAATGTTGTTGCACAAGGTCTTTCTATGAGTAATTTTTAAAGCTTGTTAAGGTTGCAATCGAAATGTTTATTATGTTGTACAGATTACTGTGTATTACCGCATATTAACCTGAGGCAGTGGTGATACTGGTGACCTTAGAGAAAGAGACAGAAAAAACAATATGATCAAACAAAATAATATGCATTTACTCTATGTTACACTCCATGCTAATAAAATGGTGCTTCATTTATTCTGCTTCATTTGTTATCTTAGACTTTATTTTAATACTTGACTACTTTAACACCTAAACTGAACTATCTACTTTAAAAGGCGACAAAAGGTTGAATTTTATTGAGTTACATTCGACCACTAGGAGGTCGTCATTTAACACAGGGCTCTGATATAGTACCATGCTTATGTTATGCTAACCTGTTAGCAGAACTAGCTAACAGTTACAAAGCAATATAAACACCATTTGATTCATATATATATATATGGCTATGTAATGAATATTGTTCAACATTCAATCACCTTTTGGCTCCGAGTTTGTTTCCAACAACTCCTAAAAAGATTATCTGAGTCTTTTGTGAGCCAGATGCTGGTAGATAGCC
Organism: Acanthurus tennentii; assembly: GCA_029783805.1. NCBI lineage: Eukaryota > Metazoa > Chordata > Actinopteri > Acanthuriformes > Acanthuridae > Acanthurus > Acanthurus tennentii. The sequence continues at coordinate 18,113,834 of JAPZDZ010000023.1, read as the reverse complement.
ACTCATCTGTTGATGTTTTGTTCTAGGATACACTTAATATTCATGAATAAACTTAATAGCTAACTACATTACAGTCTATTTCAACCCATAAAAAGGGGTTTTAGCGGTCCTCCTTGATTTTAAGGTAGTACCGTAGTTTTAAATCGAAATTAAGCTTTTTTTCTATCATGTGAAGTCCACTGTATCGTAATTTATCCTTCAGTTTAATTAGGTAAAACAGCGCCCCTCTGTATTGCAATATGATTGTGTGGTGAACTACGGTAGTGCACTGCAATCGAAGTTCAAAATTCTTTTTACCTTATAGATAAAAAGTAACGTTCACATTATCCCGCCGAAAGAAGGTGTTAACGGTCGACTTTTGGTAGTTATCATGGTTATAAACAGCCCAGTGATTTTACAACAATGAAAACACTGAAAGCTAATGCAAATAAAAAATTCACTTAGTTTTGAATAGATTGATTCCTTCTTTTTTTATTTGTAACGCTAGCAATGCTAATCATCAGTTTGTAAGCTAGCAGTGATAATATTTTTTTGTAACGGACAGCAAAGGAGGCCTTGCTGCATCTTACAGTGAAACGCTACTTGTGGGAAATGGCAGACATGACAGAGTTTGATGTGTCAGTGGACTTGTCTGTGATGGAAGACTGAAGCCTATTGGGAATTACAAAGTGGTAAGTGATAACTCTGTAATGGACAGTAGTTTTCTTCAGATATTGCTGATATAGGCTAATATTTTAACGTTAGCTCCTCTCTCTGCTCCCTTTAGCTGTTCTGTCAGGCACTAAGCTCTGTTACTTAAGTAAGATCAGCGGTAATATAAAAATATTCTGTTGCAAGTAAAAATTTGCAACAAAATAGATTTGTGTTATCAAAAATGAAATGTAGGCTACTTATTATAGATAATGATCCATTTCAGCATAAACTATTAAGTCTATATTGCTTGATAACAGTTATTACATTGATGTTCAATGATTTTCTTAAATTAAAAACATCATAATTTATTTGTTGGCTATATATCGTATTATCAGTCAGACTCTCTCAAAGAAAGTCTCAAAGTAATGTGGAGCGTAAGGGGACTCAAGTATTTGAGTATATGTACTTTATTCTCTCACTGCATACTAAGGCTTTGCAATTGCCAGAATGGTTTTGTTGCTTTAAATGATTCAAATGTAAGTTACCTTGTTTGCATGAATGGAGCTGTATTTGTTAAATAATAAGACTAAAGTTTGTCATTGAAAGCTGTTCACACATAGACTCAGCACTGTGGACAGGACTTGCAGTGGTGTTGGACCTAAGGGTTGCCACCTGTTAAACAGCATGAGGTTAATCAAAAAGCTTTACAAACAGAGGCAATACAATGAAAACAGTAAGAACAATTGTTGCCGTTCATGACCTGTATGGTAGTGTAAGTTTTGCAGAAATTGCAAATCATATGAATTCCATAGTTTAGTGATTCTTAAATGTTTCTTATTTAAAATTACCGTGCACATTAGAGAGCTGCCTCTTACCGTGAACAGCCCAAACCGCACCTGTGCAATCATTTTTGCTGTTTAATCAGCATCTTGATATGTCATACCTGTCACATGTATGGCTTATCTTGACAAAGGAGAGAGCTCAACACAGTATTTAACCTCAACTCATTTGTTTAACGAAGTGAATGAGTTTAACAAAAGTGATTTACATTCTGGTTCCAGCTCTAGTATGGATGTTATTGAATTATGCCTCTAACCATTACCAACATTTTTTTATTGTGTTCTTTCCTGAGGTATGAAGGGCAAATGCTGACATAGTATCAACTTAATAAAACTTTCCAGAAAAATGTGGTGATTCTAGAAACTGCATGTGCAGACCAAAATCAACAAATATTTTATATTTGTTATTTTGTTGCAAACATGAAGATGATTTAATGGCAGAGCACAACAAAGATGACAGAAATTTACTATGGCACCACCATGGAACATACTTCAAAAACAAGCAATATAAAATATGTTATAAAATGATGATCCACAAGTGAGAGCTTCTGCAACCTGCATTGTTTTATTTTCATTTTTATAAAATGTGCTATGAAACAAAAATCACACATAAATACATTATCAGTGAATGTGTCTGAATTGAAAAAGCAATTAGATGAAGTAAATAGTAAATCTAACCAAAATATTATCTTTTCAAAAGCTAATACATACATGTAAGGCATATTAGATAGTCAGATGGTCAAGTTCAGAAATTATACATACAAAGAAGTTCTAACATTAAATTAATTATTATTTAAATGATTTAAAACATCAGCTCGAGCATTAAGCTGTAGCTCAAATGCATGCTATGTATTACTTTTTCACAAATGACTTTATTACTTATTGCATATTGGTCTGCAGCAATAGTTGGGGCAAACACAGACACAAATTTCATCTAGACTGAAAGACATAGATCTGCCCACAAGCATCTGTTTCTGGGATGTTTTGCTATCCCTTAGCAACCCCTAGTGGCCTCATCACATTTGGTAAAGTTAAAAAAAAGTTAAAACAATATTGATGAGCTGAAAGACAGCATTGCTTATCAGCTATTTTAATAATCAGTGAACGATTTTCTTCATTTTTTTACAGCAACAATGCCAGACATTATTATGTGCCAGGGGTGCCAGCTACTCAGATGTGAGTATCTGCTGCTTTTCTTTGTCTTATTTGGTGATAATAATGAATATCATTTGGTTTGGATGGTCTACCAAACAAAGAAATCATCTTGGAGAGTTGTGATAAACATAACTATATACTATAACTGTATAATAACTAATATTATACAGCCTAAAACAAGTGACTAAAATACAAAAAAAAACAAAGGACACCGAAGTTAGAAGCATGAGAACAATTTTTTTGAAAAGTTTGAAAAGCAGGTGACAGAATAGTGTATAAACATAAAGCAAAAGCACATTTTAAGGACTAACTGACCAAGTTATGAGACCAGTGCTTGCTGGTATTTTTTATAATATTGCTTTGTTCAGAGGTTGCAGAGCAATATCCGCTCTGAAGCACATTCAGTAGTTTTACTTGAAGTGTCTGAGCATGTGGTCTTTATTGCTTCACTATATCCGACATGCTGATGGTCTGCAGATGACGGTCTGTACGGATCAGACCAGCTGCCCTTGCTGTGCGCTAAAGAGAAGGCCAAAAGTCAGGGGGCGAGCTGGCGGAGGGAGGGGCAGGTTGTCTCTTGTTACTGGTACAGCAGCCAGAACTCAGTCGGACTCATCTTCCACTCCAAACTTTAGGCCTAGGATTGCTCGAGAACAAAAGTGGGAACACTGGTGTGTGCTTTTATCTGATATTTATCTGCTGCTATAGTGTTGAGCAAAGAATGACACTCCAATACTGGTGGTGTTGCTGATAAAACCACCAATTAAAAGCCATCACAACCTAGTGGATTAAGTTATTTTCAAGGAAGTAGTCATCCCTTATCATTTAATGTTATAAAAAAAAAATGCCTTCCATGTGAATGTTTTTTTCCAATGTTTTGTCCTGTAATAGGCATATGATTAGCCCCCCAGTGAATATTTGGCTGGATTGTGTTATGTAACATGAGGATATGTCCAGTGCAGCCCCAAATTGTGTAGTAGCAATAAAAGTATTATAAGTATTCACAGTAAAACCTGTATTTCCTGTCAAGAGTACAGCTGAGAGTTAGTATAAGACAGACTGAATTTTAATCTTGATATGATTAAAATTGATCACAAATTCAGTATCCTTTTTTTGGATATTCAGAAAAATGCTAAAAAGTGCACTAGAGCAATTGTATTCAGACTGTGAGAAATCAGAATCTTGTCTTTCTGTTTGGAATTAGATTTTGGTCTTTAAGTTCAGATGTCAGTTGTGATGGCTCAATTAAAATGTATGAAGATGAAAGGCTGCAGTTTACCCCTCAGTGCTTCGATACTCTTGGATCATCTAACTCGTATTTAATGACTGTCCTTTGCCAATGCAGCAAAACTTACTGAATGATTTGTTGCTGCTAATAATAGCCACCCTGTGAACATTCATTTATGAGCATTTTGTTGTACTCATATGATGAGACACTCACTCATGTCCATGGAATGTTGAAAAAACACATCCATGTTCTGAAATGTATCAATTATGACACATGGATAAATGGAGATCAACTTTGCACTGGGGTAAGAATATCTCACAAGACCCATGTTCTTATTACAGTAATTTAACACATCATTGGATAGACCTGCTATCCTGTCCTATAACATAAACTGACTGCTTACTGTAATCACTCAAATATATGAAAAAGTGACCAAAACTTCACACACTTCACACTTCACAAAAGATTTACCTTATTGTACACACCAATAAAAATCTAATTAATCCGGCGTCTGTATATTTTATGCTCACTTAAAATGCAAAAATTTGTATTAATATATGGCAGCAATCATTTTTTCAATTATTTTATGCTTAATTTATAAATAAACAAATCTGTAGTTATCAAGCTCCAGTTCTCTCCTAAGACTAAAAATAATTTCAAATTTGTATTAATGCACAGAAGAAATAAAAATTGTTCCACCAAAGACATTCAAATACTACACAAAATGCTTCATACATTTTATTGTCATTTTGCTAGCATGTCAAAGAAAACTGAACTAAAAGAGAAAATGTGAGGGACAGAAACATCTGACATAAAAGACATCAAGCAATAGGACTAAATTTAATATGAATTTAATCAATGTGCTGCTTAAAAATGTAATCATATTGTTAGTTACTTCAGAAAGACTAAACCAAATTATTATGAAGTTGCTATGTTTTTCTTTTTATAAAAATGTCATGTATTATTAAGGTGGTAGCAATTGAATATATATGAGCTTCCAAAGTTCCTCTAAAATTGATACAGATACCTAAATTGTAAGGTTTGTTTATGCTTTTTTAGTGAAAAGTGGATATTTAAAAAAAAGTTTTTTAAAAAGAGTCCTTAACTATTATATTTCTCATATATATGTGTAATTATATATAAATATATATTATATGTATATTTGTAACTATAATATGGAAAATGATCAGAAAAACATCCATCATGTTGTTCACAATAGTAGTTGATTTGCTTCAGCAGTATATGCATATATACATACATACATACATATGCATATGTATATATATACACATATATATGTCCCTGAATCAGCATCAACATCAGCTCATTGCTTGATGCTTCAACAAATCAGCTGCATTCAAAAGCTGTCCGTGGTGACACTGATGACCTGTGGCTGCACTCTGTTCCTGTTACATCTGAAGAGCCAGGCTGCCCTCGTGTGGCGATAGCGTTTTGACAGCAACACATAGAGCACAGGGTTGATGCAGGGGTGCAGGTACTGCAGCACAGTACAGATGAAGTAAAACATCTCCCAGCGATATCCATGGTGATACAGCCCCAGGTACACACACAGCTCTAGCACATAACCAGGCAGCCAGCACACTGAGAAGGTAGCAGCAGCCAAAAACACCATGAGAGAGGCTCGGCGGGTGTTCCTGGCACTGGACTGTGACATTACAGGGCTTTTGTGAAGAAAGAGAGCCAGCCGGACATAATTGAAGGCAATGACTAGCATTGGAATAAAATAGAAAAGTACAAACTGGCTAAGGACCACTTGGTAGTGGTGCTGATGAATGGTTGGAAGGCAGAAGGTGAAATCTGCCATGTTTGGTCCCAGGCTGTCTTTCTTGGCAAACATACGCAGCGGCAGGCTGATGAAGAAGCTCAGGGACCAGACCAGGACAAACATGAGGATAACCAGGTCCATGGTTGGCGGATTGTATGGGTTGGTGATGATCATTGCACGGGCCATGGACACGGCACACAACGAGTATGTGCTGGCTGCCAGGCTAAAGGCCAGCAGGAACTGGTAGACCTTGCAGGACATGTCGCTCAGAGGCCAGGAGTGGATTACGGTGGAGTGCAAGGTGAAAGGGATGAGCAGGAGTGTAAGGAAGTCAGCCAGAGTCATGCTGAGCAGGAGGATATCAAGGCGGTTCTTACGCAACGTGTTGTATTTGGCAAACAAGGAGAAGACCAGCAGGTTGGCACAAAGCCCGATGGCTAGGATCACTCCACAAGTACAGGCAAAGATTAGCCCATACGTATTGGGAACAGCCATATTACCACCAACGTGACATCACCTTTCAGATAAAAAGATGTATTTATCATTCATTTTTAGCAGTGGTCGATTGACAAAATTACTCATTGACTATATTTATATTATGCTATAATGCTAATTTCAAAATAAAGCTGATAATAGATTTTTAAAAAATAGATGCTTTTCTTTGTCATTTAGGATAGAAAACTATCTTTTGACCAGTGGTCCAACATACCAAGACCTTAAATGTACCATATATCCATATGTAACATTTTATCACCAATTATAGTACAATTCCTATATTGAGAGGGTAAAATACTACTAAATACTGTATATACAGGGTTGCTGCCTTACTTAAACAATCCCATGGATAACTAGAGTCTATCAGCGTAATAAATGCTCTCTGAAAGACATAAATCTGTTCCTATGTCAGCAGTTGAACGTAATCCACCTGGGTGCAAACAAGGAGTCCTAACTGCTTGACCACATGGGACATGTGCATTGTACACACTTTATATTGCACTTTATATTGCGACTCATTGATTAGGATAAGGGCAAAAAATTTGATTAAGCAATACTCAAACACAGTCATAAGAGTTAAAGAGAGGAATCTTTCTGTTGTTGGTAGTGAAATGTTACACATGTCATCTTAAAAATACTGCACATTAGGCCCTGGGTCTTTTTAACTTAAAATTTTTGACATTTTGTCTACAAAAAAACATTTTTAGAAAATAACTTTGAATTACTTAAATAACAAAAATAATTCAGAGTTGCCCTATTAATTTTCTTCCTGGTAAAAGAGAAAAGTTATATTTCATGTGGAGACAAAAAACATTTGGTGTCAAGCTTGGCATAAAAAATGTGTTTGAAGTTAACCAAATAACATCTGAAGGCTTTTGCAGACCCACAGTGATGGAAAAATTTGTAACTATCAAATAACTTAACCAAAACAGGTATGATGTGAAATCACCAAAGTGGAGGTACAAGGTTTTCCATAAGTAGTATCAGCTAGGAAACTAAATGTCTACAACGTTTGTACAGCTACGCAAAAATGCTGAATGTAAATTGAGCAGGAACAGGTGCTTGTCTTATCAGAATTCCTTGCTCTTTAAATGGCTTCTCATGTAAAAATTATCCATCATTTTGATATACTCACCATTGTTGTCCCTCAAAGTAACTTCAGGCCCGCTTTTGTGAGTGAGCTGTCCTCATAATTTAAACTGAAAAATTCTCGTTTAAGGTTGTCCATGCTGCTAAACTGTACTGAAGAAAGGAGAGGGAAGGAAGGAAAGGAGAGGTGTCAGCCTCTCACGACTCATTACAAAATGTGATTGCTGAATGTGGAGGGAAGGAAAGTAAACATCACTTGGTTAAAATTGATTCTGGTTGACTGGCTTTAAAGAGAAATGGTCTCAAACCAGCTGCTGAGAGATTAGTTATGCTTTGTATCATTGGAGGATGAACATGTATCTTTTGTTAGTCACTTTCCTTTGTACTAACAGCTACACTTTACATTGTGAGCCTTTGTTGAATTTGTTTATCCTTTTTTTTGGCCTTCTTTTGTGTTTGTTTTATGTAAAAGCTGACCTTTTCTGGCCTGTTAAAGTCATCTCTTTCTCTCTATAGAGATGTTTTTTGAGATTTGATACTAAATGAATCATTTTCTAAAATCAGCTCTCTCCAAAGAACAAAAGACCAGTCCATTGATTACGTTCTCTGTTCCTCCTCTTCTCTGGAGATATTAATGTCTCTCTCCATTGTTTGATTGATTTCTTCAGTGTGAGCTGCCGGCTCCTGACGGTGGCTTTATCAGGCTTTCCACAGCATTTATGACTCTGTGTCAGCTAATGGCCTACGGTGTACACTGCTGCTCTTAGCACAGGATATAGGTGATGCTGATGCATTTGCTAACCCCTCCATTACCACTGCCTGTGCCATGCAGTCAGTGGCTGTTAAAAATGCCAAATGTTCTCTTAACAGCTTTGTTGAGTTCAAAAAGTCAACAAAAACATTGATGTTTTTTTAAGCTCATCATCCTTATAGTAAATTTTAATCCAATTCTTACACACTTGTTTTCTCATTGGAAACCCCACAAGAACATAAAAAATATATTTCCATTAATTTGACAGATATTGCAATATGAGTCATGATTTTGGTGGAAAAGTATTTTTCCAGGATAAAGCTTGATTTGAAAAACATCAATAGGCGCTTCAAAAAAGAGAACATTAAGTACAGTCCTAAATTTTGACATTTCAACCTCAATTAAAAAAATTAAAAATAGTGTTAATGTGATATTTGGTCTGCACTAAACAAAGCATGTTCCTTTATGTCTGCAGTAAATGATTTGTTGGCCTGGGCATCTTGGATCTCCACAACACATAATTTTCAATAATTTGTTGTGTCACTTTGTTCAAAAGCTGCACCTCCTGCACTTGTGAATAATATAATGATTAATTAACTGTTTATTCCTGCTCTATAGCAAAGGTCATGATAAAATATACAAACTAACACCACAAAAACTAAAAAAGATCAAATAAATTGCTCAAAGACTCCAGTGGGAGAAGTGCTTACTGCTGATTGACCTACCATTGTACGTACATTAAACTATTGACCTTTTCTATCTTTTTAATGTTTAGCAACTGAGTCTTCATGAAGAGGAAAAGGTAAAATATTGTTTTTTGCACAGTAAAGCTGAAATGTTCAGTTGACAAACTTGTCAATTAATTGCTGAGCAGCAGAGTAATTGTCAACTACTTTTTTAATCATTGATTGAATTATTTTAGGCAAAAAAGATGAAAGTGCATATTCAATGTTTTACGTAAGAGAATTTGCTGCTTTTCTTTGTCTTATATAACTAAATACTGACTAACTTTGGGTGAAGTGAAGTTGACTGAAGATGTAACTGTGTGAAATTGTGAAAGGCATTTTCACAGTATTCTGTTTTTACATAGAAGAAAAAAACTTCATTTATAATGATCCACCAATAAATCAACACTGAAAATTGCTGATGCAACCCTAGTCTGTCGACTACAGATTTTAAAAATAAAATAAGTTGCAGATTAATATGACTTTTATTAGTTCTCATGTTTTAACTTTTTATGCATATAACTAGAAAACAAAACTTGTATTCTAAACTTGTATACTAAGGAAGGCTGAGGTTTTCAGTATTATCTGATGCAACCTCTTAAAATAAACTTGAATGCACAGTTATAGAGTCACTGGACACTGAAAAATAACTGACTTGTCATTAGGGCTACGATCGACTATTTCATTATTAACAATTTGCCGACTTTTCAACTGGTAATTGTTGGGTGAAAATGCCAGAAAACAGTAAAGCTGCAGATCAGAAATTTTCCAAAGCCCCTGATACCTCTTCAAATATGTTGTTTAGACAACAAAACAACTAAACTAAATTAAGTTGCATAACTGAGCCACATGTGACTAGCGAACAAAGACACTGTGAATCAAAAGCATTTCTTATGGCTACACTTTTAATGTTTGATTAACTGGAAACACGTACAGTATGCCCTCAGTGCAAGTAAAGAACATTAAATGAGTCTGAGAGCCCCTGTCTCGGGCTTGTTCTATAAAAATAAACTATAATGTAAAACGGTGAGAGTGGGTTTGATGAAGCATCCAATAAGTTACAAGTCCATGAGAGATCTAAGGTGGGAGAGGAAAGCAGTAACATCAAAAAACCACAAAAGAACATGTACAGGATATAACTAAAGTGCATTATGGAATTTAGTCAGCAGCACCGTAATACATTCACAAAATAAATACACACTTTCAAAGTGAAATAAATTATTAACAGCTCCAACGGATGTATTCAGTGAACAGTTTGTATGTAACTTTAAGTCCACGATAGTCAACATGTAGAGAGTCAAACAAAAGTAGATCACTCAGCCTCCAAACCTTTTGAAGTTACACTATATTCAGCTAATAAATAGTTCCTCCTCTGATTTCCTGCACATAGCTGATCAGAGACAACAACATATGGCTTTGTTTGGATGTAAAATTAGGTTTTACAGAGGCTTACAGAATTTTCCAAATAAATATTGATCTACAGAGATGTTATGATGATAGTTCACGAAACTTCAGGAAGTATGGGATTGAAAATACAAACACAGCAAAACATTATCATACAAGCACAACCCTGGGGCCATAATATGAAGTGACTGAGCGATGGGTTAAGTCTCTTAGATCCCTCTCTCGCTGGACTTATGTCAGTGTCTTAATGCAGTACCATATGAAAGCTACTGGAAGTCTCTTAGCTGGGGTACTGCATCCTTCAGGGCTCCTTTGTTTTGACAGACCGTGCCCGCCTTCGTTTCTTGTCACTCTCTCTACGTCTGCCTAACCTCACCTTTTTTTTCCTCTTGGTGGCCACTTTTAGTGGTTGGTCCTTATAAGCCAGAGCCTTGTTGGTCTCCTGGGGCAGGTTAGGGCCCTCTCTGTCCAGTCTGAACCTATCAGGGAGGTTCTTGGTGGCCCCTGGGGGCTTTTCGTGCAGGGCATTCCCACTGTAGGTTTGGCTCTGTGTTCTGCTCTGCACAGGTGGAACTTGCTCATCTGCCGTGTGCACCTCCTCAAGCAGCTCGTGCAGCCACATGCGTCGCTTGAATTCCTGCAAGGAGCGTCCCTTGTCATGCATCAGCTGGGCGTGGCTCACTGATCTCCTCCTTAAAGCGTTAAAGTGAAGAGACGGGGTCAGATCAACAAAAAAGGTTGCATGAAAGTTACTACCATCCTAATTGTGCATGACAAGGGAGCAACAGAAAGTTCACTTTTCTCTGTCATAAATTTGTCATGTCTACTCAGATCTCATTAGACAACTCATCTTGCACCCTTAAAAACAATTTATTCTATTTTTAGCATGACCTTTTTTGTAATTTCATGGTACACCACAGTGTTGAGTTTATGTGTGGAACAGTTCTAGAAGTTGTGTCAGCTGAAATTTAAGGTCAAATACCATAAAACCTCAGTACAGTAGGTGGCAGTATAAACAAGTTTCTGAGAGGCATCACTAATCTAAGCACAAGAATCCAAAATTCCAGAGCTGAAACAGAGAAATACTTCTGTACCTTCGTTTAAACTGAACATTGATTTTATTTTTTAAACCCAAACAACTAGAATCTTTCAAAACTGTTGCCTTACCATGTTTAATGATTATCTAATGTTTCTTTTCAATGTTACATTTTGCATAGAAATGAGTTTAATTTCTGTTGTAATTACAATTAATGTAAAGAGTAACTCACGTTCTGCCACTTAGTGCATCAATTGGTCTCCCATCAAGAGTCACTGGTGAGCACAGCAAGAACACAGCCAGACTCCACTGATGAAGCATGACTATAGAGCACATCCTTGAAACTTAGATCTGAATAACACAAAAAATATTTTATCAGTAACTTCAATTAATAGAAAAAAACTGTTTCATGAACTTAAAGTATGTCCACTTTTCAGTAGTTTATGTCAGCAGCGGTGCAGACAGATGAAAAATGGCACTGTTTCTGCATACGCGAGATCTCCCAGGCGACATTTCTTGTGCCAAAAAACAGTTTTTAAAAAAGAAAGAAGGAACTTAGACTTACATGGTGTAAATCTTTACTGTAAAAAATCCACAGAAAGGTCAGTCTACAAGCTTTAAAGAGACGATCTTGTTGCAAAAATTTATTTACAAAGAAATATTATTCTGCCAAACACAATTTGGCCAGTTCAAAACTTGTTTCTAGGTCCATTGGTGTGAAGGCAGCCCGGGGAAATCCCCTGTCAGTCTGTTCCATTCATTTGCCTCCCAACAGTGTGTGCTGAGCTATTTATTTCTCCCCAGCGTCCCAATTAAAAGAGAGATAAAGATGGAAAGAGCAGCAGCGGCAGCAGCCCATTAGCTGCCGAGTTGCCCCTCCACTCAGTCTTGTAGTAATTTCACGAACAGTATCGCTGAAGCATCGTCTCTGGTGGCCGAAGCTGAAGAGCTGAGAGAGTTTTCAGTCCAGTGCTGTGAGCGAGCCTGTGTGAGTCTGTCTGAGAGGCACAGAGAGAAAGTCAGAACTGCTCTTTGGATGAAGATGCAGGCACTACCTTAGCCCCTACCCATTAAGTCCAGTCCTAACACCCTCCCCAGCCTGCCCACCCTTGCCTCTCTCCCTTCCCCCAGCCCTTCACACACACCTGCTGTGACAAGGAGGTGGCGCCCACATCCAACCACCATACAACAAAGAGTTTACTTAACTCAATCTTGGAAAAAACGTTACTTAAAATCACTTGTAATTTATTTAGGCTGTACTCCCTAACTGAGTCTACTAACAACTTTATCAAAAACTTCAGAAATGACAGGTGTACACCGATGGAGGTAATCAGGGCTTACCGAGCAAAGAGTGTATAAGGGGAGGGGCAGGGTTACTCCAAAGTAAACAGCCAGACCTAACCACTTTCCCAGGGGAGAATGACCATAACCTCAGAGAAATCCAACCCACAGCCTCTCACTGCAGACCATTCAATTCACCTCCACTCTGCCTCAGCAAACCAGCTCACCACCGAATGGTTACAGTGGGCTTTGAGGTATCTCTCATATTCAGCTAATAAGGAAAGTGGAGAGGTTTGCATTGAAGCAGCTGTATACAGTCTCAGAGGCAGTGTGTGTGTTTAAGTGATGAAATTAGTCCAAAGTGTCCAGTCCTATTTGTGATTTTACTGAAACATAATAAATACAGCCGTTAAAGGTCAGTAGACTGATATTAGAGGTAGCTCTGTGGCTAAAAGTGCATGTATTTTTAGGATCACATTGATTGACAGCGCTACATGCCCACATGTTGTAGGGTAGGACAGTTTTTAAATATCTTGTAATGCTTTACAGTTGAACACAGTTCTTTTCTTTAAATTTCACCAAAATTACTCTGTAATTTTGCATACATTTGAAATGTAATATATGTGGATAGTTTACTGGTAATATGGATAATCGAAAATATATCCCTCTATTTTATTCTGAGCTCTAAAAAACTTGAAGTGTTTACTGGTAATATCAGCGGTCAGACATGTTGACTACACAATCATAATTGGTTACTTATACATTATTACGACAGATTTACATACCTCATCTTTAAAACCGTGCTGCTTGCATGCTCTGCATGATGTTGTCTTGTGTAAAATGAATTGCAGGTTTCAATATTTGATGTTTATATTGCATGATACTCCACCTTTATGGTTGGCAGTTCTTTCAACAACATTCATGTTTGGTAAAATACAAACATGTTGTTTTTAAATTTGCTCAAATTGATCTCTGCGTGTAACTGGACTCAAATGAAATATAACTGTTAACATGAGAAGTGATGTTGCTGTGGTCCAGGTTCATGAGAGTTCTTCAGCTTTGGTTAAAGTCAGTTAAGGTCTGGCAGCAGATTGTTTTAAACCCAGTTAAATGTCCCTGTGATTCATTTCTAGGTCATGACCTATCAGTGGAAGACAATAGTACAGCCTGTGCTGACACAATTAGTGCATTTTTGCATTTTTATAAAATTCTGCCTCTGCACAAACCTCTTTATTTTACTTAATGCAGCGTGCATTTCTTGTGATCCAATACCCTTGTTTGGGGGGGATTGTTTTTTTTGGTTTGTTTGTTTGTTTGTTTTTCACTCATGCTAGCAATTTGGCTCTATATGGCAGTGCTATTCTGTCAGTTAGCTGGTGGTTGTCCACCACTTTAGTCCAGACTGAAATATGTTCAGATCCATGCAGTGGATTTCTTCAACGTTTGTACAGACATTCCTCATCCACAGAGGATGTATCCTAATGACCTAATCACATACCCTGTATGTGAAAACTTTGGTAATCCCTACTCTCTCCCATCATCACAAAGCCAAAGTTTCAATTTGTCCAATAAATACTTTTTGACAAAATACAAAACTAAGAACATTCCCATCAGTCTCATGTGTGCTTTGAGGTTTTTGCTGATGAGACATTGTAAGCATGCTAGCATCCTTCACTAAGATGGTGACCGTGGTAAACATTAAACTTGCCAGGCATCAACATGTTAGCTTTTTAATTACAAGCTTGTTAACAAGAATGCATGTTTCGCAATGACTAAAATCTTAAAACTTTTTACAGATAATGTTAAAAAAAATGCAACAAGCAGTGTTGATACATTGCTCATTTGTCTATATTTAGAGTCAGTTGTTAAAATTGGTTTTATGTCGATAAAATAAATGCAGTCTTTTAAAAATCTGTCCAGTCATTTATGTGGTTACTCTACTTCGGTCTACTTACTCTACCCTACTTGTACTGTTTCACCGGATGGAATAACTTGCATTTCTCCTCATGAATAAAACCCATAAATTATTTCTTTTGAGCAGTGATGATTAGTAGAATCACTTCAGGCTAGACTGCAGACAGTTGGTGGTAAATTACTTAATAGAGGGCTTAGTATTTTTGCAAGTACTTATGATTTAATTCAACAAGGGGTTCAGAAGGGGTTTTGGTGCTGGGACAAATATATGGCAGACCCCCCCTACCGTCTCCAAAATTCAACTTTCTCTGTTTCCAGTGAGTCTGCCTCAAACTTCCAACACTTTTTACATTCAGTGGGGAAAAAAATACCTCATTTGATTCCATTCTGCAAAGTCTTTACCTGCAAAAAAATATGAAAAAAATCCCATTTCCTGGCAGACAGCAGCATATGGAACAGGAGCCAGGAAAGCTGCTTTTGATTCATGCTAAATTGCACTCTCAACACAGAACAGTATTCCCGTCCGTTTTTCATCCTTTTCACACTGCACCTACTTCACATTCACACATACAGAATTTATACACACCCACCCACCCTGGTTTCAAAGATTTTATACCCTCCTGTTCCAAACATCCAGCTCACACACACTTTTCATCCAGAGAAACACCCTCATTTAATGTATAACTTCAGAGTTCAGCATCTATTTTTGGATATGTTGTGCCCATTCCCCTCTATTGGCCCACCCTATTATGTCATAAATCCTGACTTTAGTTGCAGCAACAGTTCCTGCTTTTGTTGCAGAGTTACATTCAGTATCATTTTGTACTTGGCATGTACATTACCATTCTGTCTGTGCGTGTGAGTCAGTGTTAATTCCCACACAAGTCACAGTCCAGTGCTGTCAGCATTCTTTATTGTTTGATTACTTTAACAGCACCACTCCTCTTAAACTTTGAACACTATCTTAACTTTAAGTAAAATTAGACGATTTTGGCAAGGTGAAGAAACAAAGATATGTACACTAAAACATTGAAATCTGTTTTAAAAAATTGTTCAGTCTATTTTTTTGTTAAACATTACATCCAACAAACTTATGTAACACCTCAGAAGTCTTCTGTGACCAAATACTTTTAGCTACAAGGAACAGAATCAGAGGTTTTACAGTGTGTTTGATAATGGTCCCTTTATGATACAGACATTTCTTTGATGGTTTGACCATTTGTTCACATGAGAACTTCAGGTTTGTTATCCTGGAAAACCTCACTTGAAAAATGACTTTTGCAGAGTTACTTTTTCCCCTTAATGGTTTTTTAACGGTGAGTTACTGTACGGACCGTTTCACTTAGTTCATTCGAGGCATGCTTTATAATGTTGTATTGTGGGCTGTTGGAAGACTTTTCGTCTAATCATTCACACCTACCAATCATAACTGTCATCTCAGGAATGCTCTTTAGTCCTCCTTGCCCTCTTCTGGTTCAGCTATTCCCAGCAGTCCTGCTACTGGTGCAGTATTTTATTAATAAAAGCTCAGGAGATTAAATTTTAAATTGATGCACCCTGTTAGCTTTTCAGTTGGTGGTTTGTTGATGCTAAAATGTGTTAGGTTTTTTTAAGAGCCTGTTAAATCTAAATGTTCTGTTGTGACCTAAAATCACGCGCAGAAGAACACAACTCATCAAATTTACTTAAAACCTAGCAAAATCATACATTAAAATATAAGGAGCATTTTACCCCCATAGCCGGTCTGTGCTTTTGAATGTGTTGAGGCTGTAAACTGTTGTGTATTGTTCATTCAAATGACTTTTTGGGTGTTTTCAAAGCGATTCCCTCTCAACATGTTTTATTAAGGTAAAAGTTACTATTCTCTGATTGATATTGATATCCTTTCACAGTCACGCTGCTTTAAAGGGTGTACATTTTTCTTCAGTTCCAAAACTTATTCTAGGCAATTTTCAGGTTTTTTCACATTTTTCAGACATGTTATTTCTGATGTTATTTTGTTATTTCTGATTTGATATTAGATTTCTACTACTTGATTATCATGGATTGAAGAATTCACAAGAACATACACTGCAATATCAATGGAAACTTTTTTATAAAAAAGTATTTTTCAGTATTTTTTTACTGGTGTGTGTTTTGCCCCTTTTGGTAAAACACATAGTATGTAACCATAACTGTACAGAAGTGTACAAAAAGAACAATTGCGCTTTTTCAATTTTTCTGTTTTGGGACGGGTAGTTTACAGTGTTAATCTGGATTACCCTCACCCGCTAAGACAAAGCAAGATTAGACGGAAATTTAAATGATTTAGGAGTCACTTTGTCATTTGCAGTTCTGTCATATGTGCATCATTAACACAATATCAGTATTTCATTTTTAAATGTGATAGTTATCCTCTGTACCAGAAAATCACAACACCCTTGCAACTAAACAAAACCCATCTGCCAGTAAGGCTCATAAGATGTGGTCAAGAGCCTCAGATTAAAAATAACCCTGTTTTGAGGTAAGATTCTTGGCTAAACAACATATTTTCCATTTACAAATAAAATAATTTAGGGACATATGCAAATAATTAAATGGTTAAAGAAAGTCATGCATCTGTAGTGTGACAGTTTAATTCCAAAACATTTCTTGATTGATGGTGCTGTGGTTTGCACCAATTCCAAATGAATGCAGCATTCAAAATTATAAGCATGCATGTAAACCTCTCATCATTCCGTCATAAAAACATCTCTGATTTTGTTAGTCCAAGCAGTTATTAATCTGGTGACTGTTTGCCCCCCTGAAAAACATGATTTGGTTTGTAAAAAGTCAGAAAATTGTAAATATTATGATTTTTCAAAACCAAAAATGGATGTAATAAGATTGATTCATCTGACCAATGATTTGAATCCCAAAAGTGTTCAGTTAATTATCATGTATGACAATTGACAGCAGCTATTCTCACATTTTAGCAGCTTTTACCAGTTAATGTTGGGCTTTTTTTGCTCCAAAAACTCTAACTTTTTGTCCACTAACTAATCATTTTGATAAATTGCTTCAGCTTTATTAAGTTTAAAGATTTAACAAAATACAACAGTCAAGTGCTTAAATTAGTTTCTTTGTTTTTAGTACACCAGTGACCAACATGGATCCCACTCTTGCTGTGAATCTAGCTCTCGCTTATTGGGAGAAAAGATTTCTCACACTTAATCTTCAGTACAAGATTTTATATCTTCCCATCCATTAAATTACAGCTTTTTAAATTTACAGGCTTTGAGTTATTTCCAGAAGCAAACACAGACTTCTAGGTTTTGAGCCACAAAGCACAATGGACAGTTTAGTCAGGATGTCAGAGGAGGGTCACAGCTCCCCACTTTAAGAGGCATACATCCTGAACATTACCTAATTCCTGTTCAGGGTTACCTAAACATGCCCTCCTCCGTCACGCATTTACTTGATCTGAAAGTAACTGCAAGATTTGTCTGTTTCTGTTTCTGCTGCTTGATATATGATAATCCTCCTCAGGTAGCGCTTTGGGGCTGATTTCTTATTTACAACTAGATTTTTTTTAGGTTAATCATAAATGTCAGGCTCTTGGAGACATTGAGTCGGGGAGGTCCTGCTAGGACAAAAGCATGTTGTCCAGACTCAGTCTAGTGCACAGGTATATTAAATCATTATTTTTCAGACAGGAAATATCTGCCACTGTACATTTTGCCTGTAAAATGTGTTTCTAAGATGAAATGATTCCTGCCTGGAACAGCTCTACCCTCATCTGAACTGCACAGTTTTTACACTCATCTTTTTAATGTTAGAGCTTGTTTCTAGTGAAAACCTTGAATGTTATTCATGTTGTGATTAAACTGTGTGTTTGATCATGCCCAAGATGTGATTCAGAGTGGTTTCAAAAAACAGAAAAACAAGTCCAGTACCTCAGTCTTTGACCTGGCCTTATGAGGTGCCCACCATATTTGCATTTCTCTCTTGGCTGATGTTGATGGTGGGGTGTCTGACTGTGGCCAGCCTCTCTGCACTGGCCCTGTGCTCCAGGCCCTGGGGAAGAGGGGAGAGCTTCTTACTCCTTACTCGCCCCCTCCCCAAACCCAAACCACAAGCTGCCCCACGTCTGATGCCCCCCTCTCACTCCCCTGACCTCAGAGGCAGACCCCAGGCCAGCTGGACGCAGCCTGAAACCCCACACAGTCACCACACAGCCACCACCAGTGGCCACCACCCTCCTGCCCCTGACCTATCACCCAAAACATTACCATAAACTTCTGCCTGGCTGCCAAGCAGCACACACAGCAGAGCTTACAGTCAGACTCTCTGCTAGTCTATGCAAAGATAGCTCTGTCTGAGGGGAGAAAGTTGAGCTGGAGGAGAGAGGTAAGCGCTCTCGGTTACGATGGCATTTTACACGCGACATAAAACCTACTGTGGTGTTTTATGTTTTGTGGCTTGTGGTGATTGCCTGCGGAACAGACTCAGCTGCCCGCTGCACAACTACTGTGCAGTATTTGAGGTTGATGAAAAATGTGTCCGCCAGTGTGCGAACTGTTTTGAAACATGCCACAAGTCTGTGTGCTGCCCATCCTTTTCTTGTTTGACAAATCATGCCATTTCGCTTTGCCTCAGCCTCTGCGTAAATTGAGGAATCAATAGAGGCCTGATTGAGAAGACCACACACACATGGTGTTACGGTAATAACGGGCTGAGTCTGTTTGTTTGCATAAGTGAAGAGCAGGCTCAAATCGTTAATGAGTGCTTTGCGTCCAGCGTGCAACCACAGCTAAGCCAGTGGGTCAACAAGGTTGGCCAGACTAACCACTGTGTATATGTGTATGAGTGTGTGTGTATGTGTGTGTGTGTGTGTGTGAGTGTATGAAAGAGAGCGAGAGACTGTGAGTACATGTTTCTGCATGTCTTGGAAAAGAAAAAAAAATTGACATGCACAAAGTGAAGCAACATCAGAATTTGTCAAACTTGTTTTCCTCGCTTGCGTTAATTTGCTCTTACATCATCTATGAGCACTTGCTGTAATGTTTCTATATTTAACATCATTCTATATTTACTGGTGCCCCAAAACACAGATACAGTTTTGTTTTCACAGAGAAAAAATATATCTATGAGACACTTCAGCAAATATTTAAACTCTGAAAAAAATGCTTCACTTGAAATTTCCAAATCGTTATAATGCACGGTGCGAGCCAAGTGCACTTCACCGACTCAAAGCTGATCCATTTACTGTAAATGAGCTTGTCTCTGTTGGTTTCCTGACCAATTACTGTACAGTGAACTTAGGTTCTGTATTTATTTATCCATAGGTTATTTTAAATGGACTGCACTCAATGCAGAGGCCTTGTTGAGCAGTCTTGTCCTCCCAGTCTAACTTGGGACATGCTAGCAGCGCTTGGCAGACAGACACGGATGCTGAAGGCAGCCTCTGGACAGCTTTATCCTGCGTCGAGCTAGGCCACCCGCTTCGTGCTCACCAGGGCACAGTGACTGGCACGGCATTCCCCAGCCTCAGTTTTTACCTTTCAGTTTTCTGCTTCTCTAAGAGAACTGGAGAACACTGTAAACTCTTTAAAGCTGCGTGACCATAAAAAGATGTCAAGGTCAACCAGAGATTAAGAAGTCTCAAACACAGTGGACATTGAGGAGAAACAATTGCTTTAAAAACATTGAATAAGGAAATTATATGTTAATTATAATAATTTAGTCTATTGATGGTTTCAAATACAACATGAGTTAATGTAGTTTAATTGATGGAAAACAAAATGTATTTTCTATCGATTAAATGTTTTTGTTTCACTTAAGATTGGCAGAGGATAGACACAAAATGAAAAGCAATTCATTGAACAATAAATCAGTAGTTTAAGTCATCTTTCATTTGTTTGCTAGGTTTCCCAAAATGTGCCGTTTGGCTGTTTGCTTGGTCTGACTGTTGTTAGACTAAATGATCATTTAATCCAGAAAATTAAAGTAGACTTACATAGATTAATCAACAAAAATAATACTGGTTGTTACATTTCTATTTAAGATATTAATTCATCTTAAGGGGGAATTTAAAGCCAAGATGAGAAATAAGATTAAAGTGGGTCGATGTTGCAACAAATGGGACAAAGAAAAATATGGCACAAATTAAGTTTAATTGCTGGTGCAAAGTTAATGTCAGAGGGAACCACTTCATTGTCAGATTGTGGCTAAATACAGAAGGGATATGTCATGTTAGGTAAGTTAATATTTGGTTGGGCTTGGTATGTGGTCTCATTTAACAGAACTGTCTTTATAAAAGGAATTGTTAAATCTGCAATATTCGAATTTGGGATTTGTAATTTTGTTGAAAATGCTTTCCAGTTGCTTTATAAAGCTAAAATAGTCAAATGTGGTGAAAAGTGACATCATGCAATTTTTACAGAGGCCACATCTTTTGTTGCTGAAGATTTCACCAAACACAGACAGCCAGACATTTAAATAACATGAACTTTGTCAGTATTTTTTCCTGTGGGTTGCCATAAAAGAGAGCTGCACTAAAAAGTAGTGAGGACACTGTTTATAGGTAGTTTGCATGTCTCTAAAAAAACACTGTAGAAATCAACAAACTTTTTGAGGAACACTGTTGATGCATATCTTATTACCTAAAATCAAGCAGACTGAAATAGCCATATCCAAAATTAATAATTGTTATTCTCTTTTAAAACAGACAGTAAAAAAAATGAAATGCAAACATTTATCAAAACCAGTCTGATGCTGAGAGGACAAATAAAAATTCCATCCATTCAACTCTACAGTTTCATCTGTGCATATGTTACATTTTACAAAAATTTTAACTTACACATTCATCAAAATGTTGCGCTGTAAATGATGTGATATTATAGAGCAGGCTCAAGAACACATACAGTCAATGTCTTTAACATGTAGGTCAAACACCAGGTTTAGTCTATGCAGCTGATAGAACTACACTAAGCTTGTTATAACTTGTGAAAAACCTTTATTGTAATGTTCTTTTTAAATATTTACGAGATGTAGTTTTTTTTTAAGTGTTCTGGTCTTGCGTTGACCTTTGGTTTGACTGGTTTTGTAATTCGGTATTTGTCAGAATAGTTCATATGGAGAAACTTATCCCCACCCTCTGAGCAAAAACTCTAAAATAACTTTCTCTTTCATAAATTGAAAACATATGCTTGGCCTTGATGATGTAAATGTTCAAATGTGTTAATTCACTAATGAACAGTGAGTCCATTAGACATTCGATTACATACTCCGGGCAGGAGATAAATCAACATTGAGTGCAATTCAAACATGGGCTTCGGCCAGGCAGCTTGTTTTCTGTCCGACTGTGGTTTTCCAACAGTCTAAATCCATGAAGCGGATTTGCTCACAACAGCCAACTTATTTCTCCAATCTGCATCCCCTTGTAAAGCAAAGGAAGGAAGGCAGAGCTCCCAACTGTTTGTTTTGTGCTGCCTACGCTCTTACAACCCTGTAACATAAGGCCAGGCTTTCATTGCCTCTCCACTGCATGAGCAAAAAGGAATTAGCTTATAAAAGTTTGTTTTGTAAGAGTTGTAAATAAAGTGGCACTGATTCAGACCTAGATCCCCTTTCTCTCAGATGGGGTATGGCTTGTGTGGGTGGCTTTTGGAAATACTGAGGCATGCTGAATATGTTTATATTACACTGTCCCCAAGGAGAGTTGAGCTCTGTGGTGCAGATGGATTACAGGGGGAAAAGGGCTGTTGTAGACCTTTAAAGTTCAGTGTTAATGGTGGGAGTGAAGTGGCTGTGTAGGTGTGATGTGTTCATTTCACAGGTCGCTGGCATTTCTATCCACGACACTGGAGTTACAGGGGGGATTCCCACCAACCCAAAAATAATGGTGTTTATGCTAAGTTTAAGGTTAAATGGAAAGGGGGTCGCACATAGTGATGAATCCAGAATTATCTTGTGACTCTGCAGCTATCCTCAGCCCTGCTGAACAGTTAGCAACTTTTAGCGCATTGTTTTTTTGTTTTCACAAAACACAACTTTGCTGTTTTGGTTCACTCTCACTGCTGCTCTCATTGACCCTGTTTGCCACTGCAGCAGAGAGCTTAATCGAGTAAAAATAGCATTGTGTGCTACCTGTCAAGCACCAAATAGACAGTAAGCGACAAGCATGTAAACTTGTTAGAGCAATTAGCAGCGGAAGAGCCGGACATTTCCCTCCAAAGAAATATTTTGACATTTTTGGAAATGTGCTGTGGGGCATCTCCTTGATGTCAACCAGAAGTATGTTCTTGTTTGCTAACAGCTGGGCAGTACATCAATATTATATTGATGTCATGACAGGACACTAGATACTGTCTTAAATTTTGGATGTCATTATATCATTATATGGCATAAGTGTTGTCTTTTCAGGTTTTAAAAGCTGTTATAAAACCAAGTAATGTAATTTTCTGGACTTACCAGACTAGTCCAGCTGTTCTATTTGTTTTATCCACTTAGTCACTATATCAATATTGCT
>JAPZDZ010000023.1:18065699-18090907 GCA_029783805.1 Acanthurus tennentii | reverse complement strand
TGTAATTTTCTGGACTTACCAGACTAGTCCAGCTGTTCTATTTGTTTTATCCACTTAGTCACTATATCAATATTGCTGATGATTATTTAGCAAAATTCTGATCATGTTTATGTTTTGTGAAACATCAACAGTTTCATCAACACAAAAATGACAAAGTATTGTAATATTTGTATTAATTAAATTGAATTAAATTTCAGAAATTTAGAATAACTTGTCCAATAATCCATTCAAAATGAAAAGAGATATATATGTAATGACATCCATCATAAAATTACAGAGATATGCTTTTTTGTCAGTATTGCCCAGCTCACACTAACAGGGTTCATCATTACAATTTTCTAAGGGGATAATATGTCAATGTTGTGTTTACATCTTGTTCTGCTACTCTTAAGGGGGACCAAAAATCAGCTAATATAGGTCAAAAGTACTTTGATAAAAAACATGCCAGGAAAGTAAAAAAGGTTCAAGGGGGGCAAAATAGTAAAAGATGTTGATAGATTTATTTTACACCTCCTCAGCTGTAGGTTTCTGTTCCCAATCAGGACCTTTCGTGTAAGATCACACCAGCTCTTTACAGTAATGAACCACAGCGAAAGCAGTCCTGAGCTGTTTGGATGGGAGCGTGTGTGTGCGTGTGTATGTGTGTGTGTATGTGTGTGTGTGTGTGTGTGTGTGTGTGGGCAGGCATGCCTGAGGTTGCTGAGCCTCGGCCTTCTCCTCAACATTAATAAGGACTTCCTTCCTACCAGACAGAGTCAAACACCTGATCACTTACCAAGGAGGACATGCCCACGCATCCCTCAGAGCTGGCAGCCTCCAGCCACTAATAAGGATCGGTCTGTGTTCTTTAGCTGCCCATCAATCAAAATGTTCGCATGCCGGACATCCATACACAAATCATGTTTTCTCTCCGTACTCCACCCCTACTGTGTGAGAGTGTGTTTGTGTGTGAGTTCAGAGTTAGATATCATGGGTGGCAACTATATCCAGGGAGACAGAGCAAGAAATAATCCCTCTCATACACACACCACTTCAAAAATTACAACTTTTTCTCCAATGGCAATAAAGTTTGGCCTCTTTTAAAAATGTAGAGCCAAGATACACCAGGTGAAATGTGCATTTTCATGATGTGCATAACCTCTTACTTTTCCTCCCTAAATATCAGGTTTTGAAATGGTTTTTCCATAATTGAATTAGAGTGGCTAGTCACAACTGACTCAGGAACACATCGGCAGAGTTTTCAGCCCAGATGCTGTCAAAGGATCACTTAGCCAAAGCAATAGACAAGTTGCTGAAAAGAATATCGTCTAATATACAGACCTCAAGTTTGCAACCTGAATCGGAATTACTGTAAAGGTCTCAACTGCAATATCATGATTATATTATCACTTTTCACTAGATATTAGGTTAGGGGTATATTGTATCTCAACTTTGTGGGCCACACATGTTGGCTGTTATGGATCTGGGAATGTTCATTTGTGTTTCAGGGTGCATAATCAGTCAGAAACCCTCCCAGAAAGGTAATGTTTCAGCAGCAAGAGCTATTTCTTTTGCTAGTCATTTTGTGCTGCAGTGAACAAAATACCCTTAAAACTAAATCAAAACCTACTGTCCTTCACTCCTTCAGCCAGAAAGTTTATCACAGTGAAGCTTAGCTTAAATTAGTGGTTCATTGTTTTAACATTCAGTATCATCTGGTCTTCATGTTCTGTACGCATCAGAATAATAATAACAGATGCCATTCAAACACTTTTCAGTGATTATTTTGTTCTTGTGTTGCAAAACAGATGTGATGAGACACTTAATCCATGGACATATTAAACACAGTATTATTTGGCTTCCTACTGTCCCTTTTTAATGTTCACATGACTTATGTTGCATAACAAAAAGGTTCTAAACATCAAACTCTCTATTTTTTGGTATTTTTACCATATTGGTAATTTGGGGTATTAATCAAATGGCAACCCTCAGGGCTGAAACCTGAAGGCAGTGCAAAAACAGCAGTTCCTCTACTAGCCACTTGAGGCTAGCTTTAAAAACCAATCAGTTCTCATAGACTCTTGTATTAAATGTCCATTTGTATAGCATGCAGTAAACTAGGAAGTTTACAGCCCAGGATAAAAACCAGTTTTGGTCTCTGTATCTCATATCCGTGTTCATGAAAACAGCATCTGGATTAATTTTATATACCCCCCTGTTTAAATTACATTAAGGCTTAAAGTTATGCAGAATTAAGAGCACTGGTGACTGAAAACAGCCTTTAGCTGTCATCCTAGGCATCACTTAGTCATTGGTTGCAATAACCTTATATAACCTCTGCAGCTCCACCCTTTCCTCCAAATATGGTTGCTTTTGACTCTAGAAAAAAAAGATGGTAATGGCCATAATGCCAAACTTAAAAAATATGGCTTGAAACTGTTGTCCACAAAACAGTGGGTAACATCACTTTAGGTCTGTCTATTAATTGATTTGTCTATGGTTTTTCTTTAGTATTTCCATTTGTTGTGTTGTGCAATACTGTTTATTGTTGGGAAAACACTCCGATCCTGTGTAAGCTCCCCTTGAAGTTGTCCAACATTCTTGTAAAAAAAGCACCTGTCTTTTATCAAAATAGGGTAAATCAAAAGTAGTATACAATATGTGATGACTGTATTTTACATGAAATACCTTTAGGGAACATCAGTTTTCATTTTTGCCTCTCTGTTGAGGCTTTTAATCTAAAATTCCATGTTTTTGTTGTTTGTCATCGTTTTATTTTTGGCATTTACTGCTTTAGACCATCTGTTACTAACTTTCAGTCTGATCATTGTTACTGCTCATGATAAATACCTTCTTTTTCCTGAACTTGTTTTAAATAATCAACTGTTTAGTCCTCCAGTAGTACAATAAAAGACCTTTGCCTTATAACAGCAAGACACACTGTGATAAACTGGACATTACCACATGAAAATGTCATGGATTAGAAGATTAAAGGCATACCAGGCTTCATTTCCATGTAAAATCCCTCCTGTTTTTTTTTTTTTTTTTTATCATGGGGCAGTCATCACTGGGCGGGTGCAGCTCAGGAGGTAAAGCTCATTAATCTTAGAGTTGGTGGTCTGATCTTCAGCTCTACCTGTCTACATGTCAAAGTGTCACTGAGTAACAGCGAAAAACCTGAATTGGTTGTAGGGAAATATGTAAGCTGCTTTGGAAAAACCTGTCAGCCAAATGAATGTCCTAAATCTGAAATTTGGGCTGCATTTAGGAAAAGCATTTGATACTTGTAAAGGGACTGGTAAGAGTTGAGAAGTAAAATATTACAGAAAAAAAATTCTCTGTAATGTTTTGGAAAGCATTAAAGATACATCACATCACATAATTTGTGGGAGTTGAATTTCAAATAATCCCCTCTAGTTGCATACTGCACTTAAATATTCCTATTGGTTCCAGCCTTGTTACTTGCTGCTCTGCATTCAAGCTGAAACCACAAACTCTGTGGCACTATCAAAGACAAACAAAACAAACCTCTATCAAGTTTTATTTCCATAATACAGTTGCTTTTTGAATATCCCTCTGTGCAGGTTTTCCACAGTACAAGTCTGAACAAATTCAAGCCCAGCTATTCTACAGCGCTAAGGTTCTCAGCTCTGTTTGATTAGGGCTACACACAGGAGGTCCACTGCCACGGTGTTTTCTTTACCCGGGCCCATAACTCTTAAAAACACACAAACACTTGGGTTGTAAATGACCTGTTCATCACACAGTGACAGGAGAGGTGATTCTGGACTCTTGGTGGGCCAGGTGTGCAGATCAGGACAGCTGTGCCGTGCCAAGACCTGTTGGCATGGCGACGCGGGACCATGGAAAGTTCTGGAATCTGTCGCTGCTGGCAGGGCCGAGCCCCTGAACGGGACTGGTGTTGGCTTTGCCTCCAGCTGTTTCTTTACAGACATGCTGAACGCCAGCAACAGCCAGGGGCCAAGATCAGCCCAGCAAGTCTGACCACACACAGGCCACTTACACACACGTGTATAAGCCCCCACCCCTCAGTTATACAAGCACAAACAAACACACAAGCATTTTCTGCAAAAAGCCCAACTCTGCCAGAGCAACAAAATGCAGCAAACCAAAACACATTTTCACACATCTCTGTTTTCTTCACATTAACATAGTCCCATCTTTTCTTTTACTGTGTGCGTGTATGTTATTCACAGTATGGTTGTGCAGCATGTGTCCTTAAACATATTGGAAATATTTTGAATTGGTCAAAATTGATAGTCCTCATTTGTTTTATTAATTCTGCTTTTTAGTTGTACCTCTCTAGTTATAAAGAACTGTTCCTCCAGGGGTCAGGTCAGCAAACTGACTGTGTTTTAAATGCAATACGTCATATTTTCCATTAGAGGTCTCTCTACCAAAACAATGAAAACAAGGATGTAGTTAAAGGTCATTGCAAAGAAGCATGGGACCATTGGATTTGTTTATTTTATTGATAAATAGCTTCAATTGTAGATGAAAATCTAAATGACTGACTCAGACAGAAATGTTCACAGATTAGGTAATGTAATAAAATTTCATTCATGTTATGTTTAGTTACATTTGCCAGCGAAGGATGATATGGCCCTGTAGTCCTGAAAAAAATTACAGATTTTTCTGACTTTAAGTTTTTGGAAACATATGGAACAACGAGCCCATTTTACACAATAAAAACAAATGTGCAGACGTTTTGGGATATTTTAATGTGGAATATTAAAAATTGTAAGTTTAAATCTCAACTCTATACCTTTTTCTTTCACAAATACATTTTCTTAATGCTTTTTGTCCTATTTCTTAATCTTATTCTCTAACAGTTCTTGCTTGTCTTTAATTAAAATATTTAGTTAAAATGTCTTTTTTTGCATCTGTATAGCACTTTGCAACACATTTCTGTAATTCAATGAGGGATGGCTTTTGAAAGAATGTTATTATTAACATAAAATTAATTTTTTTCTCCTGCTAATTTAATTTTTTTTTTCATGTAGCTGTAGTAATCTAATCTTGTGTATGAACACATACTGAACAATATGCTTCTTTGTGGACAACTGTTTTGAAAATGACTAATAAACACATTAGCAGCTTCAAATGATATATTTAAACAACATGCCAATCAGTTTCAAAGCACTAGAACCTTTCTTGGGCCAATGTTTTAAAAAGGCACCAAAACAATATATTCATTCTTGTTATTTATTTACTTTTTCATAAAGCATATACAAAAGATACTCATGCAGTTCTTAACTAATTATAACATGACAATGTAATACACTGTACTGGAATGTTCCCACTGTAGCTTAGTGCTGTCAGTGGTGCTTGAAAGTTCTGATTGAGGAACCTTTGAAGGGGGTGTCAGTGAATAATCGCTCCGTTGAAACGGTCCCACCACAGAAAAATAAACTTGCCATCTTTTGTTTTCCTTGTGTGGTCGATGGTAATTCATTGAGTAAAGAGAAATGGGAGGGAATTCTTTTGAGGCTTTTGTTTGCTAATTCATTACGTTCTCAAGACCAGGAAAAGTGGCTGCGGAAATTAAAATTTATTGAAATGTATTTCAGTGGTAAAGTTGGCTGTGTTTCTTGGAGAGTCAAGCCTTACACAGCAAGCTCTGGTCAATGAGGAGGTGAAATGCTTTTGTGGCTGTGCACCAAGCAAGGAATGTGTAGGTTTGTGGCCAGTGGAAACCTGCAGTTATAGGAACTGGTCTTAATGGTAAGGTATAGAGTGACCGCTAGGCTTTAAAGTAAAAATAAAAACATTGTGATTCTAATTTCTGCAGATAACTGATCATAAAGAGTCCAGCTGAGCATCACACTGGCTGCCAATTTGACTGGGTAATGGAGTACTGACAGCACAAAATGTGCCAATCAAATGGATCATTACTTCAAGTCAAAAAAGAACAAGGGTTACATTTTTGATTTTAGATTAGACTTTGTATCAACATTCAACAATGCTACAGGGGGGAATCCATTATAGAGGATACAATTTCTTCCCAAACAGCCACATCAGTGGTCCACAATTCAATGCAGCTGCAGGAAAATTGAGTTTTGAGTATGTGACCCAACTTCCATGCTCTAACAGGAAAAACATGCTTTTTTTCTTGCTTTTGCTATTCTATCACTATCACTATACTAGTTCTCCAAAGAAAAGAATTGGTAGATTGCATGACAATTTAAGGTATTCTGAAAAAAGGCAGGAAATCTCTAGAGAACAATTTAATAATACTTATAATAATATTATAGTAAAGGTAATTTAAAGTTGGCCAGTGTAATTTGCTGATATGGTCACACAAATGACATTGTTGACATCAGGGCTGGTCAAAATTGGGACCAGAGTTTTCAGTCTACACTAAAGTTGCAGTAGCACAGTAGCTGGCACAAGTGTTGAACTATATTTTTGTCCTTATTGTTGTTTCTTGACAAAAAAAAGTGAATTTAAGAAATATTTCTGTTAAAAACCTAAGAGCTAAGCCAATCTCAGTTACACTTTGTACCATTTTTATGGTGCAGAAACTTAAAGTTGTCCTGCCTGCAAAGCTTTAATTGGCTCAATAATGAGCCCTTAAAAAACACATCACAATACCTTTTTGAATCCCGTAAAAATCTTTTACTTTTATTCAGAGATGTGGAACCAGATGTACAAGTTTTTAATGGGTCAAAATCTTCATACAATCATAGCATTTTAGCAAGGTAATTTGTTAAATTGTAATGACCTCCTTGGCTATTTCTTATATATAATCTCTCAGAAACTGTTCTCCCATACATTGTGTCACCAGCAAGTCTTAGGCATGCAAAGTCTCACTTAAAGCTCTGTCTATCGTCCAGCAGCTCAATAGCCTGCTGAGATGAAGTATGATCTGACTGACTGAAAGACTTCCTCTTTGCTGTCCGTCTCACTGGGCACAGAGTGGGTGGATATGGTTAGCAGCAGTCATAACAAGCATTTTTCAAAAAGAGCTTCATCCGATGACAAGCTCGGACATATTGAATGCTCGACAGTGTTTTCCAGTCCAAGTCTCTGATGATGCTGTCCAACAAAGACTTTGCTTTTCAACTGTATAGAGGAGGAATTAGAAAAAAACATGTATTTGGAATGGAACAGGACAGCAATGTTTTAAGCATCTTACACACAGCTGGACATTCATGGCTTCCTTAAGCTGCTACAAAGATTTTCACTAAATTCACCCCAAATCATTATGTTGTCACTTCAATTTCAGTCTCACATATGGTATTATATGTCTTAATGCATGTGGTTACTGCACTTATTACTTTACCAGACCGTGTCCATCAACTTGCAAAGCTTTACCAATAAACTAATTTCCATTTACTGTCCACTGCTGATGTTTTAAGTACGTCTTTGCTTTCCATATCCGTAGTGACTGCCAGCACTCAAACACAGCAACCATCTGGTCTCATTCTGACACCCGTGGTTGCCATCTTGTAAGTCAGAAAAAAGTAAGAGCTATAGAAAGGTGACAACAGTTTTCCCTCCTAGTTTACCTCCCTGCACCACACTGAGTCTGACAAGCTGCTGAAAAATAGGACCAGGTCACATTTCAGCCTCAAAAGAATGTGCAGGGGCTGTGAGTAACCCTGTGGTCTGCTTCGGCATGTTTGGTCTGGCTCTTTATAATATCATGTAGTGTGCCATTGAGGATTGAGGGCATGAACACCAAAGAGAAGTGCCGAGGGCGTTCCTACTTTGGACCTAAATCGACGCCAAAACCTAATAGTAGCAGTGTAATCAGTCTCCCCCCCTAATATTAGCACCAAGGCTTTTTTCTCCAGGGTGGTGGTTGGTGTGTTTGGCTCAGTGCATCCTCTTTTACCTTAAATTAAGTCCTGTGGCTTTATAAAGCACCTCTTGGCATAACCGGAGGTGAACACATTAAGATGATTCAGCATTGACTTTGTATAAGATGCTTTTACCTGACTGTAAAACAGAGAAATAATGTTACCAGTAATCAAAAACATCCTGGATTTTAACACTGATCCTTCTTAAAACCAAAACAGATTACTGAATTGATCCTTTATGCTTCTTGGTATGTCAAATCCATTAACTTCTTGAGGTATTTTTTGCCACATGGTTTTATCATTTAACTGCGCTCGGGAAATCTAATGGAACTGCTTTCTCTTTTATCAAAACCAGAAGTGCTGGCTGTGATGGAGTAAAGCAGAAGGAATCCAGTTATGCAGAGAAATAGATTGTGTCCCAAAAAGAGTGGACATAAAGTTGAAGATAACTTGATTTTTTGCATTTTAAATCGTGGATGATATTCAATACCCCCTCCCACGGACCGGCAATTGTTGCAACTCTTGCCCTGCCGGGTTTCTGTCTACCATTGCACTTGTGCTGAATTGCAGGAAACTTATATCCTAACCCGAAAGAGAAGAGCACGTCAATTAAACAAGAAGCCGATCTCTGGTCAATCAAGCCACCCAGTATGCGCTCTCACTGTGAATTAAAGTTAAAATTGATATCCCCAGCAAGGCCAATATTTTTTGTTCTGCCACTAAATGTCGGCGATTTATCATTCAAACATCCCAGGGTTTTGTGTAGGTACTTTTGGACCTCAGGTTCAGTGGGTTTGATGCTCAGCCAGAGACAATATCGAATCCATGCCAAGAGTCCAAGCTGTGAACGCTTGTCTGAGAGTTACCGTAAATCCTTCTGCTCGCACCACTAAGAAGCTCAGAAAGCCACAGCCCTGCTATTTGCCACCCCTGTGGTCCTTACAGGTAGCCACTGAGACTCCCCAAATCAAATGATCTTCGTGTATAGGGGAGCAATGCAAGAACAGAGCTCAATGGATAAAGGCCTACCTGTTGCCCCTTATTTTCCTCAGTGGATAAGGACTGTGGCTGTCAGTTTTCCTCTGTGTTGATTAATCTGGCACTTTATTGGATTTGATCCTGATGATTAATGGTATATTATCCAGGAAACGTTGCCTCTCTGATAAAAACATTCAGATTTCAGATATTTCCTGGTTGAACCTGATATTGCTGACTGTTACTGCTTAACTTTCTAAACTTTTCCATGTAATGCACAAGTTTATCTGCTCAATTAACCATATATCTCATTGTAGAAAATACATTTATTACGACTGGTCTAATACCAAAGTTGCTTGATTCTGACCTTCTACAAGTTGAACTCATTCTTAATTCCTTCGATTTTGATTGTTTTATTTCCTCTTTTACATTAAATACTAAAAGTTAAACTTCTTACACCTTAAACAATTCCTTGTTAATCCTCACATTGCATCCATTATACTTCCAACTGGCTCATGGTTCATTAATGTTTGATTAATGTTTCCACTTGTAAATTATATTTAAAACAATAAATGAGCATTATGTAAATAAATATGGTAATGTTCTTAATTTAGATTTATTTTTCCAGGTGGAAAATGGACCATCAGAGAGATCCTGAAGATGAAGTCCAACACTGCCCCCACCAGGAGTTCCCAGCAGGGTTCAGGGATCACACATCAAGGTCTGTCGCTGGCCCTCGACCCCTGCTGAGGCCTCTGTGACGGGGAGGAGCCAAGATTGAGTGGGCCGGAGGAGACAACACACCATAGCTGTGTGCAACTGCACAGTGAGTCCTTTCGCTCGTTGCCATGCTGGAGCCGACCGCAGGATTGCAGTGTTTACTTAAGAGCCGGTGCATAAGAGAAAGGCGGACCACCGGCAGTCACCACCCGCCGGGCCCTGGGCAGGACCTGGGGCTCATCTTTGTTGAAAATGGCTCTGAAACCTGCCACCTCCCACTGGGCTGCTCTATATTTAGAAACAAACTGAAAAACCTTCTCATTCTTAAAAAGCTGTTTAGGTTTCCATTGAGAAGGGGGTTCAGAGGAGGACGGGTGGTGATGCTGCACTCCTGTGGTCTTAGGGGTGCTTCTCTGTGCCCTGGACTCACCTGTACAAGATATTTATGCTAACAGTTTACCAGGGATGGAAAAAGTCTACCTGGGACAGCCAAGTAAAATGTGGTAAAATAAGAAGACAGGTCCAGGGCAATCCAGTAAGAGGCATCGTTATGCCGTGCAGCTACCCAGCAGTGTAAAAATGTGGTGATAAGATCAGTATCTGAAAAATACATTAAATTCATCTCATTTCTAGAGACGCCTTAATATAAACTGAAATTGGCACTTTTCACCTCATCTTGAGATGTTCTCTAACATGGAAAGTGATTCTTGAGTTTATTTGGGGTGTGAAGGCCAATATGGTGACTAATGTGTATAAAGTTTAACATAATTACATGTAAAACAGCCCCTCAGTCCAGATCAATAACACAGTGTATGTTTAAGAAATTTTAATTAAAGACTGTTTTTTATGGAAGGTTCAAATGCAGGACAAAATTAGCGAAAGAAAAACTGTTCACATACTGTATTTACAAGCTTTAATAGGTAATTAATATGCTACTTGTTTATCAAATTTTATTAATCAGTCTACTTTTAAGCATTCGAATGTTTAATAGTTGACTGTTTTTTCTTCATTTACCGAGGAAATAAGGTTGTATGTTTCCTTGATTTGCTGAATCCGTCTTTTTCTGTTTGCATGCTGTTCAACTCTTCCCACTTCTCAACGTCTCATTGAACTCAGGAGGAGGGCAAATCCAAGACAGGACATGCGTATTACATGTTTTCATTTGCCCTCATATATGCCTGAATAGTCAAACAATCCCTCTTTTCATGCCCATGGTTTCATTCAGTGGGTGGCGAGAGCACCACTATGATTGAGGATGAGGGAGCTGGGTGATTTTTTTTCCAAGGTGAGCACCTCATGGGAGATGACTGCTCGCTGCCATTAGTTTAAGTGCAGGAGTGTCAGTTAACCCGACACTGGCACGAGGAATACTTAATGCCAGATGGAGGGAGCTGTCCTTGAAGTTGTAACAAGCAGGCACAGAGAAACAAGCCTTTATTCAGTGTGAGAGAACGTAGAAAAAATTGATAACTTAGCAAGGTTACCACAAAGTGTACGTTAAATCCCACATAGGAAAGGGAGGGATAAAGGAGATTGAAGGGGGTGGGGAAGGGCAAAAGTCCAAAGTGGATAAAAACACAGTTTAGATGTTGCTGACTGTAATTTTTGATTGCGTTCAAAATATGCAGGAATATTAAACAAAGCAGTGGTTGTCACGCTAAAGGGTCCAGCTGCTTAAGAGGTGTCAAATTATTGTACCTCAGCTGGATACATCGGTGTTGGGAGCCAGGGGGTGAGAAAAGAGCCAAACCCAGCAGACTTTGGCACATTTGTCCTGTCCTGGCACGGATGAGCCTCGCTGTGAGGCTTCAGAGCATAGATAGGCCCCCGGTGTTTTACTACCCAAAACTATGAGCTGCTACAAGAGCCGAACCATCAAGACTACCTCCTGGAAGGACAGCAAACATGACGACAAGTGCTTTTTCCACATGGTGCGCCTCCTGGTCCACTGACCAAATAGTTCTGATGTAGGTCCAGCTAAAGAGGAGTCCATTCAGGCAGGCGAGGCAGTATGAGGCCTAGAAGTTTCAATTTTCAAGATTGAATAAATAAGATCAAATCAGCTGAAGTACCGGGTTTTTGGGGGAATGTGTCCTGGCTGCAGTAGACATAGAGCTGAGGGTTATTACTTAAAATAACTTGACACCAGAAGGACCAGTAAGGAAATTACAAACACAGTCATGTCAGTCTGTGGAAGCACCTCACACAAAGGTCCCCAAAGAGGTCTCTTGTTGTCAGCTTTTATAAAACCCACTCCCTCTTCTTTTTTGGTACTTAATTGAAAATTGAGCTTGAGTCCTGCCAACAATTGCAATAAAATGCTGAATGCACTGAGCTGTTGGCATGTTCCCTGATCTGGCACTTGCACCTAGGAGTGCTGCTGAGTCTCTGTTGATTGTCTACTTCTCATTCATTAGGTATGGTTAATGCTGACGCTCCCAAATGGTGACTCCTCGGTTGAGTGAAGGCCCTCTGAGCTCAGGGCCCTGGCATCCAGGAAAGAGAGGAAACAGTTGAGGGGCATGGCGGTGTCACAACCGACACATCACAGGACGCTTTTGAGAAGTCTTTGGCTCTTCCCATACTGGTCTGGTACCAGTGTTAAGCCATGTGGACAGAAAAACTAAGCAGAGGCAGGTCTGTTGAGAGCGTCAGCCAAGTTAAGCACGGAAATATTTCTTTCCTGTTAACTCAAGAGTCTGGCAGTCACCTGTGTGAGGTTGCCCTCTCTTTTAGTCGCGAGCCACTGGCCGTTCGGTTCATGTGTGTCAGGCACGTTAAAAAAAAAAGGCCTACGTGGGGGTAAACCATAAGTAGTCAAATATGTGGTTACTAAAATCTCACAAACGAGATGAGGGTTTTGACACTGTATTGCACCAAAAATTTTCACTTGGCTGGTTGTGTTGATGAAAACACTTTCTTTTAGTTGTTGAAGTGTTGAGTTTCAATGAGTTCCTGAAGGTCCTGTCATGAGGGAGCCAAATCTGTATTTCAGAATGTCGATAAATTTTTGTTTGGGCGAGACTGGTGATTGTATTGGCGCACAGTAGTTCAAAAGCATATGCCCTCCTTTAACATTCATATTAACTGATATTTTTGGCCACTTGGGGCAGCGAAAACAAGCTAAAAAAAAAACATTAGCAATTGCATTACAAGGTTTGTTTTGGGAGCTTGTTAGCAAACAGTTGCTTATGTACACATCCAGCAGATATAGAGTAACATTAAAATTTATTTGGTTTTGTGTTTTTGGCCACCTGTTGAATGTAAGAGCAGTACTCAATCTCCTTTTCAGTGCTGAGGGAACTGTCTAGCTCTGTAGCTGCTAGATGCTCCATTACATTCACAATTTAGTCGACTTTGTCAAACTTTGTCCGTGTGCTGTTTGATGTTTGACAGGTAATGTACAATGGGTGTCTTAGTGGCTGACAAAAGCTCCTATTGTGGCTAAAAATAACTGTTTGATAGCAGAGAAATTGAACCAAAACAGTGAAGTTGCTATAAAATCAAAATATGAGCTGAAAAACACTACTTTGGGCATCAGCATTGAGGGAAACTGTAAAGTGGATTTCTTTCTCTGAGTTTTTCTCTTTGAATGACTCTTTCACATTACAAATAATCATTTAATCCATTGTTTCATTTAAATAATGATTGTAGCAGCTTTAAATATGCACGGGATGCACAGGGTCCATGATCTCCTGAACTGTGAAGGGGATAACAGATCTACATCAGCGAAGCTCCTCTGCATTGCAGTACATTTGCAGTGCTCACCATATGCTGCAGTAGAAGCACTTTTGGTGGCTGTAACATTACAAATTTATCTTGATCCCTTTTACGTTAGCACTTTACATTTTAAGGAGATGGATGACCTACATTAAGTCCCCCCTCCCAATGATCCAGCATGGCATCCCACTGGTGCCTCACTGGAGACTTCATAAAATAATCCTTATTCACTACCTGAAAGTTCACACACAGTAATATTTGCCTTAAGTTCAGTGAGGACATGAGCAAGTGTGTCTCTGTACTCAATGGCCAAATAAAACTGGAAAGGCCCAAATCATAATAATAATGCAAATATATGGAGGAGTAGTTATGATACAAACAGGCTGGTGGCCAAATGGGCATCAACAAGGGCCAGAGAGAGAGTCTCATTTTTAACTCTGACAGAAATTTCTACAACTAAGCATGTGTCCTTTAGGTAAAGTTTGGATTGTCAACAGATGAAAATAAACTGTGTGAGAACTACTAGATGGCTGTTCCTAGGCCAGGACACACAAAACTCAGCTTCTGTGAAATGCACTGCTCCTGCTGCCTGCATCCTATCCCCCTTTTTGAACAGGAAACAGCCTGGGATTTGATCTTAATTAGTTTGGCACAGAGGAATAACATCCTCTGAGGATTGAGATTGTTGTGATAGATTAGTGCAGGAAAACTGACCTTTTTCAGTATTGGATTGTACAACAAGATGCCATACTAATGTAAAAATCTTAAATGGGAATTTTTTTGAAAACAAAATAAACTTTTAGAAAAGAAATTATATATACAGCTGAGTGTTTAGTTATTGCATTTAACCGGATCAAGCAGCAGATGTATGCCCATGAGATGACAGGCCTGTGATCATACATTGCACTGAAATTTAATAACTTTGATTAAGTATGTGTTTTGTTGTGTCAGTGGAATAGGATCAGACAGTCTCTGGGTGGTAAAGGTTGACTTTTCCTAAGCTACTTCTGTGGTTGACTCAATAGGGATTTAGAAATGTTTAAAATCCAAGATAAACCTGACCAAGGAGTCTGTGTTTGACATATTTTGAACTGATCAGAAATATCCACTTTTAGAACATGGATGTTTGACTTTGTGTTCATTTGAGATGTGCCGTCTCTTCCAAACACTATATAACATTCAATAATTCAATTGTCAGTACAACTTTCCTTAAGCAACTGCACTCAGGCTTTTATTTTCCTATAAACTGACTTTGTCTTTCTCTTGCCAATTGTTTCATTTGTTCTTTACAATTTACAATCATCTGTCAAGGTGATATTGTCGACTACAGTGACTGGTTGACATCAGGTGGAGCAATCCCATTTTAAATGAACTCGTTCTGAAAATGTGAATGTTGACGATTAAAGAGCAGGCTTTGATCATTTTTCAGAGGCCATGACTGTTATGCTTAAAGAGGCACTCTCTATGATTCTTGGCCCAAGCCTTATTTTCTGTATAAATTACATACAAAGAAAGCTTAAGAGGTGTTTCTCAAGGGCTCAACATTTTTTATGCCTACACTCCATTGGCAAATGCACTGTGGAAAAGCTGAACTATACTTGAAGTGCTGTTTTTTACTGTGGTCGCAACTGAGGTGGGGATCAATTGCTTGGTTTCTGCAGCAGCATCCCAGAAAGCCCCAGAGACGCAGCTCTGAAGGACAGGTGGGGAGCCACACGGTGCCACCTCAAACCACTGTCCCCACGGCAGGAGGAGGGAGGTCCTCACCACAGAGTAAAGACCAGCATGCCCAAAGACCCAAGACAGGCAGGAAACAGTAAAAAACTGCCATGCCTGTGTGTGAGTGTGTAAGGCTGCAACTTGATCATATTTTTATTACTGATTAATCTGTCGGTTATTATTTCAAAATAATTTTGTCCATAGGATGTTTAAAAAAATGCTGAAAATTTGCCTTCAGACCTGCCTACATAAATATACATGTATAGCTGACTACATGTCAGTTTTTTTCAGTGATTCAGTAAAGTGAAAAAAAATAGCAATTAAGGCTGATTATCAGGCATCTGAAACACAATTTTCCACAGGTAGCTCAAGTTGACACCTTTAGATGTTTTGTTTTGTCTGGTCTGTAACTCAAAAATACTCAATTTGCAACATTTCACACAGGAGATTATGGATCAGTTTGTTTGTGTTTACTGACAGAGGCTGAAAGAAATTGACTATTACATCATCTATTGTTCTTTGTGTGCTTTTTTCTTGTGTCCTTTATTTTACAATTTTACTTTTAATAAAAGGTTATGAGGTCCCTTAGATCATCTTTACACAGAGATCTGGCTATTCCAAGATAAAAATTTAAAAATAATGGTGATGGTGATGGTGATGCCTCAAAGGCATTTCTTAGAGATGCCAAATCAGTGGATGTCTTTAAAAAAACAGCTTTAAATCGAATTTCTTTTATGTTTTTTTTCATATATTTATTTTGTTGGATTCAAACTTAATTCTTCACTTTTATCCAGATCACTCAGATTTTTCTTTTTCCCACAAATAACCTTTTTTTTTTAACTTTATTGCGATGTAGCCCTCTGGCTTAAAACGTATTTATCATGAAACCTCAGATAAGACCACCTCTTGTTTCCTTTGAATAATATGGCTCCCTGCTGCCCTCTTCTGTTCAGGAAGCAGACTCAATCTAAATGACTGAAGATTCGCTCAATGCCACATGTGTAATATAAATAATTATTACTGACGCTGTAGTTACTGTCATTAATACCTTGTGTTTATTAATCATCAATTCGTACTATAAACATGTTGACGTTAGACAGACTGAAATTACAGCTGAATAAACACGGTTAACATCCACTGCTACTATATCGCCATTATTACTTTTCTCTCACCTCACAATACGACTCAAAATAACTACTTAAGCTCGCATTTGTCGGTTATTATAATATTAAAATCAATAACGTCACTGTATTCAAACAAAAGCGGCAATATAGTCGATAGGATCTACGTATTACTGTTATCTAAAACACACAGCCTGCGGTTTCTTTGTGGCGGCGGCCTGCGAGCTTCCATTCATAGCCAGCCAATCAGAGTTGAGCTTACTGGGCTCCTCCATCCAATAGCGAGGCTGGTTGTTTTTTGGCCCTGTTGCGACCGCGGACAGACAGAAGCAAGTGGGCCGGTTTGAAACTAAGCTAATTCAGTCATATTACAACGGGTTATTTTAGACTATTGCATTAGTTTCATTTACAGCAAACGCGTGTATCTGTTTTCGAAAAATTTTAGCTACCTGTGAGTGTTTTTGTTGTTAGGCTAAGAAGTAAAACTGGTCTTTTATTTTAGTAAATCGTTTATGTCCTGCTAGCTGAATCGGCAGCGGGTAGGCGCCAGTCGTGTTTGACAACAGCGGTATTCGGTCACGTTCCCGGTGTTGTTGTTTGTAGCTGCTGAGTGAAGGCGCTAATTTCCGTTGGGTGCAAGCGAAAAGAAAGAAAGCTCTCGATAGCTAGAATAAAGTTGAATATGGCAGAATTTCTCGAAGATCCGTCGGTTCTCACGAAAGATAAGCTGAAGAACGAGCTCACAGCCAACAATGTGCCACTTCCTAGCGGAGAGCATAAAAAAGAAGTGTACGTGCAGCTGTATCTAAAAAACTTGACCATACTGAATAACAAGAAGAGCCCACCTGCGGACACCTTCTCCAGCGACGAAGAGCTGCCTGCCCCCGTGGTGTCTAACAAGAGTCGATCTGGAAGAGTAAGTTTTTGTTTTAATTAGTTTTTCATTTGTGAATAACTGTTCTAAAATCTCGTGCTTGCACGCAGCGTTACACATGGATGGAACAAAGGTCAGTTTCGACTTGTTGAATGATATATAATTTAAATCTGTCTGCAGAAAGCAACTAAAAAGACAGACAAGCCTCGCACAGAGGAAGTGGAGGTGACGGATCTCACTGATGAAGATTTAAAACAACAGCTGGCTAAATATGGTGTGGACCCAGGACCCATTGTTGGTAAGATCCTGAAGAGCTTTCTCACACTTTGTAAAAAAAAAAGGTGCCTCTTTTCCAAACAGGAGATTAAAGTTATTTAAAGAGACAAATACATCAAATTAGTAATACATTTATTATCATTAAAAATATATTTAGAAGAAATAAACAAGGGAATGAAGCAATTCAGATGAAAGAAAACGTATGTACTTTAACTTTATGTTGAGCGCTTTTTCCAACCCAAATAACACATTTTCAAAGTAAATGTTTTTACTACTGCCAGGCCAACACCAACTTTGATATTTTAGTTTTTTTAAAAGTTATATATTTCAGCCCACATTTTTTCCTGTGTAAACGTTTTCGATAAATGAATGAAAATAAATAAATAAATGTCTAAACTACCAAAAGTAAATCTTTGACAATTAAGAGGTGCAAATCCTCTGTTAACAAAATACCATACAGCAGCCAGTATGTAGGCCCAGCTAATTATTATTTATCTAGTTTTTGCCTTAAAGTTTTCATTTAGTCAAAAATACTAGATATTACTATATTATAGATACCGTATATATTTGCAATATTGTTACCTGATGTTTTATGTGTCCAAGTTATCTTGTTTGAGTAATATGACTTACTTGACTTTAAAAAGTGTATTCCGTCTTGAATAAAATACACTGTGAAATGTGCCACCTATTCTTTTTTCGTCTCTTGCCTTCATGAAGCCTCAACCCGCAAGTTGTATGAGAGGAAGCTGCAGAAGCTCATGGACCAGCCTCCAGCTGAACCTGAAGCTCCTACTGACGTCACAGCTCTCCCCAAAGCAGACAGTAACCAGAATGGCAACACAAATTCTGACCAGTACAGCGACAAGGAAGATGGTGAGCTCTGACCGCACATTACTCATGATCTTTTCACATTACTTACCAAAGCAAACAACATGGTCCTGAGAAAAATATGTTTTCTTTTATTAAATAAATTATCCAGACTACTTGGTAAACCTGCTTCTTGTAACAGGTCTGTGATTAAATGCTAGAAAAACTGAACTGATATCACCATGTTTCACTGTTTTGTTTTCATTACCTGTGTTTTCAGAGGAGATTGCTGCCCCTGAACCAGAGCCAGTTCCTGTGGTAGAGAAGCCTGTGAGAAGCAGAGGCAAAGCTCCTGTTACCGCCAGAACCAGCAGCAGACGACAAACCAAGGTGAGGCACATTTTGCCAACCTCAACCTCAGAGAGAGAGATAGGACTATA
The DNA here is from genome assembly GCA_029783805.1 of Acanthurus tennentii. NCBI lineage: Eukaryota > Metazoa > Chordata > Actinopteri > Acanthuriformes > Acanthuridae > Acanthurus > Acanthurus tennentii. The sequence goes on along the minus strand of JAPZDZ010000023.1, from coordinate 18,072,450 downwards.
TTTTAAGTTTGTATAAAAATGTTTTTACATTACACTGACAGGTGGTGGAGGAAATTGTTACCGAAGAAACACCGAAGAAGGCCAGCGAGAGTGTTGTTGAAGATATCCTTGCCAATGAAATAAGCACGCCAACAGGCATCAGGTAACAGTCGATGACGACTTTTCAGGCTCACATTCAGCCAAGCACATGAATCATGTACTGCAAAATATTATTCTACTTGGAAAAACAGATTAACCAAAATGTTAGCCTAAAAGTTAATCATGAAAGAACATCCTTGACCTTGGAAATACTAGTTTGATTTAAATTTTGAAAAAAATGAAATTTTTTTCCCAAAGCTTTCAACTGCATTTCATATCCTGATTCAGCAGTTGGAGCTGGATATAGTTATTACATCCAATGCCAAAGTTTCAAACAGAGACAGGGGTCTTGACAGAAGCTCTTTCAGGGTTGTCCTTTCCTGTCAGATAAGTGCGAGCTATCACCATGACAACTGATGGAACTTAATCTGCTGAGATGTTGTTGAAAGCCTCAGAAAATCTAGGCAATCAAGTAGACTTCGAGATCAGATTTATTTCATGTGCCAAGCCAAAATGTTACATTGTGTTGTCTGTTTGTTCAGTGCGACCTGCAGGCGTCCTATCCGAGGTGCAGCGAGCAGACCCCTAAAACCAAGTGAATACTGGCTGGATGAGTCTCGTTTGCAGCACATTGTCCACACCGAGAGCCGCTCTTTCTCAGAGTCTTTCTCAAGAGCTGGAAGCACTGGCTCTTCAAGCAAAGCACCAGCAAGACGAGGCTTCCTGGCTGTGCTGCTCAAGCTCTTGCTCCTTGTTGTGGTGCTTGGTTGTCTCTACTATGTCTACCAGAATCTGGATGCTGATCAAATCAACACCCTCAAAGGTCTCCTGGACAGCGTTGTTGTCCCCCTTCAGGGCGTTGTAAACAACGTGGCCACCTATTTGGGCATCAGCAGCAGCAGCGAAGCTTCAGGGAGCGCTGGCAATTAAAGACCCTGACCAGTCTCTCACCGTGCCCACGCCCCCTCCCTGCCACCGCACACCACAACTCAAGCAGTAAACTCAGCTCACCTCTTCTTTTTACCTACATGTTTGGACAACGGACGCAGTTTGAATTGGAATGATAAACTTTCTCCTCTCTGGACTCCAGCTTTCCTCCCACTCAAGAGGAAACAGTAGCTTCTGAATAACACTGTTTGTGGCAACCAGAAGAGACTCATTTTATTGTTGATTTTAATCTGTGAATTGTTTTTGTGTCTTTGTGTGTATTTTACCCTTGTACGTAGAAATGAGTGCAGAGTGGAGAGGCCGGCTTATCCATGCATGGTTGTAGTTTTAAAGATCATACTGTAGTTTCTAACTCTCTGTGCCAGGTGTGTTTCTGATGGTGAAGTGCCTGGACACTGTTAGCACGTAGTGCCCTCCCATTTTAAAAGCACAAAACAGTGCTTCTACTAATACCAGAATGTCTACGTGTTTCTGTATCAATTTCAAAATTTGCTCCGTAGCTTTAGAGTAGATAGAGTGATTCATTATTTCTATGGTGCTCAGGTCAATTCAGCTCAAACTCTTTGATGTGGTCTGTGCTGGGAGGAGACACTCGGTGTAAACAGGTCACGTCACTGCATGAGGAAAATCCGCCCACGCTCAGGTTGAGATATTAAAAGTGGCTGATCACTGCTAGACTATTAATTATGGGGCTCTGTCATCATGAATCAAATGATAATTCTTGCCACTCTCTATTGTAATCATGATTGTTACTGTCAGTGCATCAAGAGGTAAAATTTACTGTACTTTTGAGGAGCTTTTATAAAAATCCTTATCAATTTACACACAAAATTCATAAAGACACAGCTTCTAAGTATTGATTATCCAACACTGATTTGAAAGGAAACTACAATTGCAGTGTTTGATCTGGAATTTGATTTTCCAGCCCTGCCAGTGTGCCCATTTGAGTTTACATGCTTTGGGTTTTAGTGGTCTGTTGTGCTTTTTTTTCTGCTTTTTTTTTTAAAATTAGATTTCTGATCCTTCGGTCCTAAATGCAGGATTGGCTGATTCGGTGCACCCACATAGCCCACCTCACAGACTGCATGTGTCCAGCCATTGGAAGATCTACAAAGAAGACACATGGAGAAAGTTGATCCTGTTGGGACAGTTAATCAAATTATTCTCTTCAGAACTCTTGAATACTTCTGCCTGTGCAAATTACAACTTTTAAGACACTGTATGTTGCTTTGAAAGGGGTGGTTTACCCGGGGGGGATGGAGTCACCAGAGGTGATGCTGGGGGTTGGAAGATTTTGGGGACATCTTTGTTTCTATTTTGATATTTTTCTAAAGTGGTGTGTTCAACTTTTTATAGCACATTTAAAGTAATTTTTGAAAGCAATATGTAACAAATGCAAGTGATACTGTATCTTAATCTGAATCTCGCTTACTTAACACAAGTGATTCATGATCAGGCAGCTCTCCGACAATGGACAGAAATGACGGGTTATGTGGGTAAGGATTTTTAATCTGTTTATTTATGATATTGTAGGCAGTGTATCATAAAATAAACTTTGTTGTTACCTGATCCATTTTTCTTTGTGGTCTGTAGAGCTCTGGGCGTCTTGAAAGAGTAATATGTATTTCTTCTTGTTTTTACTAGTTTATAACAGCTTATATGAATATATTGCAGCTAGCAGTTACCCCAAGTACTCCATGCTCTTCCAGGTAACTGATGCTGTCTTTTTTATTTAAATGTAATTGTAAACTTACCAAACAGCTTATCACAGACAAAATCACATTTAATCACAATAATAATGAGGTAATAAATTAAATTTCAGTGTGCTTTTAAATGATTGTAGGGCATTATGTTGCTGTCTTGAAGTTTTAAATTGTGTTGACTTATAACACCTTAATAAAACTGAATTTAACAGAGTGAGGCAGAATATAAGTCCCTTTACTCTCTTTACTTTCCCTCATTAATTCCCCTCAGAATAAAAAAAAAATGTTTTTTTGTTTTAGCTCATCACCTGAAAACATCCTAACTTTCTTTCCTCTATGCTGGCACTTCCTGGGTGCAGTCAAATTCACTGAAACTAATAGCAATATGAAGACTTCATTCAAACAATGTTTATTGTAATCTTGTGTGTATCTGCTTAACAAAGCCAATCAAATGTCTGTCTTGTCTGCTCATATTACTCGTTTCCCCTGCAGTAGTTCAGCATTGTGTCTCCACCTGCTGGTCTAGCAGTGTCTGTGTCCAACTAAGCTAAACTCAGCTTAGCCATCAGTTTCCTCAAAACACTCAGATCCGAGAATGATTGAATCACTGAACCTCAAAACTTGTGGTCTGTGGTAACATTGCCTAAATTAGACATACTCCTGAAATCCATCTGTTCTGGAGCAGCTGCCTGGCTCAGCAGCTGTAAGTGTTTGACTCCACTCGAACTATCAGCTCAGCCAAAACGCCGCAGCTGCCCTTCACTGGACCTTAAACAGTGTGGAGAGACTGTAAGCAGGTATTAATTTACAGCTCCAGATGAAAAGTAACGTGAAAAAAATAATTAAATATATCATCAATAAGCTTGTATAGAAGGCAACGATATTTATATTTTGATTTACGTTTTCAATAACTTTCTTATTGAAAGTTGGTATGAGGAAAAAAACGCAGCCATCTGTCTTTTGCTTCATTGTTGTTGTTGCTGTAGGTGAACTTTGTATCAGCTGACTGAGATGACCCTCTGAGTGCCAAATTGAGACTTTGTAGGGGATGGAGAGGCTTAGTCAATTAAATCCAGTAGGCTGCAGCCAGATAGAACAGCAGGAAGAGGAGCAGGCAGTCAGTGCAGCACACAGAAGAACCAACAAGGAATTACACTTGAAGTAACTGGACTCTCGAGACAACAGGTGAACAGCAATGATTTTCAATATTATGTGGAAGTTTGCATCATGTGCAGGAGGCCGATTTAAACTGCTTTTGTTTGGATTTTGGTTTGTGGTGCACTTGTCTGACTGCAGGGAAAAGCTTTGTTGTCTAACCTTGTCTGTGTGAAGTGACAACATCTGTTTGTTTTGTATCAGTCCTGCTCTTCGTGTGCTTTATTAGTGTTTTTTAACCTTTGTTGAATTTTAAACTAAATGCATTTTAGTCATCTACTCATCCATCGCATATAAGTGTGGGACAGCATGTGCTTTTTGCATCACTTGCTGTAACAGCATCCAGTTTAACTGTTTCACTCGAGGTTCACTGAGGCCACTGAGACAAGAAACCACTGAAAACGAACTGATTTTGTTTTAATTATTTTATTTGTTTTGCCAGTGGGATGTGTAGGTTTTTCCCTTGAAATGTAGTTTGATCTGGGATCTTGTCTTTCATCGAACAGTTACCCAGAAACAACCTGTTATTGCATGCAATACTTAATAAAGTTAAAAGTTTTACACTTGGTATCAGCCCAATAGTGTAGCAGTGATACAGAAATTAACAGTTCTAAGTGTGGGGTCTCTACCACCTGTGTCTTTGTTCAAGTTCAAGGGTGACTCAATGATTCTTGGTCATATAAAAAACATCTGACAGACTGCACACACAGCTGTCTTGTTGATCATGCAGTTACTAGCCATGTTATTATTTTTTCCTTTTTATAAAAACCAAGAAACCCACTATGCCCCCTGTGTCCTTGCAGGCTAAGCCACCTCTTAACCCCCAGTGTTTACATGCTTTGAATGCACAATGCTGTCTCTTGGTAATCCAGTTTCACTCGGAGCTAGTGAATGGACAATGCACCAGCTTACTTTCAATGGGACTTTATCAGGAGCGAGATGGCTAATTTTTGCAGACATTTAAGTTGACAATAACCTGATTTAATTCAGGACTGGTTCACTGACATCCTGTACCTTTATCGAGTTACAGTCTGAATACCACTCTAAATTTCAAGCAGTTGTTTCTTGCCAGACAACAGTTATGTTGCATGTTATTGCAGTGTCTATAATCTGCAACACAAAATATAAACAGGTCCCAAATGTGCAATGAGCTGAAAATTTGGTGACAGCTAAATCATAAACAATTCAGATTTCTGCCAAAAAAAAATTTCTATTTGTAACAATAACTAGCCTTAATACCATTTAATGAATTATTTTGCACTTATATCTGAGAGAAAATTTAGGTAAAATAATTTATAAAGTAATTCCTACACTGTTTATGATGGGAGTTGTTCATTATTGTTCCTGAGAGACATCTTATTAGATACAAGGTTAATGTTGATCTGTAGCTCAGGTGCGGCAGATGGAGCAAGCACTGAGGGATTACAGTAACTCCTTTAACAGTCTGCAGTCAGTCAAGTTCGGCATCGGATTATAGTGCTCAGTCCTCCATTTAGGGAGGGGGGGGTTGACAGGAGAGGAGAGGAGCTCTGTGCAGCTCACAGCTCCCCCAGTCCGGCTCCTAGTCACATGTGCTCTGAGCTAGAGCTGCAGCTGACCGGATACCTCCCTCGCCTGTCCGGACTGCTCAAGCTGAGACTGCTGGAGGTGTTGTGGATGCAGGGGTTACGCAGCTCTGTGACAACACACCTTTAGGTATCCATTCAGTTTGCCATGCTGATTACATGGTGGTATTTATACCTCACAGCTCGGAGCATCGCAGAAAAAAGCAAGTATTGCTGCTGTTTTTGTGTCTGATCGCGTGTCTTTTCAAGGTGAACTCTGCAGTGTGTTTTCATTTTTTTCTTGCAGTGGTTCTAGATGTCAGGAAAGTAGTGCTGCTTAGATAAATGGTAGGCTTTGTAATCCCTCTATACTTAAAATAAAACGTGCAATGTCCTGGATGCAGTATTTATGAAGTTTGAGCACGCAGCCCACTTTCTGCTTGCATGACTGTTTTCCCCTGGCGTGTCTGTGTATAGTGTTTGTCACTTCAGGGAACATGTTTCCTGACCAGGAACACCTTTGTTTCTCCTTCTTCAGCACTGAAAATGGCCTCAGTCCTGCAGAAGCTGATCACACCGCTGTTCAGTGGTCCTCCAGAGCCCCCCAGGAATAAAGTGACAGTGGTGGGTGTGGGCCAGGTTGGCATGGCCTGTGCTGTCAGCATCCTGCTCAGGGTAAGAGCCCTACTGGTTTCGCCTGTGCTCAGATTATCTTTCTGCCTGCTGGTGTCACAGGACGGGGTAATGCACTGGATCCTCCCAGACTGACAGTGGATTACTCTCCTGGTGTCTGATCTGGCTGATTATCCCTTCACTGTCCTGGTTTAGGTGTGCTCACAATAACAGAAAAATGCATTTACATTGACTTTCTACTGCAGCGGTTTAACTCAATTCTTCACACTTCTGCTGAAACTGGCCATCAGATTTCTGGTTGCATAATAAATCATTTTAATTAAATTTAAACACTCAACATGTTGTTTACACAGCAAATAATTACAGGGATAAAAAAACTAGTAAACATAGATTTATGATCAGGATTGGATCTGATATGTAACCAAGTATATGTGCATCTTGTTTTATCTGGATTGAGTTGTAGAAACATGTAAGACTGAGCCATTCTGTCTTATATTTTATTGAGGAGCTCCTGCAGTAAAATAACATGATTTCAGTCATATTTTCAGTCATTTGTCACATGATTTATGCTATGTATATAATTGAATGTCATCTGCATAAAAGTGGTATACAATACAGACAAAAGAGCCAATAAAGTAGCCTTAGAGTGGAACATACCTGCAAAAAACTGCAGTTTAAGACAACCAGTGG
>JAPZDZ010000023.1:18018147-18028687 GCA_029783805.1 Acanthurus tennentii | reverse complement strand
TCTGTAAAATAACCTTCCCTGGACAGTGACCATAACTAGCCAACAACAAATAAAATTTAGCGCAGAAAAGTGCAGTAAAGAAAGATTCAGTCAAGAAGGTTACACAACACTTTCTCTCCAGGGTACTTGTCATACTAAACATAAAGAAAGCTGCAGCAGCAAAATCCCTGACATGAGCTATGGTGTGTTGTGTGTTGTATTTCCTTTGAATGTAACTTCTTATTTGTAAATGAAGAAAGCATTTGATTTTAAAAGCAACATAGTCTCACTTCAAAGGTTTATTCTCTGACTGAAATTTGTACCACCCACTGGCATGGTTTTTATCCCACTACATATTTTTCTCTACAGTTTTCTTTTCAACTGATCACAAAGTAAAGTAACTATTCAAATTTTATTACATGTGCATGTTTAGACAATTTTTAAAACAAAAGTTGCTATACATCTTTATTGTATTGAATTAAAAGTGCAAAATTACCAAGGTGTTTGTTGTGTTTCTTAAAAAATGTCACAGCGCTTGTAAGGAATAAAAGAACTTCATTGCAATAAAGCTTTTCAGTGCTGCTACCTTGCATGCCCTTGCCTCTTTTGTTACACTGAAAATAACTGTTTTATTACTGTTTTATTATAAGATTTTATACCTTTAGCTGAAATATTGAATGGTTGGATTTAATGAATTTTCCTCATTTAACCTAACTTAGAAAATAAAACTGGAGCTTTTAATCAGGCTTTCTTCAACAGATTTTTTTCTTCACCAGTCATAAGTATGAAGGTACAGTGCACATGCTCTTATCTATAAGGAGCAATTTCAGTATGACCTCTTCACCCTGAATTTATGAAGACACTAAAGCAGCAATGTTAGGGGCCACATTTCATGTACTTGACAGGAAGGCCACATTGAGGTTATGATGGGCTCATGAAGGACAGAGCTATATTGTCTAAAGAGCTTAAGTCCTGTAAAATTGATGGTTGGGTTGTTCTATAGGAGGCAGTATAATATGGAGGTAAAGAAAGGTTTATTGCATATCATCATTTATTGCATATAAAGGTTCATTGCATATCTTACTTTAAAATGATGTGTTAGTTTGAAGAAAAGCCAATAAATCTGTAGGGAATTAATGGCATCATAGCTTTTATCCTGTATTTAACATTTTACATTGATTTCCTTTATACTGAAAGAAAAACTAATTATAAGTTGCAAAGTTTATATCAAAGGCAAAATGCATGAGAGGAGTCACAAGCAGACACCCTCATATAAGATTTATAACATTCCTGTTTTCTGTTCCTGTTTATGAATTAACACAAAACAGTTTAAAAATAGAAAAAAAAGACATATTTTATTTATTTATTCTGTAATGTCATGCAAGTTTATGTCTTTTCTCACTTCAGTCCTCCAGTTTAAATCACATCCACTGACAAACATGGTAAAACCAATGCACACTGATTTTTTAGGGGGAAAAAATAGATGTTGGCCTCTATTGACCACCTCCATGACTCAGAATGCAACTCTGCAGCTAAAACCATCAACTGCAGTGACAGATGAATTATCAGTTTCACAATATGAATCTAATTTATTGGTCAAGTATGTTGAAACATTTATTTTAATGCACAAAGTTGATAAATTGATAAATGTGTTACACTATTATACATTCAGTAAAATTAAAGGAACAAAGTACAAGTAGCCAAACATTAAGAGACAAGCTACTTTGAAAACGGTTGTTTAAAAGAAAAGGTAGTTATACTGAAAAGTTCAGTTTCACTACCCATATGCTTCTATTTTTGTGTCTTTTTGTGTTTTTATCAAATTTTGATATTCTATTCAATTATTCATTTGGTATAGTAAAAATATGACTTATATGACTTCAAATATGACTTCAGTGTTAATCTAACGGAAAAATCCGATAAAACGACGAGTTTTGTAATTTACAAGTGTAACAGTTTACTACTTCTCCCCAGTTTTTATGCCAAATTACAAATTACTGATGGCTTTTTTTATGTAATCCACTATTGTTTAATTCGTTGATAACGTAAACTGTATTTTTAAATTTTAGTGTGACCCAAGTATAACACAATTAGCTTGTTTTCATTGCTCGTGAAAACATTACAACGCAACAATAAATTTCCTCTGACAGATGTCTCCCTGACCCCTCCCACCTAGTGGTATCCTAGCAGCGGAGCTCTGAGCACTCCTCTGATTGGCCCATTTCCATTTATCCGCCATATTCAAACTTCCGCCGCGGTGTGTGTTCTGTTGTCATCGATCTTCCGCTTTCTTTGTACACATCGGGACAGTTTTCATACGTCTTAACTTTATCATTTGTACTCTTAGCCATAACCTCTTGCAGTAAAGCTTATCTTGAAACGAACACTCCTGCAAAATGGAAGAAAATGAAGAAGTAATTGGAAGTATGGTGGAAAACAAAAAGCATAATCTTCGTAGGATATCATCGAGGACGTCCATTGCCAGTGTAGTCAGCGCTGCAGAGCCCTCTCCAAAAACCCTCCGGAGAAACAACTCCAAGAAGTAAGTACATTACGACGAATGATATGATAACCTTTTGTATAATTATATATTTAGAAGCCCTTTTTAAAATTAAACGTGACTTATGCACACTTCGAGCCAGCTTTAGCTTGTTAGCCAAGTGTGACGAAATAGCAGCTATTGTAACTGGCGAATGATGCTTTCAAGTGCATCTCGGAAACCATGGTTTTGGATAGTGTGACGACCTGTAAAACGGAAACCATAAAGTAACAATTATCTGTAATTAGCTGGCTTTGTTATTTTATGAAGCATAGGGAGACATGCAATCATTGACTTAACTTTTTAATAAAAAATTCAAAATATTAAATATGTATGTCCTTATATTGCTTGTATTTTTGACACAGTCTTAAATCCAAAGATACTTGTAAAAATGTTAAATAGGAAACCAAACAAGTGTTCGGCATTTTGGCTGGATAGATTACTTTTATGATAAATGAGTCACTTTTCTCTTGATTGACTAAGAGCTACATTGAGTAATCATTTCGATCTGGAATATAATTTTAAATTTTTCAATATTGTTTTTATGAGCAAACGACGGAATGAATCTCTCGCCAAAAATACTGGCAATTTTCAAAAAACTAACAGGATTATTAGCTTGTATTTATGACTTTTTTCATTTGTTTACATACTTTTTTTCCTACAATTCAAATCACAGTGACTTGTCTTCTTCACTATTTGATTTTTTTACTGGCTGCTAATAATTCCGTTATTTCTAACTTGACCCAAAGGCAGGACTACAAAAAGTAGGCCTTGTAGTGTGCTCAGCTGACCTTGGCCTTGACAGCATCCTCAGGGTGTCATTCAACAAGAAGACAACATTGTAACTCTGTAGCTGCATTGTTTTGTCACCATAACTGACCTTTTTTTCAGCAGCAGTAGCAGACAGCACTCCAGCTCCTTATAAGGCTTCTAATATCAACGTCCCTCAGTCATCATCCACAGCATTTGACATATTTGAAACATAACAGTTATAGAAAGATCAAAAATGGCACCCAAAAGGCTTTAATCATATTAACACAGCTGAACTTCATTCCTTGTGAAAACAATGAGTGTCTACATCATTCCCTGGGTACTTTTGTTTGACTATTGTCACAAGGTAGCTACCTAGAATTAACCAAGGTGTTGTTCTGGAATTGAAATTAACTGTTTGCATGCCTTGTCTTGCTTTTTGTGTGCATTTAAGCCACATGCGTTTGCACTGTTTGCACATATAACTGAATAAGATTCTGATACCTCTTTGTCAAAAGAAGACAAAGACGACTACATGTTACTGTGCAAAGTAAAAAATAAGATAGGCTGAGATGTCACTCTGCAGTAAAGTAGAAATAACTGTTGTTTGTCTCATTTCTTGTAGACCTCCACTGCAGAGAGTAAGCTCCTTCACCTTTCTCACTCCAGGGACTCCATGGGACTTCAGTCTTGTGAGTCAATGTTGAAGATATAACACCATGTTTGAAGATTGACTTGTGAAATTAACCTGTTTTTATTTTTATGTTGCTGCAGAAGAGAAAGCGCAAAGAGAAGGACGACGACACAGTTAGTCTTTCCAGCTTTGACCTCAAGGTGAGTGTCAGGGCAGCTTCCTGTCTGTCTGTTGGAGCCAGTCTAGTGTAGCACCCTTGAACATGTTCTCACAACAAACTTTAATCCCTCTGCATGACTCAGGTTCTCGCCACAGACAGCCAAGAGTGCTCTAGTGTGTTATGAGCTCAGGATAATCCCACTATCCTCTGCTCACTGGCACAAGTGTCTGTCTGTGGAAATAATAACTGTGAAAGAAAATCTTAGCCAAAGTTTTCCTCAGCATGATAACAAGATCTTGGCTCTGTGAAAGTGGTTTAATACACTTTTTATGCAACAAAAATAGAAAACTACAACTCAGTTTTGATACTATCACATAAAATGTTAATAAAAATTATGTTGTAATATTTTAGAGCATAATAAAACAAGAGTTTTAATGTAATTTCACATCACCATCAATCAAACTAAACAAAAGCAGGGCTTCATAATGTATCAGCTTATATTGTAAGTATTAAAGGCTAAAGTGGATGCATCAGAATTAGATTTATCTCAGTTCTGAAACTGCAGATCAGCATTTTTATGAAGTGTTGAACAGAACGAGTTGTTACAAATTTTATGCACTCTGAGAACTTTGTATAAATCAACGCTGAACTATTTGAGGTATCGTTACATCATCACAGTCTATACCTCAGTACAACTGGGTTGAACTGAGGACAATTTGTTTCCGTGATTCTTAGGAACCCACTAACAAGCGTGTGCGACCACTGACCAAAGTCACATCCCTCGTCAGTTTGATATCTCCCTCAAAGAATGGAGCCGTGCGCCGCTTTGGCCAAACCATCCAGGTAAATGTCTTACTCTTTTGAGACTCACTCTATGAATGTAACATGAAAAAATTAAATGAGTAGAATTTGTGTAAGACTGTAAAATAACATACATATATTTTATTTCCTAGTCAATGTCATTACGTGGTGACACCAAGTCACCAGGGATGTCCCTCAAAGCCAGCAGCAAGACAGCAGGCCCAACTCCCTCTAAACGCAGAAACAGTACGCTGTGGTCGGAGACACTGGATGTTCATCAGAAGAGCACATTCTCCATCAAAGAGATCAAGAGACAAGAGGTTCTGCAATTCAGTCTCCTTAAAGTCCAGACCACATTCATGCCAAAAGTACAGAGGACAGAAACAGTAACCTCTTCTGATTTCTTTTGTGTTTGTTCAACAGGCAATTTATGAGCTCTACAGGGGAGAGCAGGATCTCATCGAAGATCTCCAACTTGCCAGAAAGGTTGAAAATTTTCATTTAATATTATACATAGAAATCAAAATAATTGTGCTCCCTTCGTGCTTACTCTGCTGCTTTTCTTACATGCAGGTATACCATGATCCAATGCTGAAACTCTCCATCATGACGGAAGAGGAACTAGCTCACATATTTGGGGATCTAGATGCATACATCCCCTTGCATGAGGGTACATGACCACTTCGGCCTAATCTGCTTTAACAGATGTCTCTACTTGCTAACAAGTGTTTCTAAACAAGGTGTGCTTTTTTTATCTGCAGACTTACTGATAAAACTGACAGGGGGAACTGGCCCTGATGGAACAGTAGCTCAGATTGGACATATAGTTATAGACTGGGTATGTATGTTTGCACACTAACACTGAGGAGATTTTATATAATTGTTTACCTCATACACATTACCGTCAGATATGATCAGTTTCAGCATGTAAAAAAATTCAAACTGTTACTCTATCTTCTCAGCTGCCTGGTCTGAATGCATACAAAGACTACTGCAGCAACCAGCTTGCAGCTAAAGCCCTGCTGGACCAGAAAAAGCAGGACAAGGGGGTGCAGGACTTCCTGCAGCGCTGCCTGGAGTCGCCCTTCAGCAGGAAACTTGACCTCTGGAGCTTCCTGGACATCCCACGTTCACGCCTGGTGAAATACCCATTGCTGCTGCGAGAAATCCTCAGACACACTCCTCCTGATCATCCTGATATAGCCAATCTTGAGAGAGCTGTATGTTATCCACATTACATACATTTGCAATCAGAGTATTGTTGCATATATTTAGCTGGGAAATCTGATAAATAACATCTTTTTTTATGATTATTTAGTTTTGTGTGTTTTCCCAAATAACTCAACTCATAAATGTTTCTTTAAAAATGTCCAGATTACCATAATCCAGGAGATTCTGTCTGATATCGACATAAGGAAAGGGGAGTGTGAGTGCCAGTATTATATAGACAAACTGGAGTATTTGGATGACAAGCAGCGGGACCCTCTCATTGACAACTGTAAGACCCTACTTTGTAATGGAGAGCTGAAGAACAAGAGCGGCTCGGTGAGACTGAGGATTACTTTCTTCTACATGTATTTATCATCTACATGTTTGTCTTCTATTAAAAAAAGCTTAATTCTCTACTGATATATTTCTTCACAGAGGCTGCATGTGTTCCTCTTCTCCGAGCTCTTGGTTCTGACCCGGCACGTGACTCGGAACAAAAGGAGCTGCTTCCAGGTTTATCGACAGCCCATCCCAGTTCGGGATTTGACTGTAGAGGACCTGCAGGATGGAGACTTCCGCATGGGGGGGTCCTTCAGAGGAGCCTTCACCAATGGAGAGAAAGGTGGGTTGAGCTGAGTTGCACTCCACCTGCTGGTAGAGCATCTGCAGTGGCTAATTTGTGCCGCCATTACACCAGCTTTTATGTGTCCTTAATTTTGCTGCCTTAGAAGCTTGTGGTGACTGTATTTCTTTTCTTTCTGTCTCTCTAGTTAAGAATGTTTTTCGTGTAAGCTCTCTGGATCCATCCCATGGCCAAACCCACACCCTCCACTTCAATGATGTCTATCACAAGCAGCAGTGGCTCAACTGTCTGCGCACTGCAATGACCCAGCAACAGGGAGCTCCACCAAGAGTTCAGCAGGCAGAAGCTGTTAGGGCCAAGCGTCGTTCCTCCACTGTCTCAGCCATCATCTGCGATGAGGAGACAGACGAGAACAGTCCGCCTGTCTCTGGCCCTAAACTCAGGCCTCAGACAGTCTCCAAAACCAGACTAGACCAGAAGTTACAAGGCTCACTAAAGAGGAAGGAGACTGGAGTGTAGACATTTAACCCAGCGCAAGGGTTCATAAAGAGTTACTCTCAGACAGGCACATGTGTGTAACTTGTCCTGTTTGCTCACGTGTCTGTCAGTGTATTTTAACGCAACCGCTGTTTTTGTGCTTTTGCTGTGTTGTTTTAGCTGCACTGAAAAGTCATTTCTAATCATTTCCGTCCATCTGTATATTAAATTTCAGTTTTAAAAATGTAATGTAATTTGTTTACAAAAAAAAAAAGGGTGACACCTGACAATGTGACTGAAATGTTTGTTTTAGAGGTTGATCGATAGAAACAGGATTTTGGAGCAGAAAAAAAGCAGACCTAATCTGCTGACCTTTAAAATGTTTACACCAGCTAAATGTGATTGGAATTGTGGTTTTATGTGTTAACCTGTTTTAAAACTTTATGCCACTTGTTGCTCATGAAATTTAGCTACACTGTTCATTCCAGTAGCGACACATTTTAACTTTCTCAGCTTTTTGCTTCAATCAAAAAGGATCATGCGTCTGTATTATAAGCATCATGTGTGCAGTTGTCATTCGCAAATGTTATTTGTGTCAAGATAAGGGATCAAGAAACAGACATCCTCAGTCTGAGCCTTCATAGCAGGAAGCTGTTGAGGGACATGAGTCTAAAAATGCTTGAGATCAGATATGAGATAATGAGCAGAATATGAGTAAATATACTGACCACATGCTATAAGGTAAAAACATTTCTTGGGGGAAAAAAAACTATCTAGATGTATTCAGTGAAATGTTGTTAATAGAGAAAAAAAATAAAACATATAGTTTGTACTTTTAAAAGAGTTCTGAGTATGATTGACTGTGAGATTATGTGTGACAACAACCGACATCCTCAAATGTAGTTTGACCCCTTAGTCACTTCCTTCCACTATTGACAGAGTTGTTCTGCTCATGTGTTGCAACACTTACCAGGCAAACATGAGCTTAGGAAAACTCCAAACTTTGCTCTTTTCCACTATGTTGAAAAACAACTGAATAATTTTGAGGATTTTTCAGTTAAAAACTAGGAATATTAAGTTATAATTATTAAATCAGCAAACTCTGAAAAAGGTCTTGGTTGATTTTTTGTCATTTAATAAACTCTCTTCAAATATGAACAACCCTATGAAAATTACTTTTATTGTGATTTATTATCAGCTCAGGGACGGTTTGATTTTCTATTTTTCTGCTGTAGTTGGTATTATAAACTAAACATTCACTACTTGTTAAGGCTTGTTTATGAGCTTGACCTGCTATCCAGTCAAGCTTGTTTTTGGCCTGAAAGATTTTTTAAATACAGAAGAAGGGGCTAAAGCATTATTTGTATTAATACTACTGCTTTTATGTGCCTGCAAAAGCAGATTTACATATAGATTAATGTGGCTACAATTTCTGTTGTTATGGTTGTGTTTACCTGCAAGCTGACCTTCCTGTAAAGCTGATCATTACCACCGTTTTATGACTCTGAGACACACCTTAGCTAGCCAGATAAGGAAAGGACATATGGTTGATTTTTTCAGACTTGATTATTCAGGGAATAATACAGCATTAGTGTAAAATCCACACAGATTACAAAATGACTGCTGGGTTCAATCATGAAACAGCAAAAATAGGTAGTACGTTTTGAGTTAAAATGTCCGTCATGACTAAGACCTCTACTAGTGTGGATTGCTTTAAAAGGATAAGAGATGGACTCTGATACTGCATGTGTCAGGGTCAAGATCACACAGTTCTAACCAACAAATCCACTGCAACCACAGCTGCACACTACATTAATTACCCATGTAACCACATATGTCTCGTGCACAGTATAAATAACTTTCACACCTCTTGGTTAGTTACTAGAAGTAGCGGTTTCTCAACAAAGTAAATGTGGTATTATTTACCTGGTAAAACGCTATTTCTGTTAATTTTATTGAAGATCACTATCAAATAAACCTGCGTGCCCCTGAACAGCAATTCAGGTTCAGACTTGTTTTTGTACAAGTAAGACTGAACGAACACATTTATTATCTGCTCATGGGAGCATATTATTTTTTTCTTCAAGTTCCTCTTATCTAATCTTCAGTAGGTCCTCAGTAGGACATTTCTGAATAGTGCGTCAGTTCTGAGGCAACCTTGATGATGATAACAGCTGTGTTGACAATCTGGTTTTTTTTTTTAACCAATCCTCATCTGCCCCATCTCAGCAGCCAGTCTATGCCTACCTGCTTTGTAGAGAGAATTTCTGTCAGAGGGACGTTTAAGAGATTGTTATCTAGCTATCAACGGGTTTCTTATTGTATGTTTTACTAGGTTTTGGTGAAGTTTCATTTCAATCGCTCCTGCAAAAAGAATTTTCAGTCATTGTGAAATTTCCAATTTTATTTCTCCCTACTTCTGGGAAAATTTAATTAACTTACATGTATTATTCACATTAATAAGCAGGCTCTTGGAATTTGCCTCAGATTCTAAACCCAGCACAGTAAGCTTTGCTGATTTGACAATAGTGGAGCTGTTAACACATTTTTTCTTTATGTATGTTTATTTAAAAAGTCTAGACTGAATTATCTCATAATGATAACATAAATGTAGTATAACAAGTGCAGCCATTTGAAGCAATATTTCCCTGAAAAGAAAATTATTAGAAAAACACACCAAAGAAAAGAAAAATATGGTTCATTTGCAATACAAGACACAACAGTGAAGAACTGTTTTTAAAATAGTCCAGTCTATTTATTTATACAAATTAAATAGAGGTAGAACCATCTGTGTTATTTACAAATGTACATTAAAAATAAATAGTAACAGAATATGTACAAACACATAAAATGATATAATCCTAAGGTGAAACTGCTTCATGTTCCCTCTGGGTTCAGTAAGATATTACAGCATCTACGATAAAAGCACACTTACTTCATCATGCTGAGAAAGCCAAGTTCATGTTAGATATTTCAAACTTCTTTACTTAACACTTATTAACACTGATTCAAATGACTCCAAGTAATTTAAAATGGTTCAAAGTGTTGTCAGAGCCTCTGAGGTTTCTTTTTTAAGGCCGCCCACACAGGTGTGCTTGATTTGACCTCTACTCAGGTTGCAGGTGGGCTGAGCTAAGCGGGAAGTTATGTGAAGTCATCAGACTACATGTTGGAATTAGTGTATCAAGTGCAAAAAGTAACAGTCTGTCTGTGCTTGATGGATAGTCTGTACATGCCCACACAGTCCTGAAAGTACAAAATACAATAATTAAATCACCTGTGTGGATTTAACCAGGGTATGCATAGCTTTTAGTAGCTTCTTGTTCTAGATTTTTGGCCAGCATGCGGACTGCGGTTGAGTCTCGACTCTCTAAACAAGACAAACATGACAAACCTGCTGCACACAGC
>JAPZDZ010000023.1:17998844-18018047 GCA_029783805.1 Acanthurus tennentii | reverse complement strand
CAACATTCATTTGGTGGCCATGAAGATAATTCCATTGCAATGATCCTGTTTCTCTCTGTCTGCTGGATGTGTATTTAGGCAGTTATTAGCTAACAAGTTAATCATAACATCTCCATAATCTCTTTATCTTAAAGATGAAGGCTTTTTCTGTTCCCTAATCATGAAAAAATCTCTTAATTAAAGTTAATGAGCAATTTAGGCCCATTTTGATTTGCTTAAGTAAAGAGACTGCTTATGTAGTTTGTGAAATATCTGTGCGACATACTTGTCTGGCCCTGTTAAGACATTTCATCAGTGCAGCATTTTTGCTAACTTCCACATCCTGTCATGGGACTTTCCAGAGACAGAACCAGCAGGAGACAGTAGACATAGCTTGTCTAGATTTTAACTTGTAAGAGTTGCATCTCAAGTTTCCTATAGATGATTAAATTTCAATAACTGGAGGTGGCATATAAGAAAGAAAAGTTATGATGCGATTGGGCAAGCCAAGCTTGGAAACCACTTCACGCGCTCTTGTACCGAGAGTCACTCTCAAAGCCACTCTGCTGATCTGCTGTAGACTGAGGGGCGTATCTGAGAAAGGAAAACAAGAGAGATGACAACTTGATCTGGCTCTAAGATGATCTGTGCTGACAGAGACAGGATGCGCCCTTCAAAAATAGATAAACTTACTCTCATAGAACTCAAGGCAGAGATAAGACGGCGATCCCACACTGGTGTAGTGGATAGGTTTTTTGTTCAGGTTGTCCCTTGCGTACACATTCCCTCCAAACTCCACAAGCAACTCAATCAAGTCAATGTTCTTTGTTTTGGCTGCGTGATGAAGGGCAGTCTCATGTAGCTTGGCAGCATTCACTTTTGCTCCTTTGGGAAAGAAGACATAACTATATGAGAGAATGAAATACTTCTCTTGTTTGTAGCATTTGTTTTTACGCACTAATTATAGATACCATCACAAATCACTTTATAAAGGAGGATTATTAGCATTAGAAAACCAGCAGTTAGCTCTTAATATGTAAGGAGAATCTCCTGCATAAGGGATGAGTGAATCACTGGTGTGGCAAGGACGGCTTAAACAATAAATCTTAACCCAAAGTGATGCAGCACTTTTATGTTCATTGAAATGTGAGACTGCATGCAAAAAGCAAATATGTTCTGCTTTTCCAATCAGCTGACAGAGAAGCTGGCATTAAACTATAAACTTAGTCTTTCATGTGTGTACATACAGGTTGTAATTATGACATGGAACATCGTGTGCACAATATGCTTGGCATTTAATAAGGTCATAAGCAACACGCCTGCTAAGCAACGGCA
Organism: Acanthurus tennentii; assembly: GCA_029783805.1. Taxonomy (NCBI): domain Eukaryota; kingdom Metazoa; phylum Chordata; class Actinopteri; order Acanthuriformes; family Acanthuridae; genus Acanthurus; species Acanthurus tennentii. Next base: position 18,016,733 of record JAPZDZ010000023.1, on the reverse strand, counting down.
ACATGGACGTCAAGAGAATCCTTTTTGTGACGTGTCAATTCTCTGCTAACAATATTGGTGAAAATAAAAACCCAGCGCTACTTTACTACATTCTCTTTCAGTAGTGATCCCTAATTATCACTGTAAGGACAGAAACCTTCCTGCGCCTGTCCTTGGGTAGATTAAATAACATTGAATCTCACAACCACATAGAAAAGCAGTACCACTCTGTGGAATAAACCAAACGCTAACTTGGTAGGCGAACAAATGCAGGGCCATACAACATTAACAGTATATTAATGAAACATTATCACAGTTCAGTTCATGCCACACTTAACCTGTACTACCTATACAACTGAAATTACACTATGTTAATTTACAATCCACTTTCAGAAAACTTCCACCTTTGAGCCTGTGGTAACCATGTGAGGGGGGCCTTCATATGGACTTTTCAGGTGAATGCAGTTAACATGACAAGTAATTATTTTAGAGATTCACTCCAACCATCAACCAAAATATCAGACACTTCTCAGCCAAACAAACATGGCCTCACCAGCATTAAGGAGAACTTTGGCGCAGTCATAATGTTGCCTTGCACAGGCCACATGAAGTGGTGTCCCGTAATGGCAGTCATGGGCCTCCATGAAAGCCCCTTGATCAATCATGAGCTGAACACAGTCTGAATTACCTATTGTGAGAGACAGGCAAAATTAGATTTACTCAAAACAAACTTGAGTGCTCTACAGCAGAGGGACTTTCCAGTCATTGCTGCTAAATAAATCCCTGGTGGAAGACAGTAACATTTAGTAAATTTAAAAAATGTCTGTTAGTGGAAATACACCACCTGAGATTTGATTTATTGAGTTCTGGACACTCATTTCTTTCAGCTTAACAGCAGGCTGTAAAATGTTTGCGCTTTCATCCTTGATAACGAACAGAAGCTGTTGTTCAGCTTGAATAGATTTTGGCAGGAATTTAACTTTAAAGCTTTCTCCTCGATTGTCATTTCTGTTTTCAAATCAATAATGCAATCACAAGAGTGTGTTTCAGTGTCTCAGTAAGCATTGCAAGTTGGGCCTGTGTCCCAGAGCCTAACTGGTAAATGTGGAGTTGGGTTTCTGTTTTACTGCTGCATCTTTACAGTCTTTTTTGCAATAATAAAAAGCTCTATAGGCGGGAGCTCAAGAATCACATTCTGCTCTCTACTCCTATTGTCTTGCAAGGCTTTTGGGAGAATTCCTCAAAATATGCTAAAAACAGGGAATGGTAATGTTGGTTATTGTCTTCCAACTGGTCACAACATGAGTTGAAAAAATGTTACCCTTATTCAAACTCATAATGGTGGCTGAAAAACTTAAAGTGCTTAAGGTCTGTCTTCATAAGTCATTTGTTCACTGATTTTAGAAAGATGACAAGTACTCCAACACTCTTCTGTTGCATTAACACAAACGTGTAGAACCAGTTCCAACAATACAAGAACGGTAAAGCAAAGACATCTAGATGGACGAATAAATGGTGTAAATACATTCCTCGGTGATGCTGTATTTAAAAAGACACACCTCCCATGCAGGCCTCATGAAGAGGTGAGAAGGTAAACAGAGGAGGATTTACAGTTGCTCCATACTCGAGTAGCAGCTTCACACAATCAAGGCTACCAGCTGCACAGGCATCACACAAGGGAGTACTGCCATCAATGTTACGTGCATCTACCTGTGGGACAAAAAGACACAATCAAATAAAAAAATATTCCAATCAGTCAATGATGCAGTGATGAAAAACACTACTGGGCTCGAAACTTCTACAAAGCAGAACCCCATCTCACCTGTGCACCAGCATCCAGCAGCAGTCTGACGCATTGAGTCTGTCCTTGTATACATGCCTCATGCAGGGGGGTGATGGAGTCTACTGCCACAATGTTAACCGCTGCACCACCCTCGATCAGCTGCTGTAGCTGAAGGGCCCTGCCCTGTGCAGCGGCCTCATGCACTGCTGACCGATCCGTCCAGAACCCAAGTCCATGAGCTGCAAATATGTGAAGTCAAACAGGATTAAGTCTTTCTTAACTTAAGACATTTGAGTATTCTGAGTGTTGACTTTTGATTAAAAATTAACACGCTCTTATCAAATTCAAGTTCAGTTTGTCATTCTAACCATTCAAATACAGCTGAATTTTTTTGTTCATTGACATGGTAAACTTGAGATCTGAATTTTTTTTCCTGTGATGTATATTTTCAGCCTATTTATCTTATATTGTTTGAGTTTGACATGGTCGAAATATTGTTTCTTTTTTGTTTTGCATTAACTTCAGAATAGGAAAGAAGAGCCACTGTGAGCTTTTCTCACAATTTCTCACTTAACATGAAGCAAAAAATAATCATTGTCTCTGTCCTGTGTTAAAAAAGTACTTGACTTTTCATCTTGGAAGCTTTACAAAATCACTTATGTACCATGACGCTAGAGTAGCTCATTGCATCACACTGAAAGAGTTATTTTATTGAGGCAATTGCCCTTAGGTTACATTCAGACTGTCGTAAATTTTTGCTATATAATTGTTGGCATGTCACATGTAAGGTTAAAGGACAAAGTTAAGTCTAAATCTGGTGCCCACTTGCTAATGTCAATGACCGATGCAGTTGCATGCACTTCAGTCTCTGCTGGCCTTACTAACAAGCTTATAGCTTGCTGTCATGCTTTCAAACTAACGTTAGCCACTTAGAGTAAGCACGCTAGCTAACATTGGCCTAGTCATATATCTGACAGAAACTACAAGATAGTTGCACTGAATTGAAAGGTAACTAAAGCAGGTCATTGTAGCTACAGACCCTTTTAGATCATTCGCCTTGCTTACTCGGATTTTAACCGCTGTCTTGAATTACCCTCGGTTATCAACTCTAAGCTACTTACCGATTTCTCCGTACAAGGACGGTCTGGTCCGAGAGCTCTCCATTTCATGTTATCGAATATTCCCCTGCGTAAACCACGTAGATTCAGCCGAAAATGTCATTTATCTCAGAGCAAATGAATACAGACGGAAATGGCTGCATTATACCACAAAACACGCTGTGCAGCCGGGTGCTAGATGCACCAGCTGAGGTCCAGTTCCAAAAACAGTGGCTTAGAATCCTGGGATATGTAGGCAGCTTACCTATAGGAGGAAGACCAGGAAAGGTTTCCTATAGTGAAGTTAAATAACTGAGTATTGGACTCATTTTTTAAATAAGGCAGTAAAAGTTCCTTTAAAAATTAATGTATTTAAATTTTCACTGTTATTTAACAACTCAGAAGAAATAACTCTGTTTCTAGCATTACAAAATTAGTTTTGTGGGAAAATGCCAGGTTAAGGAAACGCCCTTGTGAAGAATGGAAAGGATGAAAGCCTAACTATGTATTTTAAAACGTTTGTACCATAATGCATGTAATATATATGTCACACAGCTATCTAAGGATTTTACCAATATTTGCTTGACGTGCCATTGTTGTTGTTGCTGTTGTTTTCGAACGAATTCGTTTTATGCTAGTTTCATTAAACCCACCATGAATATAGCCCGTCTAAAATCCACCGAAGCAGTTAACTTTTTAAAATAATCAAGGCAAACCTGGCCAACGAAGAGGGGGGTGTTTTGAAATCACATTGGTGATCGTGGGGGCTTACATATATAAAATACGAAATTGATTTTTGGCTGACTGGCAAAGATACACATGTGAAAACGAGGCGCAACTTACCCGCGCATTTCTCCTTAGGTAGCACTGCAGAGAGATAGAATAGACCACAGCTAGCTAAAAAAAGGAACAAAATATGACTTTTATGTTAAGTAACAGGTTAAATCATTAAAAGGAAGCTTTTAACCAAATCAACATGATACAAATCTGCAGAGACAATGATATATCATCCATTTGTGCAGGTAATAAGATTTTGTGTATTTGTATTTTTTTTCAAAAGCTAAAATAGCTAACTTTAGTCAAAATAACATTTGCTAATCTGTGATGTATAATAATGGCATGTATGCATTTACATTAGATAGATTCTGTATCTTTGATTTGCTGGACAGGGTTTTTCAATTTATACTGAGTTTTGTTGAACCTAAACATTTTTCTTAAACTAATGAGGAACAAGAACTCATTAACAACAGAGCAGGAAAAAAACCAAACAAAATGCTGAACTTCTTGCATGTAAAAAACAAGCTTTCTTGGGCTGACATAATAGCTGGCTTGTGCTCTTTGGTTATGTTAAGGTTTTAAAGCTTACTCTTTTCTTTAACAGGTCTGAAATTATTTAAGTCCCAGGACCACAGTTAAGCAAAGGGTAAAAAAAAAAGTCAAAAAGGCTGCTATCCCTTTCGTAAACTGAGTTTAAGGGGCATGTCTGACTTCCTTATAGATCTATACCACACACACTTAACTTGTGTTTGGGTCTTTACTGACTCCTTTTCACACCGCAATTGCACAATACTGCTGCAGTGAAGATCATTCTTTACTTTGCCTTTACTTTTTATACTAAAACAACCCATGCAAGCCAAGTATCACCTCAGTGTGATTTTTAGAAAGCATGTTGGAAATGCAGAAAAATTGCGTTTTCATTCTAGAAGCACAAATGACACATATCTGTAAATGCAATGGACTGGGGCAAAATTTCAATCTAAGTCTTTGGAAATAAGATGTCAAATGCTTATTTAATATCCAAATTACATTTTCTTTTTTTGTCCAAATAATATGGTAACATGGAGGTGTAAAGGTAGTATACCCGTGGTGCTGTTTGGCCTTTAGCATTTGAGTAATGTTCACTTTAAAGTAGCTCAAGTTTGTGAAAATGAAATGACAAAGAGCTTTTACATTTTCAATTTGGTCAGAGAATGCTCATAAGGAAAAGAAAATATGAATGCATACTGGATTAAAACATGTTTTTTGTTTTTTTTTGCTCAAATAACACATACCCATGTGGAAAATGATAATGCAGATGTGAAGCTATGTTTTCATTTTCAAGCTTATAATATGATTTTTAAGTCACCTATGGACTTCCATAGTAACTCGGAGGCAGAATGGTCGTCAATCCAAATTACATCAGATTTAAATTTTTTTTTTTACATGGTTGAAAACTTCACCACAAAATGTAATATTAGCAAAAATGGAACTTAGATCCAAAAGTTGGTGTTGCTTCAGGATGACAAAACTGTACAAGTTCAGTAGCTAATACTAAGAAGGCTAGGACAATATGCTAAAAATGTGCTAGCACCAACCCTAACTTTCAATCCAGCTTTTACAGCTAAACTGAACTACTACACACTGAATGTAATGCACGATCCACGTTATGACCTTCTGAAAACATACAGCCTGCAGGCGAACAGGGAGGTGAAAACACGGGATTTACAATGCTAGTCCATTTAGGTCTAGCAATCATTAATGTTTCACTGGAAACAGGAAAACAGACACAGAAGAAGTCAACCGCAGGCGCAGACGAGCTGAAGCTTCGGAAAACTGCTTCACCACCAGCAGTTGGTTTAGACTTTCAAGATGGATGCTTTCGCCTCGATAGGTTTCTGTTTCTTTTTCGTAACGGACGATACATGCGGACATGGCTCATGCGTGGAGTCTCAACGTCTTTCTTAAATAAACGGATTTACTAATCGTCGAACGATAAAAGTGGATTCAAGGAGGATATTTTTTGTTTCTAACTCAACGCTTTTGGACGTTCGATTTTGTAACTTCCTGGTTGTCGCATGAATATGTCTTTTAAAACTGCAGTGAAAGCTCAAAATACTTCGGAGGGGTCATTGGATTTCGGACACATGATATTTAACAATTCTGTTGCGATGTTTAAAACAAGAGATATCTGCTTTCAACGAAGGGCAAAGGGAGAACGACAGATTTCATAAAGGTCCAGCAATGGAAAGTGGAAACAGTGGTGCCTCGAATAAAGGTGATTAACTTTTTCAGGTCGTGTAACTTTCACGTTAAGGTTGAAAACAAATTACGACCTCCTCTTCCTTATACACACATACTATATCTGAGGTATAGACCTCTAGCCAGTGTTGATATACGAATATACAAAAAAGGACGCCTGGATTAGGTGTCGTCTCTCACAGTACAAACAGTGCCACGATTGTGAAATAACTCGGGGAAACTTTTACCCAGCTGAAGAGGGAAAACGCAATTACCCATAATTTTCGCCCTTTTTTGTTTATATGGTGTACTCACATTTATATCTTTCAACACTTATAGGTGTTTTGGTACCCGTGTCAGCAAGTTCGGATGTTTTTCAAAACAGTATTTTGGCTCAACTAAAAAGTGCGTACTTATATGAAGAGTCTAAGCAATCCTTCAGATATGAGTCCGCTATCCTAATAAAGAATCCGGCACTGGAAAAAAAGGTCAGTCCCAGTCTTTTTTACTCATGCCCTGTCTTTTAAATCTCATTGAACATTAAACCACACTTAATCATAAACCCCACTAGTCCACATTTAATCAATTAATATGAATATATATATTTAAAAAAAATGTTCGCTGTATCATTTAAACCTGTCAACTGATTTGGTTTGTATACAATGTTCTTTTAACATCGGTTATTAGGAAATCTGAATAAATAATAAAGTTAATGCATTAAATTGGGAAATACCCTTAAAATGCTATAGGAGGAACCACAAACATGAAATCGAAATGACATTTTTCAGATGTGAAACTGAATTCTTTTTAACTTGTCTTTTACATCAGTACAATGATTTCCGAGCAAAGAGGAGAGAAGCAGGATATTCAGAGGAGGATTTGAAGGAATCGTATGGTTTTTTGCTCTTTGATGATGCCAACAAGGTAAACATTTAAAACACAGGCACATTTGAGAAAATACGTTATTGAACAAATCTTAAAAGCTTACCATTTGATATTTAAATTATATCGGATGTTTAGAGAACAAACACATCATCCATGCTATTTGATTGATATTTGTATTTGTTTAAAGGCCAATGTACTCGCAGAAACTGGTGTGCTAACTGGAAATAGCACTTGCACAACTCTGGGAGATCCTTCAAAAGGTAAAATATGACTCCCCACACACACTCACACACACATACTAAAATTGCTACTATGCCAAACAGACGTGAGATCACTGTTACATTTTAATATGTGCGGCTTAGTCATGAACGACAAGAGGTCATATTTCTATGCAGAACACACCTAGTAAAGATTTGTACACAACCATTCCTGTAACATAGCAATACTTACTAGTTACTTGATTAGAAAAAAAGTAAAAGAATCACATTAAGCCTTTCACATTGATTCAAAGTATATATTCCATAATGTCCTTTATCCAGAACGGTCTCCATGCAGGCAGTCTGTGTACATTCAGCAAAGGAGTAGTCCATGTTGAGTCTCTGAAGCTCCTCTGCCTTTGAAAGTGAAAGCAGCAAGAATTTATGTTATGAAACAGAAAGTATAAGGTAATGCAGTTCAGATTATGAAGGGTTTCAGAGGCGGAGAGACAATGAATTCAGCATTCACTATTTCACAACATAGATGCGGTTCATCTGGAACTTAATACCTTAAAGTTATCTTTTATTTTGGCTAAACCTTTAGGTAAAAAATTTAGGTGAATTTTTTTGCTGCTCATAGTTTTCTTGGTAAATTATTCTTCTACTCACTCTGAGCTCACTCTATGATAAGTGTGGAGGTTATCAAGTATTATCGCCGGTCAGAGTCCTTTTATGGAGGTGTTTTTCTGCACAGTAGTATGAAACCTCATTGGAGTGGTACATGAAAACAAGTGCTCTTCTGTGTCACATGAAATTGAATATAGCACTGTTGCACAGGATTAATCTGTGTTTTTCTACACATCTGTGCTAGTTTTGATCAGTTTGTTCTTCAGTAGGCTGTAATGGTACTACAATACTGTCCTTGAATACACCCAACAAAAATATGTAAGACTCTTTCTGTGTACACAATTGGCTTATTTTTGTTAATTTTTGTTCATAAAGTTCTTGTAGTCTGTGTTAGTTAGAGCTTCTCCTTAACCAAAAATAAGTGAGACATGCTCACTAATTTGCATTTTTTACAAATTTGTGCTTTGTAAGCCTTTTGTGTGGAAAAAAATCATTAGCTAGATCTTTTACTTTAACTTGTGAAAACGGAAAGCATTAAGAAGTGTTTTGTGTGTATTTTTGCTGTTGTTCCTTTTCATAAAAGAAACTTGTATTCAAAACATGACAAATCAGTTTTTTAATGGCTCAAATAGACATTAGAGAGTTTATACTGGGTTGTATTTTTTTCAGAAAAGTCACAGCTTTCTTCACTTTTACAGCACACTGCTGGTGGGGGAGTATAAATGACACACCAAACCTGCCCAACCAGTTATTTCCTCAGACGTTTAGATATACAGCCTGTTTTTTTCCATGACAGAGAAAACTTACCTGAATGTAGCTCATTGCCAAATGTTTTTATCTCTCCGCATACAATTTCAGTTGTTGTTTATTTTACTTTTATACTTAAATATCATAAAATATTGAGCCTTATTGATAGTAACTGATTTTACTTTGTTTCAAGGCTTTTTCTTCTATCAGATAAGAAAATACACTGTTAAAAGGCGAGTACAGGTCTTTAACCGTGGTCTTCTGTGAGAAAGCAGCAAGACCTACCCATTATCCTTAGCTAGCTTATGTTGATGTCCAGTTAAATAAGCAAACAAGATCCCTAATGATTATTCTTTCAAAGCCTTTGAAATTTAAAACTATTTTCTATCCGCTTAAATATATCAGCAGGGAAGATGAATGCTAAGATACTGGTATTTTGTGGTCTTACGAGGTCATTTCTGCCACTGTAAGGCAGGCATCTGCATTTACATTGCTTTATAAATGCATAATGCTAAAACCACAGATTTAAGATTAGTAAACAATGGTGGAGACTATTTACTAGATGCTTGATACTCTGAGAAAACCCTGGTATCCACCTTTAAATGGTGGTAATTGTAGAAATCTTTTGTGCAGCCAGGTTGAAGATGTGGTTGAAGCGTTCAAGCTAATTGGTTTTGCTGATATTGAGCATCAGGTGACTGTCATGGTACTGTGTGACAAAGCTTTTCTGTCAGTGCTCTGTGTACTGTAAAACAATTTCAAGTAAAGACAGAATGTTTCTTACTAGAAGTTATTCACTGGAATGATACATGTTGTGATAACTTCCGTTTTTTCACTTGATGACTTTTATTAGATTCTTTTGAAGTGTACACTTTATTTACATTATATGCCTCTATGTAGGCCTGTATGCAAACTGCAACTGGATTGACAGGCTGAGGCAATGGCAGACTGCAACTGGAGGTGGTATTTCCACTTATCTTAAAATTTCTTATTAGCTGTAGGCAGTATTCCTGATAATGGCATATTAATATAGATATAGAGCATAATGGAACATTGTTTCAAGTTCACGTTTAGCTGCAGTGGGTGAGGTAATTCAGACTTTCGGTGTGTGTTCACATGGTGTGTTCTTAACACATCAATCATTTAAGGTGTGGCCTTGATGTTGTAGGAGTGTCATTTGTTTTGAAAGTCACTTCAAAGTTATGACTTAAGCAGTTTTTTACGATCTTCCGGTTTTAACAAATGGCCCTTCCTGCGTTTGTTTTTAACTGATCACTCATTCATTGAAAATTTTCTGTGTTTACTTAGGTGTTTACATACCAATGTACTCTGACTGTTTGGATCTAAATCGCTGGTACCATGGGAAATCTGGATACATAGCCATCATCAGGCTGACAAAGGTATTGAACCAAAGAAATTGGGAAATTTTAATGAGAAAAGCAGTCATGTTGTTTTAATGATTAATATTGATTAAAAAACGTATTTTTCCTTTGTTCTTATCAACAGGGTAGAGTTAACAAGGTTATAGAGAACTACACCCAGAATTTCACTGCACCCACTAAAGGGTTTGATTGCCACGTGTCAGAACAGTTGCCTTCAGTATCTGCCAAAACTAGCTCCTTTCTTGCCTTTGAGAGGACCCAGGTAAGAAGAGGCTTGTGACTGATGACAGAATTTACACAGAACATTTTTTTGTACCCTTCACCTCACTTTCATGTAGAGTTACAGATGCATGAACATCTAGGTGCACTTAAAGCACATAAACACATGTAACAGTGCACTGATTACTGATGTTGCCTGTTGTAATGCTCAAATATAATGGTGGTTGTGCGGATGTATTTTTTCTGTCAGTGTATAGATGCACCCTTGTAAGCAAAACATTATACGTTGAGCATGTTAATACATGAGAGCTTGTTGATTAGCAAACATGGCAAGGATACCAGGTCACTCAAATGACTATTGTTTTTACCTTGCAGTATTATATATACGAACTGCTAAATGATGGAAGCAATGAGACAGCTCAGTCTCCCAGTGCTGCCTGTCCTTTTGCTATTGTGTCTTTTTCATACACGGATACCAAAGCAACCCTTCTAGCACCACCAGAGAAAAGGTGCTGTATCACCACTGCCACACTTAATCTGCCCTGATTGTTAATGTTACTGGACTATGTACCATTTGATACAACCCGAGAGCATTCAAGTGGTATTGATTAATTACTCTCTGATTTTTCTTTTCAGCAAGGAGAAAAAACTGGGTAAGTAACATGAAATTAATAGCAAACCTGGTAGGGCCTATGTATATTGATGTCAAAAAAGGAATTCAGCAACATTGCAAGGAGGTGCTTCAACTTTATAAATAGCTCATTTGCACCAGTGTTTAACAAATTTATCAACAAAGCTATTAGAAGAATTATTATACACGTATGTTCATTTAAATGATGGGATTTTTCAGTTATGTCAATTATTTGTATTATCATATAAATTACAAAAACTGGTCTGTTATAAGTGTACACATAACTTTTAAAAATAATTGATTTTTTTTAATTATTATTATTTTTAACCCCCCCCCCCCAGTTTGTAATTATTTTCTGTGGAGGGGTCAATTTCAAATCGGCACCCATTTCTATGGTTTTGGGCTGAGGTCTACAGAAGGAGTGACACTCCCTGCAACACTGTAAGTTGAATGTGGGCAATGCAAAATACACACAGCATTCTTAAATGATTGATCTTTTTGATTATATCCTATTTAATGCTTTGTCCCCTCTTTACATTTTAGGCCCCCAGTGGTAAAAGTTGATCATGCTATTTCCATGTCAGATCTGAGACAGCTGTTGCCAAGAGCTGTTTTTGAAACCTGCTTCTCAAGTGAAGGTATGCTATTAGAGCTATTATGCTATTATGTTGGAAAAGAAGCTTGATTACAAAGTAGTTCATGGGATGCTTCAACATTTCTGAATTAAATTATTGCACATTTTATTAAATAAGTTTTTTTTTAATGTCTTCCAGTCTTTCTTGAAGGCTTATACTGCAGTCTGTGTGAGTTAGTTTCTTCAGAGGCGGAACAAACCAGATCACTCTCCTTGCTTCTGCAGGAAATCAAGGAGAAAGATGTTGTAAGTTCCTGATTTGTTTTTTTTTTTAATTTTAATATGTCACAGACTGTTGGAATTCATTTTTTAAAACAGAAAAAAATAATTACACCCACCACAATTTCAAACTGCTGTTTCATTTGATGTGCCCAACCGTCAGAAATGTTAAAACAATTGATGAGTCAGTAGTTTCAGCTCTGGAAATCTTCATATGCATTACAACATTTTTTATCAATTTAACTTTTGATAATTTGTTTTTTAAATTTTACTGGCTGTCCAGCATCCAAAAACTGTATCTTACAAACTTGTTCATCAATGTGCAGGCTCTCATTGTTCCACTAAATGATGGTGGTTTTCTTATCCTGTTGCACTCCTCCCATTTCCTCACATATGACGGTAAGATACAGAAATGATGAGAGTACTGTGTTGGCAATCTCACAACAAAACTGATTCTATTTTTGTTTGTAGCCATAACTCAGCTCTATATCATCCATGTGTTTTTTTTCAAGATACAGGGTCCTGTGCAGATGAAGTCCTCAAAGGCATGTTTGTGTTTCCTGATTCACGAGTGATACAAAGAGGTGATTACAGTGCCGTTGACGTTTTCATTTGATACATTACTCATATTACTTGAATTAAAGGATTACATTTGCCCTGCACAGTGGCACTTATGGAGTTTGTGCTTGTTTGGCATTAATAACATTTTATGAACACAAAACCAAAGATTAAGCAAATACTCTTTCTTGATTTATTACAGGGACAAAATTTGGACAGAGAAAGCATGCTATGTCATCTGAAGTCCTGCGAGTGTTGCCGGTACTAAGTTATGCTGAGGGTGAAGTGGAGAAGTCATCCATCGAGCCAAGTGAAGAACTGTGTGAAGTATTGGCACAGCATATGCAGAGTTACGCAGTACTGATAAATCCTGACTTGGCATCAAGTCCTTCTAGAGATTTGAGCATCTTTCCAGATCAGTATGATGTACCAGATGCCCACAAGCACCTCTACTTAGCTCCAGAGTGGACTAACAGGGCTTGGCAGAATTTTAGGTCATACCTAAACAAACCAGTCTCTTTTCAACTGCCAGTGTCTAAAGCCTCAGAAATCATGGCAGCTGGACAAGAGGAACGAATAGAAGACCTCGATGATGATGTCTATTTTTGTCCATCATCCCCTGAGGAGGCACTGGCCAGTCATGCTAGCATGGAATCAGAAGACCAGTTGACAGGGCAGAAATCTGCTTTGAATGTGGAGACGTTTGAGGACAGTTGTATAACAAGTGCTGATGCACAAACTGACTCAACAGCAGTGCCTCATAGTGTTGTACCAGATGATTTGCAATCTGGAGATGCTACTGAAGACACTGGAAAATCAGACTTGGCTGTGCTGGTCAAAGCTGATAATATGGGAAAAAAAGATCTCCTGACTCCCTCTACATCAGATGACCTTCCTGCAGAGCTGATTGTCAGCATCACTTCAGCGGAGCAAACCGTTTCTGATGCAAGTTTAAGTGTGATTAGTACTGAGTCTACAAAGAAGCATAATGACTTTCAGCTTGCTGGTTTTTCAACAGCCAAATTTGAAACAATAGGAATGAACTCTCTGAATGATGAGACTGGTATAACAAAAAAGGTTTTTGATTGCTCTGAGCTCCCCAGTCTATCAAAAACAAAACGCAGAAAACGACGTAGGAGACGTTCCAAAGTCCGTAAGCGTGTATCTAAAGCTTGCCTTGAGGCTCCTAGTTTGGAAACTGTCAAAATACCAGTGGAAGATGACAACTTGAAGAGTCAGAAGGAGTATCAGGCCAAGAAATTATCAAGTGATCCACAGTTGAGTAATCCCTCAGAGAGAGATTGGAGAAATCTGAGAGGGAGAGAGCTTAAAGGTGGATCATCAAAAAATAAAAAGCTGAGATCTGCTACTGTTGGCTTTGCTATAGCAGAGGACGAAAATCAGATCACAGGACATCAGAGCTTTGAAAGCACCATTTTGAAGGAACTTGAAGCTTGTCCTTTGAGAAAGAAAACTGAGCGCTGGGACTTAAAGCCAGTTATCAGTGAATGTGGAAGAATCTTGGTTCCTCATGGCTCTGTAGATATTGCTGACCAGATTAAGACTTTAAAGGATAAGTTTCAATCTACAAAAGATGAACAGAGCCATGAAAAAATGTCAGTGGACGCCTCTGTGAATGCTCATGTCACAGTCGAGATGGAGCATAAGTCTAGCAATGCTCCAGAGACAGCAGTGGATGAAACAGAGGCCACGACGTCAAAGACTGAAGGGAACCATTTTCAAAATGTTGTCAGTCATGTTGGCCCTGAACACAACATTTTGCAACAGACAGATGATCATAGTGGTTCATTAACAATGGATTCAGAGAGAAGTGAGCAGTCTTTGAAGAGTGATGGCAAGGACACTCCTTTAAGAACAGTTCAAGAAAAAGGCACTGATACCTCTTTCTTAGGAAAATGTACAACAAAGGGGGAAATTCTATTAAGCAAACTAAAATCTGTTTTAAGCAGAAAAAGAACAATAGGTAAACCTGTGTCAGGGGAAAAAACTGCAGAAACTGCTCAAGACACTGAACCTTGTCCGAAAAAGGGCAAAGTTGATTCAGACTCAGTGATGCTGACGACTGATGATAAACCAACCATTGTTCAGGAAACAAGTTTGGGTGTCAAGGAAGTTCCAAATATGCCCTCTGTAGATCCTCTTTTTGCATATGCCTTGGGTCTGACCCCTAAAGAGACACCAGATAAGATACAGAAATCTGAGGGTCAGGATACTCAACAAAGGAGAGACTCACCAGAGCTTCAACTACAAACTATTTTAGATGAACAACGTCAAATCATACAAAGGCCTCTGCCAATTATTCCAAAAAGGGGGAGGATCAAAACACTCAAAAAGCATCAAGGAATCTCTGAAGAATATGTTAAAAAGAAATGTAAGTCATATTCCCACAACCTGAGATCTCTTTGGTATTGTGTGTGATGTTGAAACTGATCCTTTTCTTGGCTCTGTCACTTCTGAATACTGTTCTTAGCATGCTTTCACTGCGTTTTACTAATGATTGGCTAGTTTTTAGTTTGCTTTTGCTTTTTCTTGAACTAAACCTTATCAGTCCTATACATCGTCAGTCAAAGTGGGCATTATTGACTTAATAAACAAGTCCCTTTGTTTGAAACATTAGCAGAGTTTTCATGTTGGTGAGAAGTTCTTAATAGCTATATGTTGGTATATTTCAAATGCTTTCAATGTGCTACTCTTTTTTTCATGCAGTTTCTCTTTTTTCTTCTCTGTTTTGTCTTCACAGGGTGGTTGCATTTTCAAACCCCAGCTTGTTTTGCCAGTGAAAAACTCAAAAACAAAGAGTGTACTAGTGATAATGCTGTCAGAAAGACTGTTAAAGAAAAAAGTAGCCGTGCTTGCTCATCTACAGATGCTTTGAATTTACTTGCTGACTTGGCCCTCAGTGCAAATAATGAGCAGGTTCCACTCCAACCAGATCCAGCACAGAGAAAACCTGAGACAAGTTTGAAGAAGTGTGACCTTACAAAAGATGTTGCCAGTGGTGAACCAGAGTCAGTTCTTCATGCTCTGCTTAGACAACCTGCTGCTAGACCCATGCAGTCTCTTGAATCTCCTAAGCCAAACCATCTTGTGGGAGGCAATGAAATGGTTGGTGTGATATCTAGAGAACATGCTTACTCATTGCCCCCATCTTCCTCTTTACTGTTGGGTTTGTCAGGTACACCCTTCCAAGTATCCCCTCTAAGTGGGTCTACCAGACTGCTGCACCATCACCAGACAGTGTGTGGAGATGCAGTTAAAACACTACACCCCTCTGTTGATCAGGAAGACATAAGTGAACACAACCACAGGACTCCAGAAAATTTGAAAAAGTACATGGTTCGCAGAAGAAAATTCAGGCACTCCCGTACCTTTGTTAACAAGAATGGATCTGTCCAAGTCACAAAGCAATGGAAAGAAAACTATGACTTTAATTTGGACAGCAAGTATACGAATGACTCAAAGGATAAAACTATCATCCGAGCCTTACATGGGTATGTATATGTTCTTACTTATTTAAACAAGGAATCTCAATATCAATGTTAAACATGTATCTTTTCACATAATTTAAGTACTGTACTTCTTTGTATCTAGTTGACAAATGTGGGAAACATGCTGTTACGTAGGGTTAAGATGACAAACAGCAATTATTCATGTTGAAGAGCTCACTTCTGTATATTTCACACCTTCAACAGCCCATGGGATTTTTCAGTTCAAGACACCAGTGAAGAGATGCGACTCATTGTCCACATGTGGATAGGTCTGTTCTACAGCCGGTCAACAGCCAGGTTCTTTCATTTTGACTCAAACCTCACAGACGCCATTTCAGAAGGAAGTGATTTTTTGGAATTGTCCAGAGAAATGGTATCTGCCCAAGCTCAATCTGAGCTCAAGGCCAGTTCTGTTGCTCCTTACCCAAATGTATCAGATACCTCAGACTCTGGGATTTCAAATGCTTTGGACCTCAGCAAAAAAGATTACCCTGTCTTGGACCGCGGATCTGTGATTTTGGACTTATCACTAAGAAACTCCATGGCAGAGAATGTCACTTCACATCCACAAATCATCAGAAAAGAGACTTCTGTGTCTGGTGAACGGAAAGAAACTAGTGAATCATTGAACACGTCCAAGTCATCTAAGGGACCACGGAAGGCAAGTTCAGTTCAGGTTTGGGTCTAATGTTATTACACTAAATTAAAACTATTGAATATTTTGTTATGTTTTCAGAAGTTCTTTGCAGTTTCAAACAATATAAATTAAATTTCTTGTGCTTGTGATGTAGTTATAGGCGTACAATCATTTCACATAATAATGTACTAC
Source organism: Acanthurus tennentii (assembly GCA_029783805.1). Classification (NCBI taxonomy): domain Eukaryota; kingdom Metazoa; phylum Chordata; class Actinopteri; order Acanthuriformes; family Acanthuridae; genus Acanthurus; species Acanthurus tennentii. The sequence continues at coordinate 18,000,440 of JAPZDZ010000023.1, read as the reverse complement.
TTCTTAAGAACTATTAAAGGAAATAGGTGATAGGTATTATTTAAGGCAAAAGGTTAAAAGGGACGATCTGCTGTTGAATGGGAATCAAACTCTAATCCCAGCTTCTTCACACTCCATAAATCCCCTCTGCCTGAGCTTCCTGGATGTCTAGTAACTTGTACTATCAGTGCTCTACCTATCACTGCTTGCATTTGATCCATTTTGTAACCAGACATCTGTGTTATTGGGGGATACAAAGCAGATGAGTAAACAGAAAAGTAGGCAAAATTATTGCAAAAATGGATACCAAAATTGCACTCAGTGCAGTCTACCAGGGTTAGCAAGCACTATGTACTTTAGATTTCTATGGCTTTTCCTATTGACACAAATATAATCACGATTCATTTTTTCTGTTGATATTGACATACACTACCAGTCAAAATTTTGGACACACCTTCTCATTCAATGTTTTTCCTTTATTTTCACGACTATTTACATTGTATATTCTCACTGAAGGTATCAGAACTATAAATGAACACATATGGAATTATGTAGTTAACAAAACAGTGTGAAATAACTCAAAATATGTTTTATATTCTTCAAATTAGCCACCCTTTGCTTTGATTACTGCTTTGCACACTCTTGGCATTCTCTCGATGAGCTTCATGAGGTAGTCACCTGAAATGGTTTTCCAACAGTCTTGAAGGAATTCCCAGAGATGCTGAGCACTTGTTGGCCCTTTTGCCTTCACTCTGTGGTCCATCTCATCCCAAACCATCTCGATTGGGTTTAGGTCAGGTGACTGTGGAGGCCAGGTCATCTGGCACAGCACTCCAGCACTCTTCTTCGTGGTCAAATAGCCCTTACACAGCCTGGAGGTGTGTTTGGGGTCATTGTCCTGTTGAAAAATAAATGATGGTCCAACTATAAGCAAACCGAATGGGATGGCATGTCGCTGCAGGATGCTGTGGTAGCCATACTGGTTCAGTGTGCCTTCAATTTTGAATAAATCCCCAATAGTGTCACCAGCAAAGCACCCCCACACCATCACACCTCCTCCTCCTGGGAACCATGCATGTAGAAACCGTCCGTTCACCTTTTCTGCGTCGCACAAAGAAACAGCGGGTGGAACCAAAGATCTCAAATTTGGACCCATCAGACCAAAGCACAGATTTCCACTGGTCTAATGTCCATTCCTTGTGTTTCTTGGCCCAAACAAATCTCTTCTGCTTATTGCTTTTCCTTAGTAGTGGTTTCCTAGCAGCTATTTGACCATAAAGGCCTGATTCGCTCAGTCTCCTTCTGAGGTGCTGTTGTGATTTCTGAGGCTGGTGCCTCGGATGAACTTATCCTCAGCAGCAGAGGTGACTTTTGGTCCTCCTTTCCCAGGGCGGTCCTCATGTGAGCTAGTTTCATTGTAGGGCTTGACAGTTTTTGCGACTGCACTTGGGGACACATTCAAAGTTTTTGCAATTTTCCAAACTGACTGACCTTCAGTTCTTAAAGTAATGATGGACTGTTGTGTACTAACCTGACTTCGGCACAACACAACTGACGGTCCCAACCCCGTTAAGAAGGCAAGAAATTCCACAAATGAACCCTGACAAGGTACACCTG
>JAPZDZ010000023.1:17956619-17968694 GCA_029783805.1 Acanthurus tennentii | reverse complement strand
TTAAAGATAGCAGCCTTTGCTATTTATTTCACACAGCTAAAACATTTAAAATATTAGCAAAATGTTTCAACTAAAATGGAACTGTGTGTAAATAAAATTCATTGTTGGCTTTTTAGGCTATTTAAAAAAGTCTTAAATGAAACAATATCCTAGTCACACAGACTCCCCCAAACCAACTTAACAGTTTTTTTAAAACTACTTTTTGCGGAATAAGTAAGTACTTTGAAAAGTGTGACAGTACTGGCATAACGCCACTGCTATATTGACATAACATTATGCCACTTAAATGGCCTGACACTCTGGTTTCGGCGATAGATACTACTTTAGATCAACAGGTGCCACTTAAAACTGACAGACTGGCAGATACTGATCCACTCTAGCAGCTGTCACCTGTGTGGTGGCTAAGCTAACAGGGCTGTCCACAGTCAGTTCAGTTACTTTGAAGGAATTTTTTTAATGTTTGTTTTTACATTTGGGAAATGTTCTTATTTGGTTCATTAACAAGTTATATAAGAAACTAGACCACTTCTTAACTAGATGCATAACCTTCCTGAGCATTTATAGTCTTTCGGCAAAGCTAAGCTAGCTGGCTGCTTGCTGTTACTGATTTAGGAAGGGTATCGTCCCATCTTAGACTCGACAAGAAAGATAAGCTTATTTCTCAAATTGTCGACCTATTTCTTCAAGGCTAGTGCAGCAGCATGGGGGCTTTTTGCTTGAAATGCTCCAAAAGCTTGTATAGTTTTGTGGCATTTTTTTTTAAACCTTCCTGCCTGTTCTTTTTTTTTTTTCCTCCAGCTTCATTTGAGTCAATGCGGCTCTTAGTGTGACTGTGCACTCTTCCCCTGTACAATGTAGTTCCATTATGCAACAAAATTTGAGTCAGACAGTTTGAATCTTTTTTTTTTTTTTTAACTTGAATGATATAAATGTATGACATGCAGAAATACTGTAATATTACCATCATCTTGTACATTGGGCAAAAGAATGTGTCAGTGCAGCTACAATTCTCTTTAACATACTTCTAACACCAAAGAGACAATACACAGATGCAGGAGGTATTGAAAATCTTATCACTGATAATGGCAGTTTATTTTGAGCCTTAATGCTTTTGATTGCTGTGACACAAATTTAGGTTTTCAAGTGAGATTTCTTCCTACAGCGAGATTTTGTCAAACGGCCCTCAGCAAAATGGCGTTTGAGTACCACTGGCAAAACTCGATAAATGGTGTCACCCACAGCACTGTGGCCTTAGCCAACGTAGCCTTCGACGTGTTCCAAAGCATCTCTCTGACTTGTCCCATTGTGCTGTAGAGGAACGGTGAATAGTGTTCTCCAGCATGGGGGAACAATATGTGATTGTTCCCCTGCTGTGGTGAAGAAGCTGTAGGTTACTCTCTGTACCATCGCCAAAGCGCCTGAGGAGGAGATGCACTGCAAAATCTCTGCCTGCTAACCAGCGATTCTTGGAGGTTTAGAGTTCTGCAGTGCTGTTTTTGTCTAGCAGTCAGAGCTGGTGGGAGGGGGTCATTACCCCTTTTTTTGGTAGAGAAAACTTTTTCACTGGCGCTTTTTTTTCCTGCTATATATCAACATTTGAATATATTAACATCCTCCAGGGGGGAAAAAAAGCGTTTTACTGAGGGGTGGAGTTGGATTTCAGAAGAAAAAGAACTGAAGTGTGATTTGTTAGCATGTCATTTAAGTCCCTCAAGGAGTTTGGTGTTTCTGCAGAACGTCTGGGCTCAATTTGTAAAAGATGGATGTTTCGTGTCCAAAGGTATGTGTGTAAAATTGTTTTTACATAAGTGTATCTTTCAGTCTCAGCCTAGACTAATTTCTTTTGGACCATAGTCTATAGTCTTAATGTTATACTTGTGGCCCTTTTTGATCCTCCATGGCACTACATTGTGCATTGGGAGTGATGCTTTATGCTTAGCATGATTTATATGCCTCAGCATCTGTGGACAGCTATAGCTTGGGCCTCATTCTTGATTTCAAGTGCCTCTACTACCACTGTCAGGAAATGTTTTTGTGCTTGATTTTGGATGTGAAAGTATTATAAAGGTGCTGTGGTCATGGGTACACTGGTGAGTATTGATTCTCTGTCCCTAAGGCTTGCCTGAAAGGAAAATGGCACGATTTAGTATTTCATTCATCCCCATTATTGCGCTACTACCACAACACCCGCCTAAGTTATTGCTCAATATATTGTTCACTATGCAATTCAGAGTTCATTATGCCCTGCAAAGGATGCAATGCTTTATAAACAATCAGCTCCTTGCTAGAATTATTGAAATGTATAAAAACTCTTCAAAAAACCTAAGTGTAGTTTGTATTACAAATAGCAATTTAGCCTGATTTAGTATATTTTGGTTTTAGTTTAACGTGTAGTTTGTTTATTTAGGGAACATGGGAAAAACAGTAACATTTAGACTTTGTATTTTTTAGTTTGTTAAAATGGATAGATGATCAAACTGTGTCAAGATGGTTGCCTTAAGCCTATTGGCAACCAAACACAGGGTCATTATTTAACGTATGCATCATGATTCAGGTATAATAGCAAAACAATTCATTTTACACAGCTAAACGGTAAATTAAAGCTGATGAAATTAAAAACCTGAGAGAAAAACTGAACATTTTTGTATCTCCTTTGAATAAAATGCTAATATTTTAAAGTAAAAAAGCAGAAAAGTCCGCACTCAATCTGGAGTAAATTTAGTTTAGTTTTTTTTGGGGGGGGGGTGGGGGGACAGGGGGCTGTTCTCTCTTTTTTTGTAGGGTTTATTTAATTAACTTTGTTTTGTGTTTTAAGTTCTAACGTAAGGAAAAAATAATATGCACATTAGTACCATTGTTTTTCAAATACCCTGTTGCTGACCCCCAGTTAAGATAAGATATTATGCAAAAATGCAGATTCAAGGTACTGTAGCATTGTTTCTGATAACAAGGTGTTGAGTCATCCTGTTATTCTTGTTGCCTGTTTGAGACATTTTGGTCTCTTCCCAGTGAGTTAAATGTAAATTTGGCAAATGTTACAACTTCACAAAATGAGTTTTGTTTCAACCAAAATTTACTAATTGCAGATTTTTGTGTTTCTCCTAGCAACGGCAACGGCAGCAAAATGAACGGGTCGCTGGAGCACTTGGACCAGCCGGACCCAGACTCCATCAAGATGTTTGTGGGGCAGATTCCACGCTCCTGGTCAGAAACAGAACTAAAAGAGCTTTTTGAGCCCTTTGGAGCTGTGCACCAGATCAACATTCTCCGTGATCGCACCCAGAATCCCCCTCAGAGCAAAGGTAATGTCAGGACATAAAGCTTTTATACTTATAATTGGTGTGAAGTGTCTCAGTGGAGGGTTTCAGATTCTGGATTTTTGAGTTGAGCAAATGTTTAATCATTAGGAGAAACTGTCAAATTAACATGTCCTACCCTGATTAATCCATTATTTTGTACAGTTACTTGCCTCTTAAGTGCTAAAATAAGTCGTCTGTCATAGCCATAGTGATAAATTTTTAGGACTACAGTGCTGCCATTGTCATATATTACCCTGACTAGCGGTCAATCAAAATACACAAACCGTGTTATTGCCACATCATCCACCATCACATTTCAGCACAATCCCCCAAGGCAAATGTACAGCATTGCTTCTCTGCACATGCATTACATAGATGAGGTAATCCAATAGTCTTTTTTTCAGGGTTCAAAAAATTGCACCTTTTTCATAACACTGCTTTATAGGCTTTTTTCTTTGCACTTCTGGTTTAGAAGCTTTGTATGAGGGAAGTGTTATTCAACTGCATTTTTCCATTAAGACATCTATCAATGTGCTTCGCTTTAAAAATCGTCCTCTAGTTGAGCGATTCAGTTTAGGTTGCAATTAGAGAAGACGGTGAAGTGAAAGCCTGCTGTCTGCAGAGAGCTGCAAAGTGCCACTAGAAGTGCTCAGTCTCCCGTAACTAACTGCAGGTGAATAAAGTAAACAACAGTTTCCCTGATATAACTGTCCTGGGTTTATGACACTGCCCAAATTTCAATTCCCTTGATGGCTGAATGACTCACTACGGTTAAAGGCACTAATCCACTCCAGGGTTTTAATGTGATGTTGAACTGTGTGTCTAAATTGAGCCCATTTTGTGCTCCCAGTAGTTTCACAGCCACACTAAGCTTGACCAAGCTGTCAGGAGCCGTTTGGCTGTTGTTAAAAGTCTCTAGCCAGCAGTCTCCTGTAGTTTTTGAGATGTGTTCAGAAAAGTTGGCATTACTAAGCCCTTACAAGCTGCTGTTCTGTAGCCTGGTAACCAGATCCAGTCAAAGCTGTTTATCTGATATAGGATGGATTTTGCACACTGACTAACATTAGAAGCATCACTGGTTCAGATTCAAAAAATCACATCAAGTTTTCCCTTCTCTAATTGGTTGTGTGCAGTTTTGTGCGTGCAAGGCAACAAACTCCCAAAACTCAGAGGAAATGGTCAAAGTAGAAAGTGCTGATTGAGTATGAATCAAGATTCTGCTACTGTATAGCTTATTTTTAACTTAAATAAAATAAGTTTTTAGTTTATTGTTCATCTCTAAATTGAGAACATTTTTGAAAAGCCTGCCTTTTTTTTTTCCTGCTTGAAATCAGACCTAGCGCCATCCTAGCTTTTAAGTGCAGCTCAGAGCTACATCACACTTTTGTTAAAATGGTTGGTTGAAAGTCATGTTTTGTTGTTCTGATTGGTTTAAGGTCCATCCAGAGGCATTTTGGTCAGAGCCCTTTGATAACATCCCATGGACATCTAAATAAAAACTGAACCCAACCAATGTGCAAAATGCAATTTGGTTTGGCATGCAAGGCTAGCTGCTCTGCTGATTCAGTCTGTAAAATCATTGGTAGTGGCAGGCTAAAGGACAGTGTTTCCTGGCTGGCTGTTCAGTCTAGCGAATCTGTTATTTTACCCATTTAGCACAGTCTATCCTTAGTTTTTGTCTCCACCCTTTCTTTGTTTTTACTAGTGGAAGATGTGCTGACAACAACGCTGCTACTCAAACACAGACATCTGAACTTTTGTTTGTGCTCTGTCCATCTTTTTTTCCATCATCCATTCCAATGTCAGTTGTGCTGCAATAATATATAGAGAAAAAACATGTTGACTTGTGTTTTCTTATCAAGTACAAAAAATGTTGTTTAAAAAAAATTAGAGGTCTTAGGTGGTTGGTTGTATGAGTCAATTTATCTTCATGGAATCTCTGAAAAGACCCTTTAGTTTCTGATTTAGATCTCTATTCAGTTCTCAGGGCTCAAACACTTCACTGTGACTATTTGGTCAAAAAAGCCTTTCATGTTTTAAGGCCTTAAAGGCAACACACCCTGTCACCAGGAGAGCATTTGATTCACATGATCCTTTAATAAAGATGTGCACACATCTAACGCCTCCAAATAATCCTGAGTGTTTTCAAAGATAAACCAGCAAATCTGCAGGGTGCTTATTATGCTGTGCGTATATAAATATATAGCAAACACTGAGCAGTTCATTGTGAGGCTGAAGAGTTCAAAGCCCCCCTTTTTTTTGTAAAGCAGAACCCTCCCCTGCTCTGTGTGGAGTGTCAGCTGTGATGGCCTATTGACATGTTAATGCAATGTTAATGTATTCTAATAGATAATCAGGCCTGATCACAGCAGTCTTTGGCTCACCCAGTCTGTGTGAGGTGAATATGTTGCAGCAGCAGCCCCACGCCCATTAATTTCATTGCCTTCCTCCTTTCCCCAGTAGTCCCACTCCTACTGGGAGAAGTGAGACCAGTTCTATCAATGCTTGATGGCGTGATTCTCTGGCTAATGTTTGTGCGGCAGATACCACAACCTTCATTCCTGCCTTTTGTCATCAATCTCGCTTTTGTTTGATTTGTTTGTCGAAAAAACTCTAATCCTACTCCTGCTTTGGCTGTTTACTTATCCACAAAAATATATTGAGGAGCCATTAGATTCGGGTGTTTTTTAGGTCACGTCTACTGCAGGTTATGAAAAAATCATCTGATAAATATCACGCCTTACTGGATGGTTTATTTAGCTCCAGTAAATCGGAGGCAGGGCTAAGCAGCAGAGAAAGAGAGAGCTCAGCTGGTTGTGAGAGAGAAGAGAACAGCTCGATGCATATTAGAGTTCAACAGCCCTCCCCGCGGCCTGGGAGCTCCAGTAACAGCATAATACACACTATGTAGGTCAGAGACGCTGCAGTGCTCCACTTCCCCAGCCCAGTGAAACTGACAGGCTGGAACGCCACTGGCGGTCTGCTGGGACGGAAGGATGAGAGGCTTTTTTTTTCCTCCCCCGCTCTTCTTTTCTTCATCCCCCTCCCCCACCACCTCTCTTCTCCCATGATTCCTCTTCTGCGCTCCCACTCCTGCTCCCTCTTGTTTCTTTGTGCTGCCTCCTCTATGTGTTGTTTGTATGTGTTTGGATTCTTATGTAATGCACCACTCTCTCTGCTGTGTTGATGTATTGGTTCTGTGCCCTGGCTTGCCCAGGCTGTGTTGACCCACGGACTTGGCATCACAGCCTCCTGTCAGCTATGTAACCCAGTGGTCATCTCTGCGGTCATGTCACACAACTGCCCTCAACTGTTTCATTACCCCAGTATCCTCGCTGTAAGCTGTATTCACCATCTAACAGTTGTCGCTAAGAATATCCTGTCACATGTTTCTAACATGTGATATGCAGAGAACGTACTCTTGCTCTATGCGTTGCGATTTTAATGCCGCTTTTGTGCCCCCCCCTCCCATTCATTGTTTGTCATTGTTTTTCTCTCTCTCCACAGGATGCTGTTTTGTAACTTTTTATACAAGAAAAGCTGCACTGGAGGCCCAGAATGCACTGCACAACATAAAGACCTTAAGTGGGGTGAGTAAGCACAGTATGGGCTGCTTTTAGCTGCTTGAGCCCCTCTACATCCCTGGTGCAGGCTGTGAGCTGCGTTCTGGCCGATAATGAGCTCTTGGTTCACAGAACGCTTGTCTGGCTTGAGAAATATCTCAGCCCCCACTTTGCACCAACATCACACTGAGGACTGCCCTGAACCTCAACACACTGAATTGATAACCTAGCTGACCCAACACATGCACATACTTGCAAGTATCACTAAAATTGTACTTGTTCAGGCACAGGACCCAATTGCCACAAAGTGGAACAAATTATTAATGCTGGTCTTCATGAATCATTGATGCACATCTACATTTTTATTTCTCAAAGTTTGAGGTATAAAGGAAGGCAAGTTGAAGTCTTTTTTTACAATGCAGCCGGTTAGCAGGAGTCTGGTCTCTTAATTCCCTACCTGATTTATGTAGAAAGATTAAAGCCTAGTCAACTGGAATAAGTGCAATTGCTTGTTAAACCTCTGCAAATCTGCCCTGCCCATACACTGTTCTAAATTGCTCTCCTTCCAATCAATTAAATCTATACCAGACAACTCCAGCCGTCGATTAAGTCAATAGCTCAGTCTATTGAAAAAGGAGCCACTGTCAGTGAGGTTACAGGTAAATATTGAACCATGTTGATAAATGAGTGTAGCAGGCTGAGTATACAGGCTTGGCTCTTCACTGGAGGACTATCAATCAGCCAGACATTTCAAATAAAGTGTGGTCTAACAGCTCAGCTCTCGAATCCCACTCCCCCAGTCATACTGCTACCGGCATTGACTGCAAGTCGGTGAGTTTGGTTTGCGTGACAGTGGAAAAGCTTGTTTCCCTGTTCCTGCTTTCTCTCCCTTCTGCGCCTCGCTCTCCTTGGTCAGTGACGCTAGCCAGTACCCATACTGAGCAGGCCATCTGTCTGCTTCTCTTTAGTGCTTGTCAAAAACAAACCCACCACTTTTCATAAGTACAACCTGCTCAGGCATCTCAGGGCTAAATTTATTTCCTCTCTTTCATGTCACATGGCAGGTAAATGTGCTAAAAATATTTTCACTTGAAGTTCTATGATTCGCCTTGGACAAAGCGCTTATTAAATGGCGTGAAATGACAGATCCTAAAGCAGTTGTTCTGCATCCACTTTCTCACATAGACAACTTGAGAAAAGGCATCGTGTTCAGAGATGTTAGGCTGACTCACAAGAGATTTTTCACAGCTCTGATTCGCCACACCTTGTTCTTTTTGTATGTGATATAATGCTGTGTCTGGGGTTAGAGAAATGTATTTTTTTAAAAACTAAAACTTCCTTTACATTTCAAAGCAATTCAGAACTGGCTTGCTTGTCAACCATCTCTGTAAAATTGTCTTAAAGAAGATGAGGGATGTTGACAGGAAGAATCGATAAGTTCAGTCTTAAGTCTACAATACAGCAACAGTGAAATTGGATACTGGTGAATTTGATCTCCACCATCATCTCACAGACACTTCCTTCTGAATCTCTTGTGGTGAGGGATGATGATTTCGGAGTTAGAGAACAAAACAAGAGGCTGAGAGAAATGCTTTAAAATGGAGAGAGGAGGGCTTTGGGAACGTGAAGATATGAGACCCTTGTGATGAGAGATTCTGAGGCCAAGCACCTGCATAGTTCATAATGGTGACAGATGCAGTGTTAACCATTTGTCTGCCCTTTATTTCAGATGCATCATCCTATCCAGATGAAACCCGCTGACAGTGAGAAAACAAGTGGTGAGTGGATTGATGTAAATGCAAGGTGACAACAGCTAGAGGATTGAAGTATAAGAAAGATAATGTCTATTGAGGAAAAAACTTAGAAGAGCAAAATTTAACCAAGACGAATGTGATGTGAGACATTAGGACAAGAAAGGAACTGGATTGTGTCTATAAAATGTCAAAACATGAAGGTCTGACAAAGACTTAGTTCAGGGAGTGCAGCAATACAATATTTTTGTATAGTATCAGGGGTTAGGAGGATTAAAGGCTTTAAAAGGCACGAAGATGAGAAAAGTAGAGCAGGTACATGGGATCCAGAGACCACAAATGGATGATCGAGTTATCTGTCTAGAGAAGTAGACACTGAGGAAAACAAAGAAATTTGTACTTGAGAGACTGGCACCTTGAGGGAGAGGCAGAAAATGTTGCAGCATGACAAGGAAAGAGCTTCAGTAAGAAAGGAGCATGATTTATTGCCTGATGTAACTGCTGCTTTCATAGCGCCATAATTGTTTGGGTTTAACTGAATAGCTGTTTTCTTTTCATCCCTCTACAGCGGTAGAAGACAGAAAGCTCTTCATTGGAATGGTTTCAAAGAAATACGGCGAGAACGAGATCAGAATGATGTTCTCGTCTTTCGGTCAGATCGAAGAGTGCCGAATTCTACGGGGACCAGATGGTCAGAGCAGAGGTAGGTGTGCTTTCAGCATAGGCACAGTGTTCTTGGCCTCACAGCCGGCACCCTCAGTGTAGTCGAGTACATATTCTCATCAACTATTTATATATGCCCCTCCCTGTTTGTTCGACCCCCTCCATCCCCAAATGAAGTGCTATTCACCTCCGGTGAGACCAAATCCATCCCCATAGTCTTATCCTCCCGTCACTGTTACACTCAGCCTCCACATCTCACAGTGAAGGGCCACCGCACTTGCTGTCCGGCACAATGGCCCGTCGCCTTGGCAACCGCTGGCTGCTGGTGTTCGTGGGCTCAGCTGGCAGGCGGCTCGGCTCAGCTCAGCTCAGCTCCTCCTTTACCGCCTCCTTCATCACACTCTACAAAGGCTGGAATTAGCCTGTCGTTGCATCTCCTACGAAGCTCTCTACTGCATAATGCCTCAGAAAGCAGGCAGCACGAGGCTCTCGTTTTGATGTGTACGATTAAACCTTTTAGCAGAGATGGTTGGCCATGAATTTTCTGCTTTTTTTTCCCCCCAGTAATTGTGCGCAATGTAACAACAATTTGAAATGGACCATAATACCCTTTGATGTTTGCAGATCTAACATATTTTAGCAAATCAAAGCCTTTTCATGTGTATTTTTGTGTGCATTTTATGTGTATACAATCACATTGACTGTTTCACCATAAGACCAAATAGTCTAGCCTCTTTGGGTGGCAATTTAATCTGTCGATCACTGTGCTCATGTGACACGTGTTACTGTTCTCCTTGTTGTGTTCTTTCTCCGTGTGCTAACCAGTGAGGGTGGTTCTGTGTGCTTGGGAGTTGCCATTCTCTGTACTGTAATGTGTTTTTTTGGGGTTCATAACGAGTTGTCCAAACCTTTTGTCTTGTTTTGTTTCTTCTTGTCCCTCCCTCCCTCCCCCCTTCTCCTATTGTTCCCCCCCTACAGGCTGTGCGTTTGTCACATTTGCTACCAGGGCAATGGCACAGAATGCAATCAAAACCATGCATCACTCTCAGACTATGGAGGTACTGTACCCCTTAGCAACTATTTCTCATTTTCCCCTCTCCCCCCTCATACATTCTGCTGCCCCCTTGTGTTGGAGAGATGAAGAAACTGTCCAAGCAGACAGCGTCCATTCATCACAGAGCATGAGTCATTTCCAAAACCACTCTTGCCAATTACAAAATGACATTATTGTCTGCGAAATAACTGAAACATTGCCTCTTTCAATTTTGGGACGACTAAATGCATCTCATTTATTGATTCTAATAATATTTTGGAGTCACAGTCTGCCATAATCAATCTATATTTTGGACCACAGGGAAAAGAGCCCTAACCATCAAAAATAGGTTATCAAAGAATTAACCTAGCCTGGAGCAGCTACCCTATTAGATTTCTTCAAAAACTGGGTCCATGTCAGTATGTAGCCAATAGTGTCTTAGTGGAAGTGGAGCAGCGGTAATTTGACAACTAGCAGGTCAGAGGCTCCCCAGTGAAGCATCAGACCAAGTCTAATTAGGAGCCCAACCAAACATAACACTCCTCCTACCAGATTAAAACACAGGCCCCAGTGGTGGTGCCACCCATTTCCCCCTATATCACAACCTCCCAGTTTTCAGCGGCAATGGGAGGTGCTGCTGGTTCAGAAGCCATTTTCCCTGTCCAGCCTGGTCCCTGTCCGGCTCTCAACTCTCAAAATACTTTTGCACCGCATGCCTCGTGTCCATGCGTCTGTCTGAACAGTATGTGATTGTCTGTTTGTGAGATTGTGTGAATTGTAATGCATTTTTCTTGTTCATTTCTGCTGACATATTCTCAGTTGAATGTCATGTTTTAAGTGTTGTCTCCATCTATTGTCTGCTCGTCTGTAGACTCAATGCAGCTCCTCAGAGTTCTAAAAAGATTCACTGTCTGCAGCATTATCCTGTGCCCCTTTTGGAATGTGGCCTGGCTCAGCTTTGCATGGCAGATGTCCTCTGTGTGTTAGCTTTGATATGAATGCAACAGGCATAAAAATGTCTTGAGGCATAGATGAACCCCCCCCTTTTTTTTAAATTTCTTGCAAAAACTGTCCTTGCATTGGTAAATAAACTTAGAATTCTTCATGTATTTCTGAATCCATCTAACGTCTATGACCTCTTCACTGCTTCAGGGCTGTTCCTCACCTTTGGTGGTGAAGTTTGCAGACACACAGAGAGATAAGGAGCAGCGGCGCCTGCAGCAGCAGCTAGTACAGCAGATTCAGCAGCTCAACAGCGCCTCCACCTGGGGAAACCTGACTGGCCTGGGGACCCTCACGCCGCAGTACCTGGCTGTAAGTATTGCTCAAACAGGCAGCTCTGCTCAGCCACACATTCAGTCCTGTACTATCATACAGGCCCAATAGCGAAATGCAACCTTTTGCACTGCAAAAACTCGGGAATGGCCTAAGGAACATGACAAAGAGTGCAAGGTGTCAGTTTTGCCTCCAAACTCTTCAGATCCCAACCCAATCAGGCATCCTCAAGGTGTGCTGAAACAAGGCAATCCATGGATGTCCCACTGTGGATTGGACTTGCTTCTGACTTGTCAATTCATATAAACAGGACCTCTGGTGTCGCCTGTGGTGTCTGGCACCAGGGTGCTGGAAGTGCATCTTTTGAGTCTTGTGAGTTGTAAGGTGGGGCCTCCATGGATTGGACTTGTGGCGGTTTATGGGATCTAAACATTGTGGAAGCCAAATCATAACCATGAGCTCTTTGTCATGTTCTCTCAAGCCATTCCTGA
>JAPZDZ010000023.1:17941449-17956519 GCA_029783805.1 Acanthurus tennentii | reverse complement strand
GTTTATGGGATCTAAACATTGTGGAAGCCAAATCATAACCATGAGCTCTTTGTCATGTTCTCTCAAGCCATTCCTGAGCAGTCTTTGTGGTTTGTCAGGGCAGTTGTCCTTTAAGTGGGACCACTGCTATCAGGAATGGCTTAAGAAACGTGACAGAGAGCTCAAGGTTATGATTTAAGGGGGAATGTGGGTTGTACTTGGTTTGCAATGTCGTTTTGGTGGGTGGCGCTTGTCAAGTGGCTTCCATGTGAATCCCAGGACCAAGGGTCTTCTGCAAAACATTGCATTGTAATGAGATGATTAGTGTGTGTTATTCTATATGTCAGTGGGTTTAATGATCGGCTGTCTCTGTTGGCCAAATAACAAATTTTAGGTGCAAATGATTGATTTTTACCCAGATATCAGATTCTTGTAGTGGCAAGTGTAAATTGGGCTAAAATCACACATTGATTCCGCTTCTCAGTAACCAAATGAGTAAATCTAAGCATCACATTTTAAAGGTGAGCACATGAAAGCCAGTGTCATGTTGTTATATTTTGTCCCCATATTTTCTTAATAATGGCAACACTAAATAGAACATTATTGTGAAATCGAGCCAACCAGAGGGTTCAGATGTTACTGTTGATAATTTTAAAAGTAATGTATGTCCTCTATTTGATTCTTTTTTTCCTCTGTGTCCTCTACAGTTGCTCCAGCAGGCCACATCCACCAGTAACCAAGGCAGTTTCAATGGTATTCAGAGGCTAGGAGGTAAGTTTATCTTTTTAGATGTTGAGATGTTTTTTAAGCCATCCTCTATAATTGAGCATGCTGACACTTTCAATGTCACCAACCTTGTGACTCAGTGCTATGTGCCCACATGGTTTTAGCTGCAGTAAATCAAATTACTCTTTCAGATCAGTCACACATTAATAATCAGTGCAGCTATTCTAGGCCCGTGCAGCCTGTGCTTAAAGAAGAACGCACGCAGCTTAAAACCATGACTTGCTGAAATTACAAAGCAAGACTAAAAAAAAATCCATCCACATTTTAAGTAAGAAACAACTTACAACCCAAGTATAATGGGGCAGGATTTGTATGTTTAAATATAATGTTTGATGAAAAAATATAAGTTTCTGCGGATAGTTGTTCTCTCTTAAACTGTAAAGACATAGGCTATATGCTTTTTGTCTGAAAGGTTTATTGCCTCTGTGATCTTTTGACAGGTCTGCGAGAACTTGGGCTTGAGTTTGGAAGTCTTTAATCATCGTCTCTGTTTTTTCATTCCCTCAGCAGGTGTAAATCCTCTTCAGCTGCAAAACTTGGCCACATTGGCTGCCGCTGCGGCTGCAGCCCAGAGCTCTGGCAGCCCAACCTCCACCAGTGCACTGTCTACAAATAGTGGAGCCCTGGGAGCTCTGGCCAGTCCAGGTAATTAAATACTAACATGAGCTGATCTGTAGTATGTTGCAGATACTGTACATACAGTATTAAATACCCAGTGTAAGTCAAACCCCACAACAGGATTTATTATCATGGTTATTTTAGTTTAATTAGAGGACTTGTTTATGGAATGGTGTTGCCTACCCAGTTTTTAATCTTTTTTGATCATAATTACAAATCTGTTTGTCTTCACGTGACATTTAAATCTAAGTCTAAATAAAATTTGTCACCCATTGAGATACACCCAGTGCTGCAGTGATGGTACATACCAATTGCTCTACAAACCTCCCTCATCTGCTGTTTGCCTAACTGCCCTCAGCCATTCCTCATTTATTTTATGGGAGTTAATCACCCACATTTAAAATTTTATGAGATCCCTCATTTTCCTCTAATCTGTGTTAATATACATACACATGCTCCATCTGTCAGAGTTTAGCATATTGCTGCAGCAGCAATGACCTCTTCTTGTTAAGAGGCAGATTTTTAACTGCCCCCTCACTGCTGTGTCATCCTCTCATAACCAGAACAGTTTGTGTAAAAGATGTCATGTGTTCTCAATTATATCTGATGCTTTAAACATGAGCAAGTCTCACTATGGAAATCCATGTCCTTTATATTGTCTTTCCAACAGGGGGTTCAACAGCAGGGTCCAGTGCGGGTGCTGCCATGAACACCTTGGCATCTCTTGGCACTCTGCAGGGTCTGACTGGGACTTCTGTGGGCCTCAACCTCAACGCTCTCACCAGCAGCGTCAGTGGTAAGAAATGTCCTTTTTAAGTAGCTAGAGAAAAGCTTAGGGAAATTCACACTGCTGCTAGTTTGCTGGATAATATTATTATATTACCGTCAGTGCTGCATTAAGCAAATTTGACTGCTAGGAAACAGAAGAACTTGGCTTAAGATATGGTTGTCTGGACCGGCAGGCTCTTGTCGATCTATTTAGGTTTAAATGTATATTATTGAGGTTGTAATTTGCTCTGGTGCTGAACTGGACTGTAATAAATTAAGTGCTGTTTCTAAAATTTTGTCCACCCTCTTTAATTTTTAATTATTCTGCTTTACTCTGCATCCTGTTTTAATTTTATGCACTGTTTGGTTGTTTTCTTTTTTTCTGTTGTTGTGCTGCTGTAAAAACCATATTTTCTCATTCGGGGAATCAATAAATGTTATCTTATCAGACAAGTATCAATAAAACGCAGTCCACTGCAGCACCATTACTGCAACCACGGTAATACATTTATTGATGAATAAATGTGCCTTTGAATGTTTGAACAGAAGCTGTCTATTAAAAGCTTCAAGTCAAATATGTGGCAGGGCTGTTGCACCAGTTGCCAGGGAGTGTTACTTGTCAAGCTATGTTTATGTGTTTGTATCTCTGCCCCCTGGTGGCTAAAAACTTTAATGCTGCTTTGAGTGCCAACCACAAAATAATTTTCTATGAGCTGTAAAAACGTTTAAATTTGAGTGTACAAAGCATTCACTTGTTTTTTTTTATTTTTTATTTTTATTTATTCATTATTTTATTTTCATTTTTTTATTTTACAGGTATGGGGGCCATGAATGGAGGCCTGGGAGCCTCCATGGCCAACGGGTCAGCAGCCAGCTCCATGGACGCTCTGACCCAGGCCTACTCAGGGATGCAGCAGTACACCGCCTCTGCTCTGCCCTCCCTCTATGGCCAGTCTCTCCTGCAACAGAGCATTGCTGGCAGCCAAAAGGAAGGTGAGTAGTTCCTCAGGCCACACCAACACACGCTGATTATATATTTTTAAATGTCTCAGCTTTTATTATCAACGTCATTCACCCTAATTTCCTGCTTTCTAAACGAGAGAAACTAGACAATGAGCTTATTTACTTGAATGCAATGGAAAAATGCAACTGAAAAAAATCTAACTTAAGTCTCTGGTTTTCTCAACAAATGGAGTAGGGCCAGAGGGTGCCAACCTGTTTATCTACCACCTGCCGCAGGAGTTTGGGGACCAGGATCTTCTGCAGATGTTTATGCCTTTTGGAAATGTGGTTTCTGCCAAAGTCTTCATTGACAAACAGACCAATCTGAGCAAGTGCTTTGGTAAGTGTGTTGACATCACAGTATATTTAAAATGAGTACACCTCGTCAATCTGCTGCGTTGTCCTCTGCCTGCTAAGTTGTCACAGTGCCAACATAAACTTCTCAGTAAAACACAGGCGTGCCATTGATATAAAGCTGAACAGCCCTCCTCAACCCTTCTGTTCGCAGGGTTCGTCAGCTATGACAATCCTGTGTCCGCGCAAGCTGCCATCCAGGCCATGAATGGTTTCCAAATCGGAATGAAGAGGCTGAAGGTTCAGCTGAAGCGCTCCAAGAACGACAGCAAACCCTACTGATCCTAGCCCCGGGGCCTTCCCCCCCTCCCCAGCTCTAATGCTAGCACTGCTAGGGTAAGTTCACCCTCCAGCCAAGGTCACCACAGGAGAGACTCAGTGGGGAAGGGGGAAAGGAGCCCACCAGAGGAGGGAGACTCACTCTATTCCTAAAAAAATGGTTGCAATGATCTTTCCACATTTTACTGTATTTCATTCCTGCGGTTTTATTATGTAATTTGAGTCGGATTAAATATTTTAATGTATATGATTATTTATGACTATCACTGGAGTCAGTGTTCGCTGGAGGTATTTTGTGTCACTGTAAGTAGTGGAGAGCATCAGGTGTGTTTCCATGCCATTTCATTGCCTTCAGGTCAAGCTAGACAGGTTGACTAAGGATCAGTTGTTGTGTTGAAGGGCTGAAGCAAAGCCACATAGACCCCGAGCCCAGAGCTTCAACCTGCGTTTGGCTTTTTACATGTAGTCTGTCTCGTTCATTCGTCATTCTTAATGTGAAAAAACTTTTGCACTCTATAAACTCTTCAATCTTTGCCCCCCCAAACCCCACCCTCATCTCACCCCCCTATCCGTCTCCCAGCCTTTCTCTCTGTCATTATCTAAGCCATGTTGAGCTAGGCTACCTCTCTCTTTTCTCTATTAACAATCTCTTCCAGTCATTCCATCCATCCACCAAGTCTCCCACAAGGGACTGGCTCTAGATGGATCTCTTTGGGTGCCAAGTATACAGTTTGTGCATGTTGGAGTCTTTGCCATATGTCCTGGTGGTGTCACTTCCTTAAATCTGTGTATTGTTTTTTTTGTGTGTCGGGAGAAAGAATGGGGGGGAAATGTTTACCGCACTGTCCTACTCTATGTGGTGATTGGCATTGTTTTTGTTGGTTTTTGTGCCTCATGGCTAAACAATTCTTGTGCTGTACCCCTAACTTTCTCTTCTCTCCTCTTTGTCTTCTTTCTCTCTCTCTTTCTTTCTCTCTCTCTCTCTCCCTCTCTCCTCCTTTTGTGTTTTTGTTCCTTTTTTAGAACAAATCTCCATGCCTGTTTGCTCATCATTAGCCTAGCATGTCTTCATGATGTTGAAAGCCAAGCCAAACTCCTGGCCTCATCATCCCACCATTGTCTGTGATGTCTCTCTAAGCTCGCCTGACCAATACCTGGCCACCCACTGACCTTTGACCTTAGCTCAACCTGATTTCTCTGCATGTGTATTCTTTTTTTGTTTTTTTGTCTATAGAAATGTGACAGGTGGGAGAGAGGTCAAGCAAATCAATGTGAAAACGTACCTGCGTTGAATTCATTTAAGAGACCTTTTTTTTTTTTTTGCGAATGTTTTAAAAACCTGTGGGATTTCTGATTTTTAATTTAGATTTGTTTTTTTTTTTTATGTTACTTTCCTTTTACCTCTCTCAGTAAAGTTCACTTGAAAGTTGAATACAGGGATTGGCACACATCTGTGCTCTTTGGTGCCATTAGCAATATGTTGGCTTCTTAGAAAAAAAAATTCATGCTACAGACCACTTTCCAACACTTTTGAAAGTCTGACCAGTAAAACCCCTCTCAGTTCTCTGTAATGATCTCTACATTTTGCGGGCAGTGTGAAGATTTACACCAAGGCTATTTAAAAATATATTTTCTTTTCATTTACTAAAATACCCTGTGTATTTACCTTTTTTTTGAACTATTGATGGCACAATAAAAGGTACATTTGCTCTGTTTAGAGAAATGACTACCTACATGAGTCAACTTTTTTAGAACTGATTCACAAATAGACAATCTGTGGTTTAAATGCACACTTAGATTACCTATATTTTATACCATTGAATCTATAGAAGTTTAACTAACAGAACCCAGGCAAAACTTTGGGTTTTTTGTAGATTATGTTGTAATGTCATCTGTGTTGGGGGGGGGTCTTCAGTGTATTACATTTTTAAAGACGACTAAAAATCAGTTTGATCAGCTGGACCGTTTGAAGGTCGTTTCTAGTAAATTAAAAACACACTTTAAGTCAAAAAACTCCTTGCATTAATTGTAATTTCAATTTCTGGGGAAAAAAAGTACTTTTTTAAAGGGTCACAGTATGTAGACTTTTTTTTTTTTTCTTGAGTTAGTGTTCAACTTCCACGGTACGTCTTGTTGAGTTTCTGTGAATTTTCTCATTAATAATTTAATTAATGGATGTTTCACTTTGGTTTAGTTTGAATGCCTCATGTTGACTGATGATTTACAATGTCTGTTAATCATACAGATGCCAGACAATGTCTTTTTTGTTTTTATTCTCTTTGTTAAAGTGCCCATGTGTCAAACTCAGTGTTTTTGGAATTCACACGACATACTTTCCTGTAATATTACCTAGTTTTCTGTACACACACACACAAACACACACATGTACACACTGCGACATGGAACAACACTTTCTCTGTGGTTGCAAATGTGGGAGCCCCTGAAGAAGAGATCACTTGGACACAACACACAACCTGTGGGCCTCTGCACATTTTCTGAAAAAAAAAAAACACCCACACTTGCTTTTTTAAGTTTAGTTTCTTGCTAATTGTTCCTTTAAGTGACTTCTAGTGTCATGTTTCAGGCGTACACGATGCACAGCACATTAATACGACTAAATCCACCACAATAGTGGTGGTTTACAAATACATTCCATTTTTTTCTGCACAAAGTTTACACAATTTTTTTTTCTTTTTTAACAGGGGGGTTATTTTGTCTGTTTTACTATGATATAAAAACCACTTCACCCCCAAAGAAGGGTTCCCTAAAGCTGCGTACCTGATGGCGCTGAAGAGTTGTCAACTCAGGGGCTTTTTTGTGTGTGAAACTAGACACTCACACAGGCTTACGACACAAAATGCACAATTGTCACCATTTGACCTTTTTGGTTTGGATTTTTTTCTTTTTTCTTTTTTTTTCTTTTCTCAAAATACATAAATATTCCAAAAAAATAAAAATAAAAATAAAAATAAAAAAGGTACCAAATTTGAAATAGTGCTGGAAGAAGGTGTTGTAGTTTTGTAAGGAAACGTTAAGCACAATTGTGGGAGCTAATCACTTTTGCAGAATGTTGTGTGTGATTATAATCCCGACATTTTCAAGGTACCACTGATTTCACTTTTTAATATGGGCATGTGCTTTTTACAGTGTGTTTTTTCTATCCAAATGCAATACAATATTCAAAGTGCCATATATACGTCTAGAAACTGCCTACACATCCTTTTTAGGCCTTGGTTTAGAGATTGCTGCAGTTAGCCTTTTTTGTCTATTTATGCCAGTGTCATTAAAGCTCTTGTCACCTGCTCATGTTCCCCCCCCACTCTGTGTGTTGAGGTATTGCTAAATGTGTATTGTGTTGTACTTCAATTTGAACAGTTGGTTAAAAAATTGTAGATAAACAATAAAACTTCCCTATACATTTGAAAGTTAAACCTCTTTTATTAGTGAGTGTGAACACGTGTACTGTAACACTTTGCGATACAAACGATTGGTGATCTGATGTGTCAGGGATATTTTTATTTTTTAATTTCATTTTTTGGATTCAATAAAGTCAAAAACACGCTAAAACTTACAGAAAGACAACTTGGGTGGCATGTTAATAAGATCTTTAAATTATGAAATTGTGTCAAACACTGAAATGATTGCAGATCTGTGGAGATGTGCGGTGTATGGTGAAGTGTTACTGTGAATGAATTAAAAAAAAAAAAAGAAAAAAAAAGCACAATGTACAGTCCACAGCGGTCCCAACAGGAACTTGACTCACTTCAGGGGCTTCCATCACAAATCCCATTCGAGCTCTAACAATCACTTTCTTTGTTCTGTGTTTTCATATTCTGAAGTGCTATTTTTTGACAGTGTGGTAGCTTTGCATCTCTATAGATATTGTCTTGATCCAAAAGAAAAGAGAAAAAAAAAATCTTTTCTTGTGTTATTTTCTTGTCTGATAATCGGTAGGACTTTGTTCATGTTCCACCAATAATTTAATAGATGTTTTATCTTGTCTTGATGAAAGCCAAAGTGGGTGCATCTTGATGTGATCTGTATTACACATACAGTAGGTTTTTTTTTCCTTCTGTTCAGTCGAAATCGATTTTTTTGAAACTGGGTGGGATTTGAAAAAGAAAAGAGAAAAAAAATAGACATACACAGGCTTTCCAATTTCTACAACTGGTTGTTCATATGTATTTTGTACCAGTGAAGCTTTTTATATTGGAAATTAAAGAAAAAAAATCTATATTGGAAAAAAAAAATGTCTGGCCTCTCAATGTGGCCTCGCCCTGACCAGGTCTTGAGTTTGGCCTCTTGGTGGTGTCAAGCAATTTAATTTTTTTTCGTTGTTTTGCTTTTTGTCTCGAAAAAGATGCCTGATTTTTGATTTTACTTCAGTCATGTCCCTCACTTCGTTAAATCAGTTTCAGGGGGGGTTGGGATCCTCTAACTAGTGGTAAGTTTCATGTTAGTATTTGTGCTGTCCACATAGTTTAATGGTCATCAGGATTTCAACAACTTGTGTGGATAATTGTCTTAGTTGAAGAATTAATCTGTTTAGTTTGAGCCTTGCTTTTTACCTGTGTAGAGTTTCTGTTTTTTTTCCCCATAGTGGAGTGTGTAGCAGAAAGACTCTGTGTTCTTTTTTGGTCAATGTTTGTTCATGTGTGGTGTGTTTCTTTGCCTCTGTCTCCAAATTAAACCATATCCCCTAATATGGACTGTGTGTCTTTATGTGTTGTGCTCGTCCAGTGTTGTAAAGACATTTTACAAACCACCCCTCCCTCCCCCAGTGTGTCCTGTCTCGCTAACTTGTTTCTCTTCGTTGTGCTTCTCTTTGCTTATTTTTGAGCGGTAGCTGATGGAGGGAAAGCAGGTATATCTTTTTGTGTAAACTCCCAGATGTCTGATGGGCTGCCCAAGGTGTGAAAGGGATTTTTTTTTTTTTTTATGAGTTTCATCTGAAACAGCCAATTTAGGTCTTTAATTTATCTGCGAGGCTGCACCCTGAGGTGTTCATACAAATTGCACGAATAAATGAACATTTCTGTCAAAGTAGAGAAAATTTTGTCAATAGAGAGTGAAATGATAAGTAATTCATTCATATTCATTATAAATTCAATATTTTTTTTATAATTCATTCATGGTTTTAGAGCTAGGGGCTTAGTCAGTCTGCAGAAATTAAATGACAATCATCATGATAATCGATCCATCATTTTCAAGCAAAAGTGTCAAAATTCATTAGTTTCAGCTCCTCAATGTGAAGATTTAAAACTATTTTCCAGAATTTCTTTTGGTTTGCTTGTTTTTCTTGGCTTCTCTTGGCTTGGAGATATTGTGAAGAAATTGTGAAGATGGAAATGATGATTGCTAATGTAAACCACCATCAGGTGCAACTTTGAATGTAGAAGTTGCTAAACAAGGCTCTGAACATTTGTTGATTACAGCTTCTCAAATACAAGATTTTTTTACTTGTGTCCAACACTACATTGGATACTTTTGTTTTTTGGATTGATTTGGACTGGTCAGACAAGATCTCTGGAAACTGTAATAATTTTTGCCATTTATAAGTATTTTAAAGACTAAAAGACAAATAGTCATTAGATGTAGTGTAAATAATTGTTAGTTGTAGTCATATTCCATAGAAAACCTCTTCAAACTAGACATCAACCCTTGAATATCTCCATTATTTTTACCTGATAGATCAGGAGATTAAGTTTGCAGATAGCGCAGACTTCTCTGATTAGTTTGGTTTTCCACACCATCAATGATGGCCAGTCATTGTTAAAATGGCCATAAAGCTCCAACTCAGGAAAAACTCAGATCCTTTTACACTTATTCATGTCTTCAGTCTGCAACGCTATGTGTCTAACTGAGGTTATAATATAAAAGTGTTTACATTTTGTAGTTACTTCTCCTGCCTCAGCTACCTGAGACTATTATTTCCCAGTTCCCTTCTACAGCACCCTGGGCTCAGACCATCTGTTAGGAGAGACAGAATGTTTGCTTTAGCAGCATATTGATATTAGTGTAATAAAGGCAGGAGATGAAGTTATTTCTGCGGGGACAAAGAGAGCCTCAACTCACCTTTAAACAAGACACTATAGGCTCTGCTGCATTGCATCATGTTCTTATGAGTGGCTGTGAGACGAGAAACAAGCATGTCTGCTTCTTTTGTAGTTTCCCCTTGTTGAATTGAAATGAAAAGGTACAGCTGTATCTAGAGCCATTTCTGATTTTGAGAAACCAATATCAAAATCTGATTTTTACCAGTGTTTGGGAAAGCTGAAAAATGTTCTGCTTTCAAACACAATGGCCTCAAATGCACATACAAAGTGGGTCAAGCCAGCCAGAGGTGAAAATTATATATAATAATGTGAATATTTTGAGTTGAACTCTCCTTTCAGAGGATTACATGTAAAGAAAATGAAGTTGTTTCCATGATTGCCATTATTAAAACACACTTTTGGAAGTAATTTGGATATAATAAACATTATAATCCCAAAGAGACCACCTTGTTTGTTGTTTTAATTTACAGTTTGTCCTGTTGAAACAGAGACTAATGCGGAGAGACGTCAGAGAAAAGTATGAACCAAAGACCAACATTTCTAACATGGAAATTTTGGAACCAAACATTTTATTTCACAATGAAATTCTGTATTTTAGTTGGTTAACTAAAGTTTTGTCCCTACTACAACCTTTGGAACTATGGATTGAGTGCAGTTTGTGGAATGGGTCAAAGAACACTGAATGGATTTGCTATTAAAAGTATAATTACTTTTTACTTTCCTTTTAATTTTTTTCTCTTCATCCTTGCAATCGTTCTAGAAAATGCTGTAACATGTCTCCACCCAGTGGCAAAGATCGCACAGTTGACCAGGTTATAAGAGAGCCATGTTGTCTCACCATGAGTCTTTAGGTGAGTTTAGGTAAGCATATGGGTAAAAAATATACAATATAAACAATACAGTTTTTCCATGTGACTATACTATATATTTACAGTATAGGTAAATTCTTGTATTGCATTTAAGTTACTTTAAACTACAAAATACTGGCAGATGTGAAAGTTAAGTGAGCTGCCCTTCCTCTAATAATAAGATGGACATCATTCAGTGTTAAACAACTAGGATTGACTATACAGTATCGCTATCCTTAAAGGACTTACTAAAATTTAGGAAGTAAGCAGACAATCAACAAACAAGTTAGTACAATTACAGTACCTGCACAAGTAATGAATGGTAATGTTGAGTCCTGATGATAAACTCTGTGGTAAAACATTTTATTGATTAAACTCTAATGAGGCTGAATACTATTCTTTCAAAAGATATATCCTCATTTGGTGTTTTATTGGGTGTGGTTTCCAGCACATTCCTCCAAAATCCCTCACAGATGTTCATCTGGAATGACATCTACTGACAATGAAGGCCATAAAGCATAATGTTACCCTCATTAACTAACTGAGATCGATCAAGAGCAACGGGAAATTTGTATCAATGAGTAACTTGAAATCGTGTGAAATCGATAAAAAAAATGTATTTAAAACGACAACAAAACCAAACAAAAAAACTAATCCTAGGTTCCAACTTTTACATGTGAACTTAACATGAAGCACATGAACGCATCACAGCGTTTAAGTTGACACTTGTTGCGCTACGTCACGTGGGCCAACGACAGATTTTTTTTTTTTACAACATTTTTAGCTAGCTTAAACATAATGCGACGTTGCTCCAAAATGTTTCCTGATATGCCACGGCTAGAGACCCAGCATTTGGTAATTTTTAACCGACAAAAAAACTCAAAAGTGTTTAGAAGAAGCACTCCTCGTGACAGTGTCGTGAACGGGTACAGAAACGTCAGCCAATAGGCTCCCGGTGTGGCGCCTCCTCCCTCTCTCGCCAGTATGGCCGGTGCCCTGTAGCAACTGGTGTGTGCTGTCTATGTAATTGGGCTTTAACTCGTTAAAACATGTCGGCTGTACTCTTCCTGAAGAAGTCATGGGGCAGACTGCAACCGTGTGTCGCCAGGCCGGTTATCGGCTGCTGTTACCACACCAAGAAAGGCGTTTACGGATACCAACCCAAACAGAGGGAGACCCCCCAGGAGTTTCAGAGCAACCGCATCGCCGAACTTAAACAAGGTCAATATGGAGTTAATTCAGAGTATCGATCATTTGACGTCAGCCGATAAGTAGTAAAGTTGTTCTGTTGTGCTAAAATAACTTTGATTTCTCAAAAGTATGCTTTCATTCTTGTTTGTGATATTATTATATGCTCAACTTGGAAAAAAATCTCATTCCCTTTCAAATCGTTATTTTAAAATGATACTTTTGTTGGCATCGGTAGAAATTGTCTTAGCGCTACGTGGCCGACGTTGAAGCTACAGTGTGTATTTTGGGGCATCTCATCCTGAATGTTATCTCGCTGTTTTACTCAGATCATGGTCTCGTCCGTCTGGTGGAAGCATACAGAGCACATGGACACAAGGCTGCTAAAATTAACCCCTTACGACCCCAACAGCCCGTTGCTGACAGCGTCCCGGAGATCAACATGCTGATGGGCACCATCAAGGGACAGCTGGACACCTCAGGTAAAAGACACCTGTGGATGGAGACGTGCAGCAGGCATATATCGCATATGAGGTTTAGAGTTGGACAGAATCAGGGTCTTTTTGGCCACTGGGGAGCTTAGAAAAATGATTATAATTTCTGTCAAAAGCTCTCCGCTATCTATGTTCTAATGAACTTATTATTATTATTATTATTATTATTTGCAGTTCTGGGCAGTTTGTAACAAATGAACGAATCAACTTATTAAATCAGCTATCACAACAACACAA
Source organism: Acanthurus tennentii (assembly GCA_029783805.1). NCBI lineage: Eukaryota > Metazoa > Chordata > Actinopteri > Acanthuriformes > Acanthuridae > Acanthurus > Acanthurus tennentii. The sequence goes on along the minus strand of JAPZDZ010000023.1, from coordinate 17,943,910 downwards.
TACAATACTTACATACGTTACAGGCTTGACTTTTAGTGTAACAAATGGCTTTAAAAGTAACCAGTGAAGAAAATTCACATATTCCTGTTGACAATTGGAAGTGTATCTCTGAAAAAAAACTTAATCAATTCTCAAATCCACTTTCAAAAAAAAAAAAATGCTTTTGTTTTGTGATATCCATTGCTGTCTCATTCATTGATATTTTTTTTTGTAGCATCCACAATTTAAATTATTGAAGTATTTGGCAAAGTGCTATAAAAACAATTTTATTTTGTTGTGCATTTTGTAATTCTATAGAACTAAGAAAAAAAAATGCTGGTATATTTGAAAACAGCCAGGTAGTTTTTTTTTGTTTCCTGTTTACATCAGATAAAAAACAGGCCTCAGTTGGATAAGATTTTAATCAGTGGTAGTGTTGCTTTCATTCTTGAGGAGCGGGACTGAGGACCACTGGGTAAACCATGAAAATTTGCCGAATATGACCATGAAAACCAGTCCAAGTCTTTCATGTCTGTTTTATTACTGCTTATTTAATATGCTTCTGCAGGTCTACAGCATTTTGGGAAAGCAGAGGCTTCAGTGGAAGAGGTTCAGGCCTACCTGGAGGAAGCCTATTGTGGCCACCTGTCTGTGGAGACCAGCCAGCTGAGCACCCTGGAGGAGAGGGAGTGGTTCGCCAACCGTTTTGAGGAGCTCAAGAAGAAGAGTTTCTCTCCAGAGGAGAGAAAACAGCTGGCCCAAATCATGCTGGAGTCTCAGGTAGATCTGAGAAAAAAGAGGAGGATAATGTTCATACACAAAGCAAAAAGTAATGTGTTATTTTACGCATCTTATCCCATTTCATGTGTTCATATAATGTATTTTCTCTGTAGGAGTTCGACCACTTTTTGGCCACTAAATTTGCCACTGTGAAGCGATATGGAGGAGAGGGAGCAGAGAGCATGATGGGTTTCTTCTACGAACTTTTCCACCACTCGGTCCATAGCGGAGTCACAGACATCATCATCGGCATGCCGCACAGAGGCCGACTCAACCTCCTGACAGGCCTGCTGAAATTCCCACCGGAGGTTAATTGGCTCTAGCAGCCACATTTAATGAGACATGTACACTTTCAAATTATCTACATCCTGACAAGATAAGACCTTTTATTTTACACTGTTATCAGCAGCATAAGTAAACAAAAAGTCATGACCTGCTGCCAAACAGCAGACGAGGGTAGGATAACATTTGCTGTTTCTCCGTCATTTTTCTCTCCAGCTAATGTTTCGTAAGATGCGTGGCCTCAGCGAGTTCCCCGACACCTCACCTGCCATCGGTGACGTCCTCTCCCACCTCACCTCTTCTGTGGAGTTGGATTTCGGAGCTGGACACCCTCTTCATGTGACCATGCTGCCCAACCCTTCTCACCTGGAGGCCATCAACCCGGTGGCTCAGGGCAAAACCAGAGCCAGACAGCAGCTCAAGAGGGAGGGAGACTATTCGCCGGAAGACAGCGCCCAGCCGGGGGACAAGGTCATCTGTCTGCAGGTACTGGTTCACAACAACTAATGCACAACTGTCCTGTGTAATTTTATTTTTATTTTTATTTTTATTTATGTATTTATTTTTTCATGTGAGTCCAGATCTGGGGATTTTATAAAACATTTTATTAATGTATTTTTTTTGTTAAATTTGAATCTCTTGTTATTGCAGGGCAAAGCAAATTGATTTAGCAGTTCTGAGACACTATGTCAAAGATCAGCATATATTTACACGTATTTATGAGTATTTTCTATAAATAAGATAATACTTTTTAAGGATGTGCCACTTTGATAGAGCTTTACACACGAAACTCTCCTTCATGTTAATGAAAAGTTCATAATTTTTCCTGGTTTCTTGTAACAAAAAGACTAAAAAGACTGACTTTGGAATAAACTCATTTGATTGATCTTGACTGCTTCATATTTACTACAGGTAGACTTTGTATTTTATTTTTTAGACAAAAATTAGGACTCCGTACTTAATCCCACATTACTTACATTGGAAATATATGATAAAGGGATTTCTTGATGTCTAATTTTACCAGTAGAAATTAATACAGAAGCAAACCTGTTTCAGTGATCCTGTGGTTGCCTTTTTTTTCCCAGACAGACATGAGAAATTGTGGCTCTATCCTTTAACCTTGGTTAGTTTGCATAGGACCTAATACTAATACCAAACTTATTAAAAACACAATTGCATTAAAAGAAAAAAGCACATAACTATTGGGTTACATGTTTTGGAATTTGAGTTGTGGAAATCCAACACGTGTGTAGACCTTCAGTGTAAGTCGTCTCAATGCCCCCTATTACTCTTCTATTCTTATCCAGGGTTCATGACACCAAACCTCTCTCTGTAGGAGTTTACATTCTCTGTCCGACGTGGCAGAATGTTGTACTGTAGTACAGTGAAACAGGTGCATATGTTAAATAAAACCACTGAC
>JAPZDZ010000023.1:17910789-17928246 GCA_029783805.1 Acanthurus tennentii | reverse complement strand
TCATTCAGGTCAGTTTTGCCCCCCCAGAGCCACAACTTAATGATCATTTTTTTACCAACAGAGATGAATATCAACAGAGTTTTATATTAATGAACAAACTGGCCTCTACAACACATACTAACTGAGCCTGGCTCTGACAAAGCCAAAGCCCATGATGCATTAGAGTGACTCCTCCATGCATTGATCATTTTCTGAAACACACAGCTTGTGTGGAGACTCATCGGGTCCTTGATGCAGCCGAAATGGCAGCTAGGCAACTAGGACGATGGAAGTCCTTAGTTGCTCCTTCTGAGGAAGATGTTACCTACCACTTCCCACCACTGTCCTCCGGCTACATTTACTGCACCACGAGATGTTTTGTCATTGACTGTAATGATGGAGAGATAATGCGTAGTACGTTTCATGCGTAGTCGTTTTTCTGAGCTTCCATTTGTATTCATGTCCCTCTCACCACGGTGAATGCCCACAGAGCCACGGTGTACCATCCTCTGCACTCAGAGAGATAAGTGTACCAAACTGCCTTGTATCAGAGCACAGGAGGCGGTAATCACCCTTATTAAAATAATTCAGCTTCTCTCTGATGGGCTGATCCGGAGCTTCATGCAGGTTTCTGCCAAACATTTCCCTCGAGCGGTAGATCGTTTTCCTTTTTAGTTGTTTATGAGAGGCATTAGCGCTTATCACGCTGTAAACTGACCGTCTTTCTCTGTTTGATCAACAGTCTGGTGAACACAAAGTGCATGTCCAGTGTGCTGTTGGGTAATGTTTTCCAGCTTCAGTCACTGGGCCTCTGAGAGCTGCCGGATTTCATTCATGTCATATTATTGGAGTTGATTTAAAATTACAAAATGTGACATTTCCACAAAATTACAATATCACATTTCCACATCGAAACATCACAACTACTACTACTCTGTCTTTGTTTGATACTTTGTTGAGTTTTAAAAAATGTTTCAGACAGCGTTTAAACACCTTCATTTTTATTCAGATTAACAGTTCGTGTCATTTATTTGCTTGCTGCTAAATTCAGGTAACACCAGTCAGAAAGTGAAGTTGGAAGGTGGCAAGGTGACTAAATGTGACATGAACAAAACTTTAATGTATCACCACATTTCTGAACATTTCTGCTCGAGTAGGTTAGATATAATCTCATCTGCAGTGATGGCTTTTAAGAAATTCAACAAACAAAAACAAACAAATCCCATAATCCAACAGTGCTTCACAACATCATTACTCTCCATCTTTTGTCTTTCATTTTCAACAGAAAGACCTCAAATGGCAGAAATTATGTATGTTTATTTACTCATAAAATGACCTGCTTTTTACAGAGATAGAGTAAATAGGATTACCAAAATTAAATCCTCCTTTAAAAAAATGGTTGTCATGTTTCAGTGTATTTATGGAAAAAAAAAGCAGTAGCGAACCAAAAAAAAAGAAAAGTCAAACCTCTTGTTATTGTATTCTCCCATTCATATTTGACCTCATTGACCTCAAAAACCCAGCATTAGCCAACTCAACTAAAAGATCTTAATGCTTCTTCCTCTGCTGCCCTCATAAAGATTCTTTACAGCAAACATAGAGGCCTGATCTTGGGGGAGAGAGACCATGATGTAAATTATGATACATATTGCAGAAAGTAGTGAGTTAGAAACTATTTTTTTTAGGTAGTTTGTCCATCCAGCAGCACTTTAGTTCCCACAGCTCTGAGCAGACAGAGATCACAGCTGAGCGGATGGTGGTGTGAAGTCTGTTTCAAAATAAGAAGAGTTTTGTGTAACTGAAAAAATATCTGCTGCCAACATTAACTTTATTAGCAAATTAGAGGGATTAAAAATATCAAAATGTTCTGTGGGAATAGTGTTAATAGGCGAATCAGTGATGGTCTCAAATATCCAGTTTTTGGATTTTAATTCATTTATTTAGAGAGTCTGCTTGCTAAACTCCATTATAACACCTTCACAGTCACTGTAGATCTGTTAAAACTGTCATCGCACTGTGACTTTGACCACAGTAGATTACACCGTCAGTAGCTGTACCTGCATTATTCTATAAGTCCTGACTCTTCCATCCCATATGTTGCGTAACGGGCCGCTGTAATGCATCTTATACAAGATGATTCAATGTGATTACTCAGCAGCACTATAATACATGCACCGCCTCTGAATATCAATAAAACCAGCCTCAGTCCCCCCAACCCCTCTGTCCCGAAAAAAAAAACTCCCTCCATCAATAGCTCTGAATTTCATAATCCCAGATGGCCAGTTGAGGTTGCAGGCTGAAAAAGTTTTCTTTGTGACTGTTTGCATCTGCAGCATCAGTCCCTGGTTTCACATAGAGAGCGGCCCACGTTCATATTTCACATTAGTCAGCCGGTTTGGCTTAGCCAGCCTGCACATAAGTGTGGTTGTGTTGTGTGACTGCAGACTGTCACACACACACACACACACACACATACAGCTCATTCTGTCATCCAAGAGCCGTGATGAGGGAGCTCTGTGGCTCTGGAAGGAAACTTAAAATTCAACTATTATTATTCAAGCATGTGAATCAGTGTGCCGCTTTGATTGAGCAGTCTGGTGACACAGGGTCAGGAACATTTTGCGGCCATACAATCATATTTATCTTGCGTAATAGATTGAGAAGAGCTTCAATAGAGGGTCCAATTTAGATGGAGCTTTCTCTCATCACTTAATGCCTCGCCAGGTCACATCCAGGATTATTCCCAGAGATGAGTTTGGTGTGCTGGTAGTCACAAAGGTTGACATGTCATGAAGAAAACCTGTAGTTTGATTATCCATCAAACTACTGAATATTTCCTGGGCTCATTGTTGAGTTTTTTTTAAATAGTTAGGAACAGCTACAACAACTTTTAACAGTTTAAAGTGGCATTTTCATATAGCTCTATTTGAAAAAGACTGTATTTTTACATTTTAACTGCTGGAACCAGAAAATGTTTACTTAAAAATTACCAAAAGATTCAATCAAAATAGCAGTAGATCAATTATCTCTTAGATCAACTTATTGTTTGCAGCTATGTGTGATTCTGCTCGTGTGTTGCTGTATAAATGTCCAGATGACAGCATGGTGGGAGGTAGCATCACCATATGCATGTCACTAAGCGGACATCACACCTCTTCTTTCCTGTGAATTGTGAATTAATAGATCGAATTCTGTCAGAGCTCTTTAGCACACTTTGTCGTGTTCATGCATTGACAGGGTGAAGAAAGTCGCAGGCTTGATTCTGTCATGTTGTCACTCACAGGAAGTGATGTTGCTGCTTGTCAATGTGGTGAGGCAAGTGACAGAAATGGTGCTTTACGTTCTTACCACCCGCCTAACGACTTCATGGATTTCCTGTGGTTTCCGTCATTGTGTGTCTCCTTCTGCAGAAAGCGTGCTCTGAAAAAAATCATGCAAGAGAGTTGCTTGACAGGCTCAGTGTGCTGGTGTGTGAATTTTGTACTTCTTCTACTATCCACACAGCTGCGGAAACCGGTCGCATGCGCTGAATAGAAATGATGCTCATTGTCCTCACGGCAACAGCTGCGGTGGGAAGATAGTGCCGTAACAGGCCAGCAACTCCCTCACTTATACAAGCCCTTGAATTTACATACTGTCCCACATCAAGTGTCAGAATGAGGTCAAAGTCAGAAGGACGTATGCTCCAAGCCATCTTAGCTCTGTTTGTTTGCAGTGAGTGCGTTCCACCTCATCACACCTGGGGGCCAGGCTTTGTGACCAGGTAGTGTGCCTGTGCACAGTCTGTTTTTTATGTGTTGTGCCTCTAAATGACCCCCACCCCCTCTGTCTCAGGCGTGCAATGGTGGAGTGAGGGATTAGCGTGGATTTGATGGCCTCGGCGGGGCTTAGTGCATTGAGCAGTGCTGAGTTTAGAGCCTGTTTGGAGGAACTGATTACACTTTGAGAACATAACGGACCTTTTGATGCCGGACGTCTCGCTTTTTCTGTTGATCACTCCAAGTGTGTTTCTCTACCACTTTTTTTTAAACTGATGAAAAGGCAAAGCAACACTTGTTTCAGCAACAAAACTTATGTCAGAAAGGTAGAAAACAAATGCAGGAGGCGGTTGGGTTAAAAACAAACTTGTCCTTCAACGTTTCCTGTTGGGGAGAGATTACTAAAAGACGATGAGAATAGCTGGATTAATAGCTTTTTTGTTGCATTATAACGCAACAAAATACAGATGGATTACTGGCAAAGGATGAATATTTCTTTTAAAAACCTTTCACTGCTAGTAACAAAGCCATCACACAGAAATTACTTCTTCAAATAATAAACTGTACAGAGAAACTGATCCTGATCCCAAGACTGCATATGTATGCTTATAAAATGTGACCCATTACATATAGGATGTCAAGGTTTCCCAAACTTTCCCATACCAAGGCCCCAGAAATAAAATTAGCTCATAGCCGGGCCTCTTTTTGCAAGACATTTGTAAAAACTCAACACAGTGCCAGATGTTTAGAAAAAATAATGTTTGGTGGTAAATTTAAGCTTTAAACTGAGCTACCTAAATTTTTAGCTGAAGTTCTAATATTTTATTATTATTTTTCATATTATTGCAGCTGAGCTTTTGACCTCTGGGATGTTGGTTAAACTTTCTTTGAAAAAAAAACAAAACAAAAAAAACATGCTTTTTTGGGAGTTATCTCTAGCTGGTTATGTGCTAGCAAACAAGCTAACCAGCAAAATTTTAGAAGCAGAGCAGCTTTGGGGCAGGTGCAGGCCATTCAAAGTCAACACTGACAGCCTATGACATTGTGACTGATGTTTTTGACCAGATGTGCATAGCAAATAAGACTTAAATATGTTATTTACATAAAAATGGTTCCCCCTGGTGGTCCCCACTTTGAAAATCATGCCTGCATATCATTTAAAGATCCTGTTGCTGTAAAGTTGTTGTTATTACCCATGTAAACCAACTTATTTAGGTTGAAAATAGCAATAAAAATAAGGTCAAACAATGGAAATAACTGTCAAAATGAAAAGGGAACATTTTCAAAAGGTCAAAGAACAAAAGAAAGATTAAATCATAAAGCTGTAAAGGAGAATACAGATGGAAAACTACACATGCAAAAGGGTTTATCTGGAATGTATGAACGGTGAAAGAAACGCAGAAAATCTCATCATGCCATCACCACTAGTTCATCAGTAAACTAGAGTTTATTGCAGTCTTTGGGATCACACTAGCTGTCTTGACAACGTGAACATGACCCAGAGATTTTCAAATCATCGATCCTTTTTTCTGACATCTTCTTATTAAACCCTGCTGAGGTGCATAGAGGGAAAAGGAGCCTGTGAAGGTAAAAAATGAAAACAAGACGAGGGGAAAAAAGCAATCATGCTGCCTGCTCAGCGAGATTTATGTTAAGGTGGACTCGCTGTGGTATCATAGCAACTGATACAGATTGCTTGAGCAAATATTCCCTTAATTCCGTATTTGTTTTTTAAAGGCGCTCTCATGTATAGAGACAGATGGCCGCGGAAGACACGCTATCTGTCGTCCTAAATGGGTGTTTTTTAAAGGTTTTAAAAGTGTTTGCCATGCTTTTGGCTGCACACGAGCACCGAGCGTAAGCCAACACAGAAGGCTGTTGGGCATAGTCAGGGACTTTGCCAGTTCTCAGTAAATATCCACAATATGCTGTTTGTGTACTCTGGCCTGTCTGCCTCTGAGTGCCTTCTATCTACTCACAGGCAATAGGTTTTCTGTGTCAATATTGCCCAAGCGCATATAAAGCAGGACTAAACGTGTTTCTCTTTCTCTCTTGCAGCGGTGCGTTTTCTGAAGTGGTGATGGCTCGGGAGAAGGCCACTGGAAAGATGGTCGCAATCAAGTGCATACCGAAAAAAGCGCTGAAAGGGAAGGAGACGAGCATCGAGAATGAAATCGCTGTGCTTAGGAGGTAGGTACCGCATGGCGAAGCCGTGGGGGAGTTTTGCAGAAGAAAAACACCACTTTAGAGAGGGGTCACCACCTTGCAGCATCCTCCGGGAAGCATCTCTGTGTGCGTCTCTCTCTCCACTCTGAGTAATGACTCAGAGTTGGGATGCCGGTGCCGCTCAGTTTATTTAAAAGTCATTGCCAAGCTTAAGTGACTTCCTTGTCGAAACTCATCTAGCCACCATTTTGGGTCTCCACAGTGTATGCACAGTCTCTTACACCTACACAGGGCATGAGAGGATTGCATTGACACCAGGTGACACTCCTCCAGGGTCTGATGGGTAATAATTCCACTGAGGAGCTCAGTTATCAGTCACTCTTGAAGTGAGCATGTCAGCTATTGGGTGTAGTTGCCTGGCTACAGTTGCTATCCTTTGACTTCCTCCTCTCTCTCTCTCTTTCTCTCTCTCTCTCTCTCTTTCTCTCTCCCTCTGTCTTCCCGCTCTTCATACTTCTTGCTTGGCTCTGTTTGTCTAACAGCCCTCAGACTGCAACCTCATTTTCGTTCTGGACTTTGAAAGGAAGTTGTGAAGGTTGTTTGGTCCTTTGAGACTCTCCCTGCCGCCTCCTCTTCCACCCCCACCTCCTTCTTTTCAGCCACCTGCCCCTGTGAACGCTCTCTGTCATATGCATTTCTCTTTGCAGAGGCTCTTCTTTAATATTAAAACCTTGTTGGTTGGTTGCCTGGACACAGACTGCCAGTGTCGTGATCCATCCTATTTTATTTTCTTCAGGTGCTCCTGCTGATGGTGTATGCCACTTCATGACTTATTGATCAGCCTCCTCTAAAAAACCCCCCCAAACACAATATCCTTTTTTTTCCCTTGAATGAAGCATACACATTTTGCTAGGTTCCTTTTTGATAAGCATGGCCCACACATGTGTGTTGAAAACACACATACCGAGTCTAAATACAGGCAAAGTGCTGCAATAGCAAGCAAAAAACGCTTCATTGTCAGTTGAAAGGGCATCGTTTTAACAAAAGAGAGGGCTGATTGCACCTCATTAGTGGCCTGTGCTGAAATGAACACAGGCTGACAGCAAGAAAAGTAAATTCTGCTCTTTCTCTCCAGGATAAAGCATGAGAATATCGTGGCTCTGGAGGACATCTATGAGAGCTCAAACCACCTGTATCTCATCATGCAGCTGTAAGTGCAGAAACCCACCACATTGTTTTTTTTTGCTTTAACAGGCATTTGTAAAAATCGCTTGAGAAATATTTGTCCTCAAATGAATGTCTGGGTGCATGCGGTGATGCTTAAAGGATGAACGAGATATGCAGAAGACAGATGAGAAATATGCTTATTTGAGGTTTAGATGAGTGTTGATAACATTTTCTTATCTGTCTGTTTTAACATAACGCTATAGCCTCAGATAAAGACTGGTAACAGATAGTCTGCCTCTAGGAAAAGGTATCCTTTTCTTTTAAATCCATATAAAAACTGAAGATTAAAAAACCAATGGTAATTTACTATTGTCATTATTATTATTACTATTAATGCATAGAGTTAAGAATCTGTTATTATTCCTGTTATTGTTGTTTTTTAAAAAAAACAACAATAACAGGAATAAAAAAAAAAAACATATATATTTAAAACACCCTAAAGATATTTCCAGGTTACTAACAGACTTTTCTAACCATCTGGATTAAAAAATGATTCCATTCAGTAAAAAATATTCTGATCTGTTTACCAGGCTGTGACTTACTTTCCTATCCAGGTAGCAATATTTTACATGCATGTTTCCACATTTTATAATATGTGATCTGTATTTTTTTTTTGTTAAAACACAAAATAATTGAAATCAACACTGAAAGTGCAGCAACAATCAAATGTTTTTATTTTTAGTTCATGCTTTGCAAATGAAGCAAGCACAGGTCATTGCTATAGCTAGCAGAGACTCCAGGAAGTCACTGTCCTTTTAAAATAGTCCTGCAAAAACCCCTTAACCACAATGTGTTGTTCTGACATTTTTGATAAGACAGATAACATGATAGAAGCCAAAAGAAGATACAAGCATACTTTTTAAGCTATTAAAACAAGAGCTATAAATTGAGGTCATCAGAGCTGTTGATTCGACTGAATCTAAAATTATTTGTTCATTATTTGGTAAAGTATTTCAGTCAATGTTTGTGGAGGTGTATGTGTGACAACTGTTCCTCTGTGCCATTGCTGTTTTCCTGTGTGTGGCTTATGTCGTCATAATTTCAGGGACCTTTCCCCTCACCACATAATTTCACAGTGTTTGTGACTAATGCACCAGCACGAAGCAACAATTATCTGCCCTCATTGTACCTCTGCGAGGTGCATAATGTTGCCTTAAACTCTTACTGGTAAAAATGTTGATTACCAGTCATCTGTGAGAGCAGGCACATACTGATGATTGATGCTAAGCTTTGCATGAGTCACTTATTGTGTCTTAGCCTTTTTTGTAATTGTGATTTTAAGTAGTTGAGAGGAATTGCTGGTGCATCAGTTGCAAATGCTGCAAAGTAACATAATGTTACAAAGGGGCAAGTCTTGAAAATCACAAAGACATTTAGAGGAGTACTGGAAAATTGCATTTGAAGTGCAGCTGAAAAAATGACTATTAAATATACTGAAAACCTCCATCACATTAAGCAAAACAGAAACAAAAGCTGTACGTAAATACTTTTTACTTTTGGGACCTTGAATTAAATTAGATATTTTTTATTGTTTTGTCCATTTATCTGCTGTTTATGCACCAGTGCCAATGTTGTTTCCAAGTAATTACTATTACCATTATTATTGAATGCGGTGTTAGGGGTAGTGCACAATAAAGCAATGAATTATCATAATCATATTACATGTGTCTTAAGCACAGTAACATAATGTGTGACTGTTTCCAAACTCAGTAATCAAATTCATTTTATAAATTCTTCAATCGTCCCATAAAAAGCAGACAGAAAAACACCATTAAATGAAACTTTTCATGGATGTTTGGGCTTCAATTTCTTGACTTTTAATAAAGAAAATTAAGACGTTTTCCATGAAATTCAACACAGCGTTGGTTGCGCCCATCGAGAGGTTCATAAGCCTGGGTAGTCTTGTGCTGACTCCACGGAGTACAACCACTAAAACCACTGCTTTGGTAATAAAAAAATCAAATAAGCTGGACTAGTCTACTGCTGTAAAGGTTTGGTGAGCAGCTTGACAGGGTTTATGAGAGTATTATGTGCCATATAAATGCTTATTTCCTTTTATTTTTTTGGCTTTTGGTTTGTTTCAACCAACTTTGCTGACAGCATTGTGGTTATGTGGCTTTATTAAAGAGCATAAAATAAAGATCTTATATATGCCTTTAGGTTATGGGATTCATGCAAGTATATCGGCACTGATAAGGTTTAAAGTCATATTGTTACTTGATAATGAATCTCAAACGATGTAGTGATTAATGCATAGGCAATGTTAGAATTTTAATGAGTAACTTTCAAGAAGGAGTAATTAAGTAAAGTAATCCATTTTATGTTAAAAAGTGTTGAATAACATTGCTTTTTTTTGAAGTAATGACCCCAATGCTGACTTTATGTAACATTATGCAAAACAAACTCACAAAGAGCCTCACAAACAAAAAAAGGTATAAATAAAAGCATTCCATAACATAATAATAATAATTTGAACAATGCAGTTGTCTTGATCAATAAACATGAATCAAAATTACTGAAACAGACTGAAAAAAATGAGCCACACTACATTTTTTATTTGCTGCAGAGCTGCTTGGTTGCGAAATGTTCTGGCCATGTAGGTTAACATGAAACCACAGACTGTAAATACTAGTCAGTTTGTCATTTTGTTTGCACAAGGAATCAATCACACATGGTTGGGTAAAATAACCACATTATATTGAACTTTACACTGACTTTTCTGTGTGATTACAGGGTTTCTGGAGGGGAGCTGTTCGACCGCATCGTGGAGAAAGGTTTCTACACAGAGATGGATGCCAGTCGGCTTATTCGACAGGTTCTGGATGCAGTTAACTATCTGCACTCCATGGGCATAGTGCACAGAGACCTAAAGGTAAAACGGTGCATATTTTTCATAGTCAACATGTTTTCGTACAAAACCCACTGAAACTGTTGATAGCTCTGTGCTGAGAGGGGAATACCCTGCCATTTAACCTGTGTAAGCGATGTTACGTGAGCGCTTGGTGAGGATCACCCACAGAGGTTAAATGTCAGGGATTTTCCTTCTCAACAAAACTGATGAAGCTCTTGGATGAGCTGCAAAACTCCCCCTCAGCTCTTGAATGTCAGATTCAGGGGATTTAGTTTCATATTTTGCCTGATATCTTTCTGTCTGCATGACTCAATATTATTCCACGCAGACAGTACATAAGGTCACATGAACACACACATTGACTCTGCCCTCTTATTTCCAGCCTGAGAATCTGCTGTACTTCAGCCCCCATGATGAATCGAAGATCATGATCAGTGACTTTGGCTTGTCAAAGATGGAGGGAACAGGGGACGTGATGGCCACCGCCTGTGGGACTCCAGGATATGTGGGTGAGGATGCCCTCTGAGCACTGGCTTTGGTGGAAGCTTCCTATGAGATAATTAGATCCACTAGTTGGCTAAACATGAACTAATCTAATCTGCCAGTAGCCACAGGATAAACTTAGCCATCTGCTACAGGCAAACATTTCTTCTCCATCCTCTGTTTCAGGGTTTAAACAGTTTGCATTGTTTCACTAAATGAATTTTGTTTTTCTTTCTTTTTTCAGCTCCTGAGGTTTTAGCTCAGAAGCCCTACAGTAAAGCTGTGGACTGCTGGTCTATTGGGGTCATTGCTTATATTCTGTAAGTGCTCACTTTGAAACATAAAACATGGTTATTAACTGAGGCTCATTTTGTGTGTATGATTTTAGGTACTTTTTGATGTGCAATTTAAGCAGGAGGTCCATACTCAGGTCAGAGACCACCAGGCAAACCTCACTCAGATTTAAAAACCTCTTCATCAAGAGTTTCCTGGCCATAAAAGGACCAACGTTAGAGTTACAGACCAGCAACCTTAAACAGATAACAAGATTAGGACTAATCTAAACTAAAATGAGTTTACCGCCATGCTAGCTCCTCTGTAAGACTCTGGACTAAAACGTTAGCATGCTAACATTCTCACTATAGTAATTCTGACATGTCGATGTTTAGCAGGTGCCTTGTTTAACATCTTGTCCTAAATCCATTAACATAGTAATTCTAAGCAGGTTTCAAGTGTGTTGTGTGTTCACGCTAGTTATACACATGGGCTCAAAAAGATTTTTTTCTTTAATCTAAAGAAGCAGCTGTGTCATAGCCTGCAAGCCTGCAAAACTGCTTGTTTCACTACTGAATCTGATTCATTTGTTCCAGTGACATTTGTAAAGTCTTGAAGAGCCACAAACCTTATAATTTCTTATCTCTATTCAAGCTAACAGAGGGCTAAGCTGAAAGTTAGCTAGTAAAAGTCACTGGTCATTCTTTATAGGCCCAGCAGTGCAGAAAAAAATTACATGGCAAAATGTGAATGTCATGTTAGTGTCAGTTAAGAAGTCAGTCACAAAGTTCAGTTTGGTTCATTATCCAGGGATCATGAATGTCCATTCTGGATTTAATAGGAGTCATTTGACCAAAATGATTGACTAACCGATAAAACAACACACTCATTCCCAGAACCACATCACAGCATGATTGAAACAGTAGAAAAAATTGCAAAAACATTACATGCAGCACCCTAAGGACAACTTACAGGATGTTGAAGTCAGGCAGTAGTCTGAGGGATTCCCCTCAGCTACTGTTCCTATTTACAGGGTCTTTAAAGCTTTCAGTGGAAAGCTGCTAGACTAATTAAGGGGTATCGCTTCTTAGACAAGGGAAAATCCTTGGTGTTGTTATCCATTCATTAGGTGTGATGAATTTAAGGTAATTATATAGAAGAGTTTCTGATGTACTTAAAAGCAAAGCTTCTGCCTGCTGGTTGACATAGAATATTTTATACTGTGTAATAATCAAGATCAAACTTTAAAAAGAAACATGAATTTATGTCGTAGATTTTGCAAGTTTTTTCTGTATCACGTGAAAATGGACTGTTTTTGTCACATTTTTCCTCCTCAATATTCATTCAGCCTCTGTAATCCCCCTGAACAGTCTTCTGTTGCATGCAGTATGAAAAATCAGACTGCCAGTGAATGAGATTAGGCCAGAGCAAATCCTTTTAGATTTGGGTTAAAGTTTCTAACGTTGGTTGGATGACTCACCCAGACTGTTGTGTAATCATCCATCTTCATCTTCTCAGGCTTTGCGGTTACCCTCCTTTCTACGACGAAAATGATTCGAAGCTTTTTGAGCAGATTCTCAAGGCAGACTATGAGTTTGATGCACCGTATTGGGATGACATATCAGACTCAGGTGAGCTACGATCCATAATGTATATGTTTCACTGTGTACGTGTTTGTGTACTGTGTTTGTTTTAACACATTGTTTCAGCTTTCTTATAGTTTTCCAATAAAGAGGCCTGATGCAGGTTGCCTGGAAAAGGCAGTAGAACATTTTTGGATGAGCCCAAAATGTGATTGATACAAACTTAATATAGAGGTTTAAGCAGACTATAAAATTAAATATTAGGTGTTACAGTTTTCCTTTAATCTTAATTTCATTTAACCTCTAATTTATAAAAAGGTAGTTTTATTTTTCAATTTAGTTTTCCTTAGTTTTCATACTCTTGGGCCTTGGAAAACATAAAATCCTTTATTTAACCCATATTTTTTAAATTCTTTTTAATTTGTGTTTTTGTAATGCTGATAAATATATAATAATAATGCGGGCATGGTTATCTATATCAAGAGCAGTGATTGGTCAGTGATGTATATTTGGTAAACGCAGGCTAAAGCAAACAAGATGACAGAAAACAATGGCAGGCTCGCTAAAGACAATGAGTAGCATTTTTAAGCTAACTAGAAACAGCTAATTTAAGACAAGCTTACTTAAAATAAAAAAATACACCACTCAGTTAGGTTTTTGTGAGGCTCCTATCCATACGCTGCACACAGTTGTAGCACCACTTACTAAACTCTTCATAAACAATAGTGTGCAGGTTAATGCTGGCTAAGTTAGCAAGGTCATGCTAAGCTAATCAGAGGTTCACAGAAACACCACTGACTCAATAAGTTGTTATAAATTCACAGTATTATCAGCTGTAGAGGTTAAAACAAAAGTAGATAGCATTAAGTTCTTTGTATTTATTTTTCTTATCGTTTACATATGCTATTTATAATATATTCAGCCATATTTTTGACTAATTTATCTCCTTTTGTTTTCTAAGGTCCAAAGAATTTCTTAGGAAGGATCCTCAGAGCTATAATACTTTTAAAAAATAATTTTACATAATTATGACAATGCAAAAAGTCTTACTGATATCACACTTGCTTCTCTTGGGGTTTTTTTTCTCAGTCATTAAATTCTGACTCTTGTTTCAAGAAAATTTCTCTTGAAAATCAGCCTGCTGTAACAAAATTCCCCTTTAAAATCTAAAAATAATGAAACTTGTATTTAGAATGTGTGTTACCTCAGAGCATTGTCTCTATTTTTTCAAACTTACTATGAAATTACACAGCTCTTTGCAAGAATTAGCAAATTTCTTAAGAAATTGCAGGATCCTTAGAATAATGCCACAAAATAGATTGAAGTCCCTCCCTGTGGCACGGTATAAGACATGTTCTTAGCTGGAGGGGTTCTTGACCTTCTGCATTTCCTCCACAGCCAAAGACTTCATTAGCTGCCTAATGGAGAAGGACCCAGAGAAGAGATTCACATGTGATCAGGCTCTTCAGCACCCTTGGTGAGAAACTGACCGCTGCCACATTGCACCCAAAACAGACAATCACAGGGAACCACATATCTTGCTGCGATTAAACAGCAGTATGACGCAGATTGCCAGGCTTACACATTTGTCATGGAGAGCATGTCCTCCCACTGTCATCTGTCGCCATGGCTCCGAGCCGCGAACCCACCTCTGCTCAGCACCGCTAGCCCTCAGAGAGAAATCGGCTGAATAAATGGTTGCCAATTAGTGGCTGGCGTCCTGAAGGATCCTTGAAGAATGTGGAAGCTTTAATGAACAATTAGGATGTGTTCTCTGGCCTGAGCCGGAGTTAACGAGAGCGAGCTGGCGTGGGCTGCTGTCTCCGGCTGAGGTGGCCAATATGAATAGGTCTGTTAGCCAGTAATGGGCCTTTTGGGTCCTGAGCAGGTGGTCGTTCTGAGATAAATATGTGTTTTGTGACACTGGTAACAGGTATCATAAAAGAGAGAAATGGCTTTCATTGGCACGATTTCATACAGTGACATTATGATGAATGAGATTGGGAGTGATACAGTGTCTTAGCTCCTGTACAAACATCAAAGATAAATAAATAATGATCCAAGCAAAAAGGAAAACAACAACATGGTATGAATCCCAAGTGGTTACACATACCAATCTGAA
This sequence comes from Acanthurus tennentii, assembly GCA_029783805.1. NCBI lineage: Eukaryota > Metazoa > Chordata > Actinopteri > Acanthuriformes > Acanthuridae > Acanthurus > Acanthurus tennentii. The sequence goes on along the minus strand of JAPZDZ010000023.1, from coordinate 17,913,804 downwards.
TGGTTTGGATAATGCTGTGTGTATGTGAATTGTTTTTTATCCAACTTGAAAGGAGTTGACCTCAATTTTTTCAGGATTGCTGGAGATACTGCTCTCTGCAAGAACATACATGAATCAGTCAGTCGACAGATGCGGAAGAACTTTGCCAAAAGCAAATGGAGGGTGAGCACAGTGATTTCAGCCTTTAAATTATCAGACATTTCTGACAAAAACAAATTTTATCTTATGAAATAGCTAAACCATTCAGTGGTCCAGCTTTCTCAAGGGATCTGTCTTGGGTTTTACATCTGTCTGTTTACACCCTGTCCTCACAGCAAGCCTTTAATGCGACGGCTGTGATCCGCCACATGAGGCGCCTGCAGCTGGGCACCAGCTTTGGCAGCAGCATTCACAACGCCAACTCTGTTTCAAACCCTCAGAGCCGAGCTCCAGCCAAAAGCCAGTCTGTGGACTGCGCCCCACTCTCCCTGACGGACTGTGAGTGACACACTCAGACACTCTCTGCAAATGTAAACATGTCCAACTCTTAACACCAAAGTCAGCTGAGTTCTGTGCATTCTTCCACCGTGTCCATTTAGCTGATGAGCAACTGCTCGGAAAGCTAATGAGGTTTTAATTTCTATAAAATTTTTTTGACAAAGTCTAATGGCTACAGTGTTATATTTGCAAGTAAAAGGTCCAGTGTATAGGATTTAGGGGTATCTTTTCATTGAATATGGCAAAAATTACTTACTGGCCACTTAATGGTTAAAATAGTGTTTTAGTCTTTAATGAGATTAATTAAAATATATAACAATACCAGACTCATTCTTTGACTTGTATTTTTGTCTAAACAAAGTTAATGACATGCAACTTTTTGCTGAAACTATATTTTCTCCCACAGGTCCCCCAGTAGCTCCTTTGCCCTCTGCTATTAAAGTATACAATCAGGACTCTGATGCTCCCTCTCCGATACGAGAGGAACCATTGGTGATGGCCGAACCGTCACGACCTCGACCCTCCACTGTTACGGTCATCCACACGGGGACTAAATGACGCCAGGTTCCGCGGGAGGTGAGCTGGGAGACCACAGAGCTTTGAGACGGGATGAAACCATCCCAGGCCTCGTGATTCAAGGTCGTTGCCCAGTTTGCCCATCCCGCAACCTCCCATCTCTTTCTGCCAAAACACGGGAGGAATTTAAGGAGCGTCGACTCAGCTCCATTTACCATGGCTCAGCACGGCACCGCGCTGCTTTCCTTCCCACTGTCATACACACCTGGAAGTACAGAGGGAAGATGCTCAAAGGAAGTTGTTATTGTGGAAGTCATGTTCAGCCTGGATGATGGTGATCCGGCAGAGAAGCAAGCAGCTGGTCTGGGAAGTGCCACACTAAAGGGAACTCTTTACCGATGCTGCCATCTTTGTGAACTGTGAGCACCTTGAGACAAAGAGGCTCCGCTGTATGCCTTGTGTAAATATCCCTGGAACTGTTGAGTGTGGAGTCATGTTATGCAAGTGATATATAAGCTTCAAGCTGTGGTTAATTGTTGTGACATCATCTGCACTCTGAACTTCTCGTCGTTTTGACAGCTCTTGTTGATTTGCTGTGGTATTTGCTACAACGGCTCGCAGGGTAATAACTCCCAACAGTGTGACAGTATGTGTTATCTCTTTGCTTTAAAGTGTGTGGACATGAAATATGAGCAGGACAGTGTGCTTCAGTCACGGCTGTGACTGCTGAGTGAGCCAGTGCATTGCACCAATGTATTGGATTATTTATTTTCCTACAATATATCATGACTTTTTTGTAAGAATATCACCTACAGAAATGTATAAATGTGTTACTAGATGGACTGAGAAGTTATTAAATCAAATGATTAATATACAGTATCTAATAGGCGTTACTTTGTAACTGCTGTTTTATTTGATGAATTAATTTTGACGTGACTGTGAAGCCCTCTTTGACCACAGGAGGGCAACCACGTGTTGTTGCTGTGCGACCAGTTCTCAGGGATGAGCTCCTACATGAAGCTAACCAAACCCCCTCTCACAGTGATCACACACTGCTGAGGGTGCTGGTGAAATAGTTGAAAGGTAAAAAAAAAATAAAATAAACCTCCAAATCCTGCATGTTATTCTAATGTGCCATCGGGAGAGTTTGATAGATGTTTTCTTTCTTTAAATCCATCTTAACTGACTGTGTGAGTCTAATGTAACTGATACTGAATGGATTGTTTTCCCTTTAAATTCCTTGAATTATGTTTGGATTTAAAGAAAGTGTTTATCAGTGAAGTGTGCATTCATGTCTGAAGTATAAAATGTAAAATGACAAATGAATGCACACGAATCTCGATCGCTCCCATCGCAGAATCATCAAATCGATAGCGTACAGTTCAGTAGTTGTATTGTCGTGCTCTGCTTCCGCTCATGAAGTGGCTGGTTTGAGAACAGCTAACCAGCCATGTGTTTAATCACTGTGCTTTCATACCAGCCTGTTGAATTTAGCAGAAAGACTCCTCCGTCTTCGCTCTCTCCTGCTCTCTCTCTTGAAACATTCACACAGAGAAGAGAAGGGATCTGTCTTTGTATTTTCTCTGTGGTACTTCTGTACTATTTTCTAATAATCAACATGAATGGAAAACAAGAACACTCCACCAGAACAATGCCCGATATCGAGGGCTTTGCCATCTTGAATTATCTAAAAATGTTGTGGTGATTATTGACTTTGAGACTCTGCTTACTGTATATACAAAATCTCAACAACACAGTTAGCTTGGGTCTTCAGTTTTATTTGTTTGTCTTCCCTATTTTTTTTCTCCCTCCACAAAAAAAAAAACCACCAACTGAAAGTAAAATATGAAGCATTGAAAACCCGTTGGCATGCATGTATTACATATTGTTGCAGAAATGTGTTTTTGAGTTGTAGAAATTCATGTATTAAAAAAAGAAACTTGTTTGCATGTGTGGTTACTTCTTTGACAGGGAGTTCGTTTCAAGTCGGAGTGTATACACATTTCTTACAGTAAATATTGT
>JAPZDZ010000023.1:17882205-17902978 GCA_029783805.1 Acanthurus tennentii | reverse complement strand
GCCACTCTGTCCCTTCCAGCACCTTCAGTTGGGTGGCGCTGTTTCCCCGCTGACATTTGGATGACACGGCTGTGCGGTGGCAGGCAGGCAGCGTCAGCAGGCAGAGGACACCCTCAGATCAACCAGTAATCACCATCGTCTCTGACACTGCCATGGTCTCTCCAACCGAAAAAACACATACGGCGCTTCTTCTTGTCCACGGTGACTGAAACTTTAATAGCCCGTAAACAGAGCCATGCTGCTGGAAGCGACAACCCCGCGGATATAAGCGACACTGAAGACCAGAAAGTAGCTACCACCACACGGAAACCACAAAGAAGAAGCAGTCGGTGCTTTTTTTTTTTCACGCTCGCAGGGAAAGACGGCATCCGGCCTGAGAAGAAGCTCAGAGGTCGGGGACTCCGGTCGGAGCAACGCTCATCGTTTCTGGTGAGAGTCCTGGCATATTTTTCTACTGTAGTTCCTGTGAAATTTAACCGCGGTGAAACAACGGCTGAAACACCGGTTTAGAGCCGCGAGGACACAAGAAACATTAACCTCGCGCACCACCCTACGTTGACAGAGAACGGGCTTAACAATGTTTACTTCACAGCCGTTGGTGTGAAAGCAGCCGTTTGTTGTGTGAGCTGTTCGGTTTGACCCATTCACCGGTGAATGGCCGCATTTAACTGAAAACAAACTGCGAGGTTAACTACATGCCGCATAAATGAATAGCAAACTAAGTTCAGAGTGGTTAATGCCTCATCATTTCTCTCCCTCATGGTTAAACATTAGTGCTAGCTTTGTTGTTAAATACCACCAACAGAAACAGTCGGCTGGTTGGCTGTCACTAAACTGTAAGAGCTTCGCTTACAAAAGGGAGGGCTGGCTTGTTGCTCTGCGTGTATCGTCTTGCATAGTTGCTACCAAAACATTCATTGACCCACATTTTCAGAGATGTCCTGTGTCTCTGGTCCCATTTTTCTTCCCTAAAAACTACTTGAAGCAACCGCGCAAACTGTACCAGCCTCTGAACTCACATACAGCAGTATAAGCAGCTTTAAGCCGTTTCAGCTGTTGTCGGAAGGTCAGAGCAGGAGGCAGCATGGGAAACCGTGTGGAGAAAGACTCTTTATTCTGCAGTTTCTAGGTACCTCACCTAACAGGGGCAGCTTTCGATGAATCCCTGTACTTATGTCTTTCCTGTAGGGAGTTGACCTGTGTGAAAGTGCATGTGTGTGGGTGAGGGATGAGTGTGAAGTTGGCAGGATGTTTAAAAGGAAGACATCATTGTTCTGAAGGGGGGAGGGATGCTCGTTGCAAACCGATGAGGAAGTTCACTCGGTGTAAAAACACTCATGAGCTTGTATACTTCCATATTCATTGCCACATTAGTTGTTTTCATATATGAGTCATGTTTTTTAAAAGCCTTATTCAAAGTCTACCAATTCAAGCTAGGTATCTTAAATTTACATGCAATAACCCCATAAGATAATCAAGTTAACTATGCGTCAATATTATGCTATGCATTGGACCAAACACCTCATATGTATAAAACAGAAACTTTTATAGATAGGCTATATCGCCTTTTAATTATTTTTTTAATATAGCTTGCTCACAAACCTAATATTGAAAATATATTAGCTTTTTTTTCTTGATGCACTGATAAGTGTTTATTTATCACTGATTATGTATATCACTCCAATTTCATTTGTGCAATTGAATATTACCACTTAATACCGTCACCCTTGTAAATAATGTACACTTTTTTGTTCTTATTTTGTACTTATTATTTATTGTTCTTTATTCTTATTGCTACTTTTTCATTCTGTCTTTTACTGTCCACTTGCTGCTGCAACATTGCAAATTTCCCCATTGTGGGACTAACAAAGGAATATCTTATCTTAAATTCTCAAATGTCACACAATGCTGAAAAAAACCCACAAAATTTCCCAAAGCCCCAGCTGATGTTTCTGTTTCTATTTGATGCCACACAACCACTCCAAACTAAGAGAACAAACAAATGTTCACATTTAAGTTGTTAGAACCAGGAAGGCTAAGTTTTAGGCTTTAAAACTTAAAATATTACTCTAACTATCGTCAGTCATAACACTCTCTAATTTTCTGTTGATTGAGTTATCATTTTATCAGCCAATTATTTTAGCTGTTAATAACAGATGTGATTCTGCTTATGTTCAGATAGTAATTTTTGCATTTGAATTAGCACACTGCCTGCTATTTACCCTTGAGAATAAACTTAAGCTATTGTGTTTTGAAACAAGTGTTCATGCAATATCAGAGTCTTGGTATTGCCAGTGAAGCAATACTTTTTAAAATTTTCCTATTTTAAGAAGCATCAGTGTTTTTCTACAGAGCCATTTTCCTTAATCAAAATTTTCAAATATTTTCTAACAGCTGAATATGAACGTTGCTTTAACAAATGCATTAAAAAACATTATTTGAATTGGAAAGCTTCTGATCCAAAAATAAGTAAATAAGCAAGCATTTACCATCAATGACAGTTACTTGATCCTGTGCTACTTAAACATTTCAGTCAGTACCAAAAATACACTGAGGTTTGATACCTAGTCACACATGTCATGTCACTATTTACAGTAAATATTGTTTTGACTGAATGAAAGAGCTGTCAGTGCACTTTCTCATTTCCTGTTAGCACGTTTCACTTTGACAGCTATGAGCTGTTCAGCTTTCTTGCAACATGCGTATCATGCAGGAGCTTCAGGGGGTGTGTTGAGTCTGGTACCAGCAGGAGGGCAAGGAGCTGTTGGGCGACAGTGCGCCTGTGTGTGTTGCTCTGACATGGGGTCGTTCCCTTGGTGAAGGCCTTTGGGATGGTGGTAGCAGGGTAACCTGACCCACTGTGAAACAGCTGTAGCCACGCGGTGCTGATCCCTGGAGTCCCAGTGTAGATCAGATGATGGTCCAGTATGTGTAAGGGTGTGTGTGCCTATTTGTAAATGGATGTGTTTTTGCTAGCGACTAATTCTCTGCCTTTAAATATAGAGGAGGTTTACGACCAAAGTTAATAGACTTTTTGGTGATTTTTCTACCCCCTTTAAGATTTTTCTAATACAAAGTCTGTGTTCTGAGTGTGTGAGCTCATGTTTAGGCGGCAGGCCAAGACAGCTGGCTGAAGGTTAATGTGTCACTGCTCTCAGGGGAGCAGCTGCTATGTCACAGGCACCACTCTGATCTATAGATAGCCATGAATACAAACTCTTCCTCTTTTCTCCACTGCATTAACACAAGAACTCTGGCAAGGGCATGCAGCTCGGGTCCCTCACATGCAGTTGCCCCACGAGACAAATGCTCCTGCTTGCAAATTTGTCCGCCTCCACTCCCAGATTCTCTCTATCGCTGTCTGAATCTTGAATTGTCTGATGATAGTAAAGACCCCCACTGCAGCCGTTGAGCCAGCTGGCTTGAGAACCTGTTTGATTTAGTTATACAGTAATAACTTACACCACATATCTGGGTTGTCATCTAAAGTATCAATGTCTGAAACAGGTGAGGGACAAATATTGCCTTTTTTCCTGTCACTCTTGGCAGGATTTGCAGGAGCTGTCTGAACACTTGTCTGGTCTTTATTTGGAAGTTGACACACACACACACACACACACACACACACACACCATTATCCAAACCAATATTATTACAGCCAGCCTAGCTTCGCATATTTTAGGTGTGCTGAAGTGTTCATAATTAAGTTCTTACTGGTTTAATGAAAAACCATGTTAAATCCCCGTTTTTATTTTTTTAATTAGCTGAATTTAGAAACCCCCAGGCCCAGTCAGCTTTAGCTCAGTATTTTTTCTAATCATGGATTAAGAAAACAGAGCACTGTTCAATAACTAAAAATACATTTTTAGTTCAAAGCTCGGTGCTTTTCTCACTGCTAACAAACGGGAAAGAACAATGGTTTTCATTCTCATGTCTTCCTATGCAAATAATCACAAGTTTTAGTTCCTCACATGTGATGATTTGCTTGGTTTCAAATCATTAAGAGACAAATGTCTTTGTGTTTTGGACTGAATGTGAATTTTGAGGACGCCATCTTTGACTTCAAATAAATCATCACCTTTGAAAACAGGACAAATCAGTTAATCAAAAAATTATCGACTGATTAATTTAAAATATAAATAACTGCTGGTTGCAGCCTTGTGATTTATTGAAGGATAATCTTGTGTTTTTATTCATTGTCAGCAGATATAAAAGTCATGACAAAAAAGACACCCCTTTACTCTCTGCAGGGTTTTCTGTAACACACAACTGTGCCTGGCATGCAAGCTGTCTGAAATTACTACAAAGGCTGCTGAGAGCTGTTTGTGTTTGCAGTTTGATATGGAAACTGATATTCTGATAACCCCATACTGCCATCTGCCCTTAGATAGCAGTGTGACCTGTTGTTCCCTTTTAACAACCATGAAAGGCTGTCAGGACCTGCTGGTGTGACCAGTGCAGACGGGCAGGGAGGGAGAGGCTAATTGTTGCTCTCTTTAATGCTAATGCTTGGCTCACAAACAGACACTAGGTGACTTGACTCAGTCTTCCAGTCCACACCTGCTTGATTATCTTCCTAATGAGCCGAACGTGAGGAGTGATATTCATGCTGCCTTTTTTCTAGAACACATGAGGGTTATCAGCATGTCTAAATATATTTTTTGATTGAGAGAAACAAATCTTGTTGCCGTAAAATTTCTTGGCTTCAGTCATGAAAATTTTTTAATTCCATCTACAGAGCATGAATGTTTTTTAAAAGAATAGATTGGTTAAAAAACACTTTTGAGTGATGTGAGTCTGCTGCCTGCCTGATCATATAAGGCTCTATCTTCTGATCTCAGTGCCCTGCTCTGAAACCCAGCTGGATCCACAAGGTTAATCTGTCATAAATTCATGCTTGCCTTTCATCCCATTCCTAAATTGTTTTATCATGTGTGTAAGTGGTATCTTAGATGTATTGATTTAATTTAAAGTGTGTGTTTTATTTTTAAAAGTGGTTTAGCTATTCATGACACATTAATAAAGAAAAAAATAATGCAGAATTGTGTTGTAATTTTTTCCCTAAACTTAAGCTAATTGTAGGTAAAATTGTATATTTGAGACAAATCATATAAACATATTAACTTACATTTATTTAGGAAAATGAAAGCAGCACTATAAGCAACAATTATTTCTGTAACAAATGCTGTCAGTGTCATTACAACACTCACAAAGTCATTGTAACATTTTAGAATACTTGCATGTAGCATTTGAGAAGCTGAACCCATTAAATGTGTGATTTAATAATCAGCTTATCATCAAAGTATTTATTGACCCAGGACTGTAGTGTCATAGCTACAAAGTTGCCATTAGAAATCATTTTGAGAAATCGGCAAACAATTCTCGACCGATGGTTGCCATTAATCATAATCACTTTTTAACATATAAAAGATTGGAACAGCATACAGCAAATCGTGCTAGGCAAATTAAGTTTTTTGACTGTGGGGTAAAAAAGTTTGACTAACAGGTCAACATTAACCAGTGAATATGCGAATTGATTTAACTGACAAAGTACTAGATGAGCCTGAAAAAGAAACAAAGAAGAAATCTGTAATGACCTCGGAGGCAAAGTAGGCTGTGATGTTTGAGCTAGACCAAAAATATGCTGCAAAGCAGGTATAACATGCATTTAATAAGAAACATATCAAATTCACCTCTTTCATACAGTACATCCTACAAAAAAAAAAACAATAAATCAATGAATAATGAAATTTGTAGGCTGTTCTGTACAACACCCATTCTTTCTGGAGTCAACAAAACCTTATTATATCTCAGTATACTATTTAGCTGCAGCTACTAACCTGTAGTATTGGTCACTTACTATCTGACTGCAAGCAGTATCTAGCCACAGAGAAAGCGTCGAGGGGAGCGGACCTGTCACTCAAGCCGCCGTAACCATAGCAGCAGTGTTAATCAGCTAGTGTTGAATCTTATTGCCTGTGAGATCTGTGGCTGTGCGTCACTGGTCTGCCCTGGCCTCCTTCGGCCACTGGCTCTGGATGAAGTGTCTGTTGTCTTTTCCCGCACACACACACACACGCACACACACATCACCACTGACCTGTCTGTCAGCACCACTCAGTCCTAGTGACGGACACAGGTGACGCTTGTAACAAAGCAGGGTGAGGAAAGGTGAATCAGTTAAGATGGAAAAGACCAAAGAAAAGAGATTAATATGATTACAGTCTTTGTGTACATGGATTGTTTAGGTTTAAACAGATCTTGCTGTTGTAAGTAAGCCTCACCTGCTGCAGTATGTGTGGGGGAAGCATGCGTGCCCAGTTGTCATGCTCAGCTCAGCTCAGCACCACGCAGCACACCACTACCTCCTGCATCTCCTGAAAAAAACCCTCCTTTTTTTTTTAACTGTGCACAATACAGCCTTTATATAAGTCCTCCATAATGGAGCCAGCTCCTCACTCATGTCCTCATTGTCTTGGCTAGGATGAGAAAAGGCTGCTCTTTGGAAAAGCAAAGCTGAGCTCACCCGTGAATCATGCCAACAGTCACGCTTGTTCTCTGTCTTCTTCTGTAAGCAAGGCTGCCAGGGGAGGAGCAGCCACTGTTTTCTAGGACCCCTTTTCTCCTAAAGACAGTGACGTTAGTTGGTTTACTAAAAACCTGTAAAAGTCAAAGAGAGGTTGTGACCTTGCTTTTCCTGTTTCTGTGGGTGGCCCAGACTACAGTCACCCTGTGGCGGTGATGATGGCTGTGGTGTGATTAGTCTATCTAGCAGAAGTGGGGCGATTGCACAGACTTCTCCAGCAATGGTGGCTTGCGAAGCCGTAGTCTGGCATTGCAGGGTTGCCTTGGGGAATGGTTTCTCACAGCAGAAACCCTGGCCTTACCCTTTTAGAAGCCCTCTGTTCATCATCAACACGGTCGGTGTCGGCTTGCGGCTGCAGCAGAAAAAGGACAGAATCCATATGAGGCATATGTCTATTGTCACCACTGCAGAATCTATAATGCCTCCAACCCCCCGCCTCTCTCCTTTTTCTCCTTCATCCACCCCATTACCTCCTGCAGACTGTACTGCCAGGAAGACAGAGGTGAAAAAAACAATTTAGCATGCTGCTGGAGATGTCAGAGTTTGTCTGTGAGGCAGGAGTCATGATAAAGTGGCTACTGGATGCTTGTTTTAGTGGATGAAATTGCAGACGCGTCGGGTGGGGGTGGGAGGGTTTGCATGAGTTCAAAGCAGGTTTGAGTTGCTATAGGGTGTTGGATGGAAAATCAGCATGCATGCAATCTCCTGCCGTGCTCTGCATTTTCAACATGGAAAAATCTGCAGGGTTGCCTTGGCAACAAATCCCGAATCAGCGCAGCACTCGGACCCCACCACTCCACCCTAAATTCCCCCCCTGCTTTTGCCTCCTCCCTGGCCGCCTCCCAGCGGATCTGGAGCTCCACGCTCAGACCTCAGACCGGTCTACTTAGGGGAGCAGGGATAAGGCTCGGAACACGGATCATGCCCAAAGCTTCACACTCAGTCTCAAAGCAGGAACGTGGGCCAGCAAATACGGCTGCACAGTAGCCCCCCCACCACACTCACTGCTTCTATTAACTTTCCATGGAATATTCAGTAAGTGATTTGTAATCCACAGAATCTGTTGGATACCAGGTTACAACCCAGTTTTTTGTGAGACGTTAATGTGCCCCCTCATATTTCCAAACATTCATGAATGTATTCTGGATATTATGGAAACTGAAGAGAGATTGACTCAAAATCCATCAGTTAGTGGCCTGGTCATTTAATCCCAATTTGATGTCAGATGGCGCCTGATTTAAACTTATCTCAGTTATTGTAAACATGCTATAGTAATTTGGTTTTTCCTTAATATTATCAGAATTTGGACTTTAGCATGTGATTTTCTTAATTATTGGTAAATGTCCATCATTTTTTAATCATTAGTTTATAAACTGTCCAAGTTCCTAGAGCCAAAGGTGACATCGCAAATTGTCTTGTTTTGTCGAGCCTCTTAGAGGTCCAGCCAGATTGTTCATTACATTGACATCCAAAACATGCTGGGAATTGTAAACTGAGTGTTTCTCTTGCTGTGGGAAAAAAAAATCAGAAAACAGTCGCTGCAAACCCATGAATCTTATGAGCACACTTTTTAATTACCAATGTTTTGATGGGTAAGTTGTCCCTTCAGGTCACCCTTCAACAGTGGTGACTAGTTTTTGTTTGGAGTTAGAAGTGTATTTTTTCTTGTTCGATGCACATGTTGTAAGCCGTATGTAATGCTGCAGCAGGAGAGTGGGTAACGCAGTGAGCTGTACAGGAGATGACAGACTGGTTGCCTGTGCTAGAGCTGATGTGTCATTGCTGATGTAAAATTGTTATGACAGTCAGCTTTACGTTCTGCCTCGTCTAGGATCCTGGAATAATTAGATTGATTGTTGCTTGACTAAGAGCACAGAGGTAGGATGAAAGCTATAAAGCAAGATGAGACAAGATTGTTATTAAGTGAAAATATATATTCTCAATGGTCTTAGCAAAAAATAACAAAAACAAGTTGAACAAAAGAAATAAGGCTGCACTTGAGAGAAGTGCTCAATCCTTTGTAGTCTTGAGCCCACAAATATGTCATGATTGCTGAAATGAAACTTTGATGTTTGATATGGGCACTTTTCCTTTCAGAGTGAGTTCAAATTCAAAATAAAATTACAAAAGTGTGAAATCTATCCTAAAAAAAAGGGAACAAGGAAAAATCTGGACCTAAAAAACAGTCCAACACTATCTTTTTTATCCTTTCAAGGTCCTGTTTATTTATCAGCTGCTCACATCGGCCTTATAGAACTTCATTGCAAGTTTCAGCTGCTTATTTAGCTATCCAGTCCATAATGTTGTTGATTTAGTTCACTGTCATAGCTCTCATGGTATTCTTTTTAGATAGAGAAGACAGTTGCTTACCTCAGGGAGAACAGGTAGACAGAGGGGATTTGACAAAGGTTGCTGGTAAAAAAACAAACTATAGGGCTTTATAATCATCCTAAGCCACTCAACCAGAAAGACGCCTCTTGATGCATTTTGCTGTCATTTTACAGGATTTTAGGGTATTTGTGCACAGACTTTTGTTGCTAATTTAAAGGATTTTCTTATGTAGTTTCAGTGTTCATGAACTGCTGTTAAATATTTCTTCTTTGCACTGTAGCAGTTTGTATTGGCCTTAAGCCCAGACTGCCCGGTTCAGGCAGACTGTTGCTTCTCTGCCGCTGTGTGGAGGGAATGGGAGCAGGCTCACCATCTCTCAAAACTCTGAGTACAAACTTTTTTAAATCAGTCACTAAATCTCTCTAAACTGATTCACAAGTTGCATGGCCTATTCCCCATTCCAGGTGCTGCATCTGCATCACAAACAGATTTTTCTTTGCTGTTTATTTAAAATTAATTTTTTAAGTAATGGCACAGTGTTTGAAAACACGTTTTGTTCACTGATTGGCTGGTGCTGTTGTTATGTTTTTGGACCTTGTAATTTGCCAGTTTAGGTTTGTGCTGATCCCAATCTCTACTGTAATAATCAACAGCAATTTTGATGGTCTATTTATCATTTTAGTCATTTATTAGGGTTGTTGGGGTTGTGAACTGCTAGAGCTGCTACAAAACAAGCATTTTGCAGAATAGACCTTGGGCTCTGTAGAGTTAAAAATAGGCAGACAGATTTTAAAAAAAAATCTATCAAAAGTTTAACTTCAACAAATAAGTATTTGGTCAAACTGTTGTCTTTTTTTTTAATAAATTCTCTGTATGTGTTATAGTTTCTGTGATGCAGTTCAGCATGAAAATACTTACTCTGGAAACACAAAAAGGGAATTTCTTTTTAAGGAGACTAAACCTTCAATAGATCCCAGCTTAATTTTTCACCTACAAAGCTTCATAGTTTCTTTTGCTAAACTTTGACAGTAATTTTATACAGAACAAGGGCTGAAGTGCTCTTTTGCAGCCAGTTTAGACAAAGGGAACAGTTATAGCAACTAAAACCTGTTTCAGTGTGTGTGCAGCCATGCAAGTATTTTCTTGAAATTTTGCACCTATCCTGTCACCTGCACCTGATGAAAATAGAGGGCAGCCTTAGTTTCAGCCATGTCCTGTTAACCTGCTAAAATGTTCTTCAAAGGCAATGAATACTTTTTCCCACTATTTGAGTGAGTGAGTTGCTTTGTCTCTTGACAGAATTCAGGTTAGGAGTGATATTTATATTTGGAAGACAAAAAGCTTACACTAGGGAAGAGTTGTCAGGCAGTGATCCCTGAGGAGCTGAACTACTCATGTGTTTTTATGTCTTACTTTACTCATCATCGTCCCAGACAGACACTTGTCCAGATCTGCAGTAGAAGAGTCATGATCTCCACATTTAGGTCACAGGGAGAGGCTGCTTGTAATCTACTCCTGCCTAACATTCCCAAATATCTTCTTTCTTGATTTGAAATCTTTTTCCGTTCCTGACACAAATCCTCTCGTACATACACACACACACACACACACACACACACACACACACACACACACACACACACACACACACACACACACACACACGCACGCAAGCACACACACATACTCATATTGTCTCCAGCTCTCAAACTCAGTTACTCTCATGCACACAGTAAATGCAGCTGGAATGTGTGATGTGGGCTCGATGTGGCTCAGGCTAGTCCTGGTCCATTCAACGGCAAATCCCCCTGGTTTAGGATTTGCTTTTACAGTCCGGTGTGCCAGGGACTGTACTCCAAACTCACCCGTAAGAATCTCTCACCGACTTGTCATGTTTTCCCAGGGGGAGGAATGTGAAGTAATCTGCCTGAATGAGCTGAGTCATTATTAACGTCAGAGTGCTGATTGGTCTGTGTCATTGTTTGCCCGATCGTACGCCAGGTGATCTCACAACTTCTTTGATTTCAGTTTGCCTCTTGATGTGGGATTGTGAAACATGGCTGCAGGCGGATGAGGTGTAGTCTTTGAAATGAAGGCAGTTTACATTACAGATATTGTCAGTGAAATGTCAAGGCCTGCATCAACACTTCAGCTTACAGATAGTTAAGTTATTCTTTTGTAACTAAAGCCAGCTGCATCTGTTCTTATCATTATCTTACTTGAATTAAAAACCCACAACTCAGATATGTACCGTTTTATCTTTCATCCTCAGGCCTCCCCTTCCTGAGAGCTCCATGGAAAAGATGAAGCGGTTCAAGCGACGGCTTTCTCAGACGCTTCGAGGCAGCCACACCATCGACGAGTCATTGTCCGAGCTGGCTGAACAGATGACTATCGAGGAGAATGGCCTGAAGGATAGTGGTGCGTTTATACAATGTTCGCAAATGTTGATGTGATTGTGGGAGGAATTGCTGCGTCCAAAAATATTTTTTACATCTGTAAATTCCCATTTGCCATCAGCACGCCCACTCAGTCACTGAATTTTCCAGTGACCTGCTCTATTCCCATATGGGCTCAATCAGACATTGTACAGTTTTGTGCTAGAGAGCTGGGTAGGCAAAGTTTATTTAAGTTTGTTTCAGGTCCACCAGATATGAGGGAAGAAGATGTCAGATAGATCTCATCAGTTGAGTTCTTGTTTTAAACATACCGCAGTTTAGTGACCTTTTTTAATCACAGTTGCTAACCTAAAGAGGAACAGTGTGGTCTATCACCATTAAATACTAGGATTGCTATTAGGACTCTGATGGAAACGTGACTCAGGGGCTTATACAAACACCAGTCTGACTAGTACCATTTCTAGCACATTTATGCAATGAAGTGGATGTCTAAATTAGGATTTTCTCAATTTTAATGGACTCCACTTTTATAAAAATTTTATCCAAAGCCAAATAGAGTCTGAGAATTAAAAAGCTAAATTAAAAGCTATATTATCCTGTTTTAACAAGGCGTAATCGGCATCAGCTCATCATTAGCAGTACTCTTGCAGAACTGTAAGCTTGATGGTTGAATTGCACCTTGGGAGTTGTGGTTTACTCCCCAAGCTGCCAGTGACTTCAGATGGACTATTCAGATTCTGAAAGTGACTTTTTCAGAAATCACTCTCCCTACTTCACAAATGTAAATGGACTATGCAGCCTATCCAGTATGACTCTTTGTTTATTTTACTGTAGACACACTGTTCCACACTCGCAGACACTGACACTGGTTACATCATTCATTTGGATTTCACTGAAGGTTGTGGCCTTCAAGGCGTCAAAATAAAAGCAGGGTGACACAGCGGCTTATCTCTGCTGATATTCACAAAATCTGCAGGGAGCACGCCTCGGTGTGCTGCCACATCGTTGCCATGGTGCACAGGATCTGGAGACATTATATAGTTTCCATGACATTGCCACGGCAACTTGGATGACTTGGTGAAACCAGCCAGGCATTTTCCCCCCTTTTTTTTTTTAAACTTTCAGCTCCTCTTCTTCTCTTTTGGCTGCTCCTCCCTCCCCCACTCTTCGCCCCACAGGCTTCTTTCAGGCCTGTCCTCAGTTTTCCTCTCTTGTCTTTTGTTCAAATGAGAAGTTTTTTCCCTTTTTCAATCAATCAGATCGTCCAAGTCCACCCGCTCCTCCCCACCGCCCTCTGAGAACTAACTGCGCTTTGTAAAGAGCTTTTTGTATAGTGATTAACACCAGGTTTGGCCAGAGTGTTCTGTGCTTGGTGAGTAGGGACACAGAATCATGTTGTGTGTTTGTGTGAGTGCGTGTGTTTGTGTGTGTGAGCTGGCATGAGGGGATTTTAGCAGCCTGTGTAACAGTGAACAGGGTAGAGAGGAGACAGAATGGAGTAGCCAGATGAGATGTGATCTGAACTCTGTGATTGGGGAACGCATTCTGGTCCTGATCTGATTATGTAACTCTTATAACTCAGGCCAGCAGCAGCAGCAGCTGCAGAGAGATAAGAGAGAAGTGGCATAAGGACCTGGATATTACATGGGGGCTGTGTATTATTCTGTTTTTATTGGAAATCTAGGAAATGCCTCATTGGTGCATAAGCGAACAAAAACAACAAAATAACAAACTGACGACATCTTTTGTAACATACGAGATACCAGATGTTCCAGAGTTTGATGCCTGTGTAGACAAAATATGGAGGCTTGCTTCCTTAAAATCAACTGCAAACCAAAATCTGAAATCAAGAAATTCAAACTGAAAGACATACCACATCAACAACACATTCACACTGAAGCTGTGATTGTAGAGGCTGATCACAATTGTATTCTGTGCTTCACACTGTAGCTCTTTTTGATATTTTGAAATGATAGTAATGTTAGGTTGCAAAGAAAATTAGGTGGTTAACAATCCTAATTTCTTTGCCTTTTCAACAGATCACAGTCTTTATGAATCATATTCCTTTCTGTTATCTATATTGTGAAGTTAATTGTGACACAGTACATTTATGGAAAGTCAATTCAAAAATTGTCAATGGATAAAATAACTAGAGAGGAATGTCTAATTTTCTTGTAGTTAAGTACATACTGTGCCCAAGCAAGATATTTCATGACACTGACCTAAAAAAACAAATAAACTTGCATTTAAAATTAGATATTGCCCTCAGTCAGTCCTCCTTGTTGATTTGCATCATGGCTCACAATACCTAATAAAACCAGAGATATTAAAGGGAGAGCTATCTCTGCTACCACCCCTGATTTGATTCCATTGCTGTGTCAGACATCCTGTATGATGTGGGGTGAGTCTCATTCAGTCCTCCACACACACTCCAACCACTCTGGCTCTTTTTTGCAAGTTTGAGTGGAGGATGAATAGTGTGATGAATGAAACTTAAAGAGCGCCTGCAAATATCCATCTGGTCTTTCTGTGATGGAACCATGTATTCTATAAATGGTGCCTTATGTTGTCTCTGCCCTTGATGCACGTCCTGCAGTATTCCCCTTTCCTGTATGAGCTTTGACTGCCTGCTAAACGACTTTTCTGGGACTCCATTTTCTCTCCACTGTCTCTGCTGGTGTTTGGTTGGTGATACTCTGTACATAATAAATCTTTCACCTCTTGTCAGCTCCATTCTTGCTTTTGGACAAATGTTCCTGTGTCAGGCGATTGTAGACCCTTTTCTCAAGCTAAAATACGCTGCTGAGACTACAAGACAATATGTTTAAATACTAGACCCTCTCATTGCTCCTCCTTTGATACTTGCTATTTACAGGCTCTACTGGATGAGAGAACAGACCACATTATGCTGCTCTAGCTTTGCTTACAACTTAAGTAACCATTGACAAGTGCAATGCTTCAGGAATGAGATATTCTAAAAAAATATTGCACATTATGATGATCATAGAATGCTCCATATCATTACTTTTTGGTATGTTTGAGTTTGTTTGTAAAGCCAGGATAAGACCTGTACTTAGAAGTAAAAGTTTTCATATTTTTAGGTGGGTAAAAAAGAAAAAGAAAGCTTTCTCAAATTCTCATTATTTTCATGTGGTTATTACAATTTGTGGTTATTACAATTTTACACAGACACACACAGTCACTGTTTTCTGCGGTTCATCAATCTCACTGTGTTTGACATTTCTCTGTTTTAAATAAAATTCAGTGTTTTTGTTCAAACCTTTTCATAGAATCATGCTCTATATCGAATAGTATTTATTAAACATGTATGTGACTATTAGGCCCGGTCACAGCAGTTACGTGATATGACTGCAAATGTATTCATCAGTAGATTATGGGGAAAAACCTCTTATGTAAGGATGATTATTTTACCACTCTGGTGTTGCTACTTTGTAAACAGTAATGTATAGTTAGAAGTGCATCAGATGGTTTTGGTGAGATTAACACTACACTGCCCACAATCCTCACTGCCCTCCTATAATCATGAAAAATGAATGATGAACCTTTAGCAAACTGGATTTTTATTTATGATAACTGGGATTTGATGCATGTAAATGGAACCAAGTAATAGATTGTGAGTTGAGTTTTGTGCATTAATAATAAATAAACCGGTACATTGAAACACCCTTAGTATTAAGCAAATTAACAATTAAAATATGTTTATGTTTGTGTATTTATGTATGTTATAATTTTTCCGATCAGTATCAAATCTGACTATGATCTAATATAAGCTCAGGTTTTTCCTTGAAGTGACAGTTTCAGATCAGACGCAGTTTCTTTGTCGTGATAAAATTCACTTAAATTATTTCAGACACACAGGCACATATGCTTAGGCATCCACAGAGCACTGTGCATTCACACACTTATAATTCCTTTTCTTATTTGATTGTGACATAAAAATATGTTGTCTTTTTCTGCAGAGCCAATAGTGAGGAATGGTCGTCCTCCATCAGCCCACAGTGTCCACTCATTCCTCCACCAGTACACGGGCTCCTTTAAAAAGCCTCCACTGCGACGTCCTCAGAGCGTCATTGGAGGAGGCCTGGGCTCTCTAATGGTCATGCCTCGCAATGGCAGTCGGCTTGGTAAGACACACACATGCACAAACAAACACACAAACACACAAACACACAAAAACACAAGCCACAATCACATTCGAGATTTTGTGCAGGAAACATTGCTACATTGCTTTGTTTAGATGTGCTATGGTGGCTTTAATTTATTATGGAATTTTAATGTAATTTGGATTTTAAGTTGTCAGATTATTTGTCAGATAGCCTCAGAACTACATGTAAAGTCTTTTTCATACACATTTTGTCTGAGTCAGCTGAGTTTACACACACAGTGACATATTATGTGTGAAAACACATGCTCAGAAACCCTACCGCTAAGTTAGCCCAGACACAGACACACACATACACACAGATACACTCACACTTTGAGTAAACCAGCAGCTTGGATTTCAAACCCAGATTGAATATTGTATATTGAATATTTAAATAAACAATGTTACCTTATATGATAATAACAACAGATGTATGAACCTTGTTTGTTAAGGCATGGGAAAACTGTAGTGTTTTTTATCGATTTGTCTTGTATGGCAGTGTGTCAATGAAACAAATTTAATATATCATTCAAACTTGCCTAACCCCATGTACTCGTAGCTTATATCCTCTGCTAGAAAGAAAGGGGATCTTGATAAGAACAAAAGGGCTCATGAAAGTGTCCAAGAGAGTGTTTTTCTTTCCTGCTGCTCTCATCAGCTGGTGTCAAGCCCTGCCCTGTTTTCCACCAACATGCTCCATCCATCACACTCAACCTCTCATCATCTTCTTCTCTTTCTGTTTTCCTTTCTTCCTCTAAACCAGATATTGTTCATGAGAACCTGAAGATGGGCTCGGACGGAGAAAGTGACCAGGCGTCTGGGACTTCCTCTGATGAGGTGCAGTCGCCCACGGGTGTGTGTCTCAGGAACAGAGGGAACAGACGCATCTCTGCAGAGGTGAGATTTTTTTCTCTCTGTTTTAAGAGTTTTCATTGTCCTTAGATAGTTTCTCTGCTTTTTAAACTGAGTACATGTTGTGGAATATGAGTCACTGGCTACTATTAACCAGCTTTGACGTTTGAATGTCATTTTTATGAATCATAGCAGATTATTTTCTGACAAGTTGAGACTTTTGACCCTCTACTTTGCTGTTTAATTTAATAGGTTTAATTAGATCAGGAACCATGAATGAAATACTTTATCTCAAGCAAGACAAAAGATGCATTTAGTCTTTTTCTGCATCACAAGTTGTTGAAGCCTTTTTACAACAAACCTGTGAGTATGTCTCAGCCTCCTGAAAATTAGGACATGTGGTCTGCACTTAAAACACACCTCTGAGATGGACGAATTATTATCAGTATTTTTATAAACTTGGTCATAAAGGCTTCCTCAAGACTAGAGTCAAAGGTGCAGGCCTCCCCTAAAACAAACACTGGCTTGGACTCTACATTGAATATTACAACATCTGGTGTATTGGCAGAAAGATGTTACAGACAATCTGGGTTACTGTTACAGAGAGGAAACGTGTAAGGTTTGACACAGGCACGCCTGCACATTCTCACTGAGTATGGGAAATGGTTTGATATGCCTTTGTTAGGAGCTTCACTACTGTGAAACTGTGTGCTGTGTACAGTCCTTTGTTGGCTAATAACCACTCAAGATGTGTGACATTGTTTTAGTAACATGTTCTGTGGTGTGATGCAAACATGGAGTAACTTTAGTAGTTGGAAACAAGAGAGAAAGGTTGTAGTGTTCCTGTGAGTAATAGAGTCGCTATTTTTGTCAGTTAATTTTTCTCTTAATTGGAATAAGAATAAAACATAAATACATTGTCAATATGTTGTACGTTCTAATTAATTCACAGTAAAGCAAAGAAATCTGAGCAATCGACAATGGACAATTATGAGTGCATTACAGCACCATGCTGTAACTCAGTGTAGGCGTATTCTCATAGTGTGTCATGCACACACAAAAGTCCTCAGCTGCCCACATAGTCTCAGCAGGGCACACACACATAGGCACTCACACACACAACTGTGCACACAGTGACTTCACATACATTGCTGCTAAGCATAGTTTGAAACTCTATTTAACAAGGTTCACAGTTGCCACTACCTCCACCCACCCAAAGATCTCTTCTTTCTCTCTCTCCCTCTCTCTCTCTCACACACAAACACACACGCTCTCACACACACACACACACACACACACATACACAAGCAGTTAACACAATCGAATCAGGTCCAGACATTGTGTGAAGTCGCCTTTTAAAACATGTACCAATTATTCAAGGGTTACCCATGTCAAATGTGCTCTAATATACTGGCAATACTTGACTGGGATTAGAGGAGGAGCAGCACTGGGGTAGATCACACAGGAGGCATCGTTCATAAAGTTTTAATTCATAAAATTTAAAGTTTGAGAAGAAAACCAGACAACTGTAAATAAAAATGTGGCCCTTGCTTGCACCACAGAGTTTTATTCAGCAGAACATATGGAAAGACAGACGTGCGCACAAATGCAGAACCAGATCAACTTGAAGCTTTAATCCAGCTGGCTCATGAAAGGCAGCATGAGGTAAAAGGAGGAGTCATTGCACATATATTGCACATCCTACTGTCCCATCCGCAGCTTTTGAGATGTGTCAAAGGGACCTGGTTTTTGATGTTCAAGCACACTCAGTAAGATAAAATGAAGTTAAAACTGCTTAAATACATTCAAATGTAAATTCTAACTAATTCAACAAAGGTTCTTCTTATTTCCACCATGAACAACCCTCAATCTTACATAATTTAAAATTTGGATTTTAATGTGTTATTGGAGTTGACAACCTGCCAGTGTTGCACAGTCCCGTCTGGGCAATAACACAACGAGAGATCTTGTGATTAGAGAGCACACACTTCCCTTCCTCTGACCAGGCTTATTGGGTGGTTTGATGCAGAAACTGTCTGCATATGAGCAGATACCTGTAGCTTCACAAACAAACCAAGCATGCAGAACTACAAGAAAGAAAAAAAAAAGTGTGTAGTTAAGCAGCTTACTACATTTGAGGCTACCCACACTCATGACATGACATGACACATCACCTCTTACTGTGCATAGAGAGGGTGTGCAAGCAGTATACCCCACACTTCCTGTGACTGTTTCACAACAAGAAGGAGTTAACTTGAACAGAGACACTCACAGACACACAGTTATGCTGCAATTCTCACTCGCAGCCCAGCAAACACTCTGTGCATTGTTTGTGCTGGTATGAGCAGCGTGATTGACCGCAGGCTTGTTGTTTATGAAGTGATCCAACAGTGAAATCACTGTGTGGCATCGTTCTTTGTCTGATGTGAGAAGAAGAAGAAGAAGAGGAGGAGGAGGAAGTGCAGGAGGAAGGGTGAGGAAATCCCTGTGTCTGTGGTCAGGTAGAGGATTGCACTTCCCTCACTGGAGAGGAAGCAGTGTTTTGGGATTACATCACAAGGATTACTGTAATACGGTCCAGATGGGCCCCTGTTGTAACAGATTAGGATGGGTTGATTGGACAACTGGAGGGTGGTTGGGGATTGGGGGGGTGGGGATGGGGGGGTGGGGTGCAAAGGTCAGGTGATGGATGGCGTCGTTTCCTCTGAGGACAAACCAATCCTGAGCCAGCACACAGAATCTGCAGACCAGCAGATCTGGATATAATCTCACACCATGCATTCAGAGCAGAAATTATTAGTAGATCAACAGAAAATTAAAGGCACATATTTATAATTGCTTTATGTTTCACTTCTCCATTGTTAGTTTTGAGTGACTTTGACCTCTAAGACAGTAAACTAAACATTTTTGTTTTTTAATTGCTTTATTAAAATATGCGGTTGCTTATGTCAACGAAGGCTGTGGAATTTTTTTTTATGGAAACCTCCCCTACTTCCTCAAATTTTATGAACAAGGGGTTCAGTTACATTACCAAGGAAGTAGTCAGACAATGAAAATAATTGTTTGTTGCAACGGCATTAATTATTTAATACTGCAGTGGATAAATTTCTGTCAGTTGACTAATCATTTAATCTACTCAATGTAAATTAGGAAACAATATAGATTAGGTAAAAAAACACACCTTTTTATTGAAATTAGTGCTTTTTTTCTTTTGTTTGTACCTGATAAAATGAATAAAGAAATGTTTAAAATATCAAAAATTCAAAGCAACACAATCTGTCTTGTTCAATTTTGTACCAATGTAGCAATTATTTTACATGAGCACTAGATACATCCCTATATTACCACATGTATAGACTTCCGTCTTACTTTCTCAAGTCATAATAAAAGCTTAATTTCCCTGTGAAACTGACTGTGAGCCAGAGACAACAACAAAGGCAAAAAAGCTGAATCATTGTCATGGTTTGACTACAAGGTTGAGGGGTCAGTTCACCCGTCCATCTGTCAGTCACCTTTAGTTAGAGATTAATCTACAAGCTTGTTGTTGAGATGTGGAAAGTTCAAGGTTGCATATTGTTGTATGATTGGGGAGGAAGGAGGAGTGGTGGGGTTTTACCAAGTGTCCAGTGTTACCTCAGAGGCAGTGGAAGTAGATTTAAAGCAGCGAGAAAGAGAGAGAGAGAGGGTGGGGTGGGGGTGGGGGATTAACAGTAATCTAACAAATAGAGGAAATGCATGATGGGAAGAATCCAGACGTTGTTTTGTAAGTGTGTGTTTTTTATTTTATATAACAAGTCATTAGGATCATGCTTTAGTACTTTGTTGCTCTGGAAGGGACTTAACCCCAAACTCTTAAAGGGCTCCTCAGGCAGCCTTTAGTATGTACACAAGTGTTCTACACAAAACTGTATAGACGCATGCTGCTACACGTGTTTGCTTTTTTTTCATGTACATATCCACACACTGGCCTCTCTGTTGACCACTGAGACCTAAAGCTGGCTGGTTATTAGAGATCCTGCTTGTTTACTTTGGGTTTCAGCCATTTTGTTGTCAATCAATGGTATTTATTCAAAGCTTATGCTGTTTATTGAGGATTTACTCCTGTATTTTTATGATTTTACACCATGTTGACGATGTTTTTTAATAATAAAAAAAAAAAATTAAGTGTGCTGTTGTTTTTATCTTTTTGTTTATGTGTGTGTCTGCAGGACCTGAACAAACGTCTATCACTGCCGGCTGACATCAGGATACCTGATGGTTACCTGGAGAAGCTGCAGCTGAGCAGCCCGCCCTTCGACCAGCCGCTGAGCCGACGCTCCCGCCGAGCATCACTGGTGAGAGAGATAGAGAAAGAATGGTTAGACAGTGATGATGAAACAGTTCTTTTGGTTTTCTTCTTACTGTGTCAGCAGTTGTACCTGCTAAAGTGTCCCACTGTGC
>JAPZDZ010000023.1:17859679-17882105 GCA_029783805.1 Acanthurus tennentii | reverse complement strand
CAGTGATGATGAAACAGTTCTTTTGGTTTTCTTCTTACTGTGTCAGCAGTTGTACCTGCTAAAGTGTCCCACTGTGCCTAAGCCATCCGTTACTTAATTGTCAGAGAGACACACAAAAATAAAAATGTCATAATGTAGTCTTGTAATGTGCAGGGGTCCTGTGTTTTAACGGACTCACAGAGAATTAAAATATGACTGTTTCCTTTAGTTCTCATGAGCATTTTAATGTCTTTTAGCTAATCAATCCTTTCTTATTAATGCAAACTCTGCTCTGGTCTCAATGAGAAGAGTAATCAGTAATCACAGAAATCTGTAATCAGCTCAAAGGCAGCTTGAATGAAACCACTGTGCATTACCTGCACCCTTATCTGTGTGTTGGGATATGACTAAGTGTTTTGGAAGTGTATTCACCTTAGTTACCTCAGTGAAATGTTTATCAAAGATGCTGCTGCTAATGTACATTGGACTGGTAAATGTGCCAGGCCAAACCAAAGTAAAAAAAAAAAGGACTTCTTTTGTTATACATCTGGCATACATGTGTTCCTTTTACCTCATGGAGTATTTGTGACAAACTCATGTATCTTTTTAAACTAATAAAGCATTAAAATACCTTTTTTTAAAAAAAAAAAATAGGTAATTACAGTCCTGCACACTGGCTTTCAACATTACCTACTATTGTGTAATGCACCAAGATTTTTTAAAGAGACAGCTACCTTAGTATAAACTGTATACTATATGATTGTTCAATTTTTTCATCTAAAATCTATGTTTCTCTGTGAAATGGAGAGAAAGTATTTGAAAAAACTCAAATGCTAAAATCTCCAAACTGTGCTTATGTAAATGTACAGTACTTGCTGCCCACATGTGAGAGCGAGGAGTACTTATTTGAGAATCAGTTGTGGAGGAGAATCAAGCTGAAATGAATAGAAATAGAGAAAAAGCTTTCAGGAAGGAGGCTGAAAAATATAAAGATAGCTGTTACAGTTATGTTTTATTTAGAGGCAGCAAGAAAAAGAAGTGAGAGGATGAGAGCTCACACCTTGCCCTTAGATTGTTTAATCTCATCCTGTCAACCTGTTGTCTTGCGCTCTGGCATTCACTTTGCCAGCAGCCTTAATAATTGGCTCGTGGTTTTACTTTGAATATGCATCTGTCAAAAGCAGAACAAAGAATTGTGAACGTTGTCTCACCCTGTCCACCATATTTTCATACATGCTCATCTGCAGATATGTTTAAAAAACACTGAATGACTTTGATCTATATATTTGTTCAAACTGTTAAGTCTTTGTGCCCCCAGACCCCAGACTTTACTATCATACATTACAGAGAAAAGCAGAACTCTAGAAGTTTGAGAAGCTGGAAAAGTAGAAGATGTTTGGTCTTTTCCGACGTGTATTTATAATGCCTTATACATGAAGTTTGCTTTTCCTTCCCTATAAACAAACACATTGTAAAAGCCAAAAGCCAGCGGTCCTTTGTCAAAAGACATTAGCTCTGATGTTGGTTGGGGGTGTGTGACCTCCTTACATCCTCTCTCTGTTGCTGCAACGCCGTCATGAAGATTTGCAGAAGTG
Organism: Acanthurus tennentii; assembly: GCA_029783805.1. Taxonomy (NCBI): domain Eukaryota; kingdom Metazoa; phylum Chordata; class Actinopteri; order Acanthuriformes; family Acanthuridae; genus Acanthurus; species Acanthurus tennentii. Next base: position 17,880,531 of record JAPZDZ010000023.1, on the reverse strand, counting down.
TCTGTAAGCTTGTCAGTGCTAATAAAGACGCCACCCTCATTAATGCTGCTTGTCCTTTTCTCTCCTCCAGTCAGAAATTGGCTTTGGGAAGCTGGAGACCTACATCAAGCTGGACAAACTGGGAGAGGTACGTGAGAGTGTTTGTTCAGTGTTGCTTTGAATTCAATACAGGTGCTGATGTTCTCACAGTGAGTGATATAACACATACAGACCCAATTTTAAGTTGACTTTTAACCCCTGACAGCCTGAATGTGTGTTTCAGTCGAGCTTCTGAGAGTTTTTTTTAATGCTTTCCATCTCTTTCTGCCCTTCAGGGCACGTACGCTACAGTCTTCAAGGGAAGGAGTAAGCTGACGGACAACCTTGTGGCTCTGAAGGAGATCAGACTGGAGCATGAGGAGGGGGCACCATGCACAGCTATCAGAGAAGGTATGAAGGTTCAGTTATAGTTATATTTATGCATCCAGTTAGATTAAATGTGGATTCCAAATGTATTATGAACAGCAGTGTTTTATAATATATTGCACTTCAGTTATTTTTTAAACAGATAACCTACCAGAAATACATTATCCTTTTTTTTTTTTTTTTTTTTTACAGGAATTATATGATACTTTTCTCTATTGTAATATTCTGATAGTAGTCTTTCTTATACTCTAGTTAATATGGCTGTAGAATAACAGGTGTTTATTAAATTGTGCTCTTTTAAAGGTGAAAACAAACCAGAAGGTCATAGAAAATCACTTGAGCCACTGTTTTTTAGCATATGCTTATTACAGCCTCACCTTTAAGTGGTCATATGAGTGTCCTCTATCTTTCCTCTAGTGTCTTTACTGAAGGACCTGAAACACGCCAACATTGTGACGCTGCACGATATCGTCCACACAGACAAGTCGCTCACACTGGTCTTCGAGTACCTGGTGAGACCTCTGCCCTTGTGTAATGAATGACCCACGAGTTATTATATGCACAGATGCTAAAATAAATATATTTTACGTCATTATTATTCATGACCCTCTGCGGGGTTGAGGGCAATAATGCAGGAGCACAACAGTTCAACTGTTGCAGATGTAATGCCTGAAGCCTTTCTAATGTCTGACTCTCTCTCTCTCTCTCTCTCACTTTGTCTCTATCTAGGACAAAGACCTCAAGCAGTACATGGACGACTGCGGGAACATCCTGAGCATGCAGAATGTTAAGGTGAGCCTCAGCAGGCAGCCTGCTGGCCCGGCCAACTTCATCAACTGTCATGGCTTTCTGGTTGCTGTGTCAACTTAAGAAATGCTGTTAGTGTGCCCCCTGGTGGTGGAGTCTAGACAAACGTTGTAAAAGTGAAACTTATTCTCTCTACCTTATTTTTCCAGGAAAATCTATATTTTTGTGAGTGAATTTTATGGAATTTTATTTTATAAATTGATTAGTAGAAGGTCTTATAATACATGAACTTCCCATTTAATCTGAAAGAGGAAGGAGCATGAGCATAGTGTTTTTGTCTTAATACTCTGTAATTCAGAGGGGTTTAAGTAATGTGGCAGCAGCATCTGTTGCATTATCTATATTTAGCGCTACTGTTTGAAACAGACTGTACCAATATAATGACAGCTATTGATCCAAAATATTTCTTTCTCTAGATTTTTCTCTTCCAGATCCTGCGAGGCTTGGCATACTGTCACAGACGGAAAGTTCTCCACAGAGACCTGAAGCCCCAGAACCTGCTCATCAATGACAGAGGAGAACTCAAACTGGCTGACTTTGGTAAAAACAAAAGTGTTTATTTACATGAATTATCTACCTGTGTTGAGTTTTTATTCTTAAGAGATTTAAGCTGCTTTTATATGTAATGGCCAAAAACTGTTATACAGTTTAGTCATATATAAAAAAAAGAGAGATAAATATTTGACAATGTGGAATAAATTCCTACATACCAGCTTTTACCAAGTGTGTCCATTTGTTTTTTATTTCTCATATTTTTTCTCTGCAGGCCTAGCGAGGGCCAAGTCTGTGCCCACTAAAACATACTCTAACGAGGTGGTAACACTCTGGTATCGGCCTCCCGACGTGCTGCTGGGCTCCTCTGAGTACTCCACACAGATAGACATGTGGTGAGTGGGCCTCTCTCAACGGGGGTGATTACAACTGTTAGAAAACACTGTAGAGTCCTGGCTACTGTTGCTTTATGTCCATAAAACTGAGTGCTCAGTGAAGGTGCAGAGGAAATAAAAACCTCAAGTAGAAAGATTTTATGAATTTCTTATTTCTCCAGCGGCTTTACTGATTTGTGCTGTGGGCACAGATGTTTAGACCTTCTTTAATTTCTTTAATTAATGCTCTTAAGTTGAGCAACTTATGAAGTGAGCAGCCGACAGGTGTCCTAATCTACAGGGAGGAGACTTTGATGTGGCACATGGCTGTTAATGAACATGCTCAAGCTGTTACGGAATTCAACTGTGAATGGTTTCAGCCCCTAGCTTCAAAGAGCTCTGCTGGTTTCTTACATGAACTCCTGCCTCCTTCTTTTGATATTTCGTTCATTGAACAGAAACTGGCCAGTATGATTCGGGAAGTGTGAGACAAAAGTTAGCAGTGTTGAAAACATAAAAGAACTGATGATTTGAAATGGAAAAAACTTCAGTCTGTGCCCTTCTTTCAGGGGTGTGGGCTGTATATTCTACGAGATGGCTGCCGGTAGGCCCCTGTTCCCAGGCTCGACAGTGGAGGACGAGCTGCACCTCATCTTCAGGCTGCTAGGTAAGTGCTGCCCCCTGCTGACAGTGAGGCACTCAAACTTTTAATATGATTCTTTAATCGCATTAACCCTGGCATGTAGCCCCTGTGGCAGCGTGAAAAGCCCCTCCAGCTGTTGTGGTAAAGCCTGAGTCTAACAGAGACGATTGAATGTCCCCCCTCAGGCACTCCCACAGAAGACAGCTGGCCTGGAATATCTTCTATCGAAGAGTTCAAGTCCTACAAGTTCCCTAAATACAAGGCCCAGCACGTCATTAACCACGCGCCCAGGTGAGACACAGAAACTTAAAGTCTGAACACCCTCCCTCTCTTTTACTACATATTATTTGTCTTTTAAAATTACATCAAATATAAGCTTAACTAATGTTACATTCAGTTATTTAGGATATTTATACATCAATAATTTACCTTTAGAGTTTCTTAACATCCCCACTTACCTCTCTTGTTAGCCCTCTAATCACTGGAGATGGAAATGAGCAAATATATCAAATGAGACCCAGGTATAAGAGCTGCTGCTACATGTAGAACTTTTTAGATTTTAGAGTTAGACATTAGTCTTATTGGTTTGTGTAGTCAGGAGCGTGTGCTCTGTGTCACTTCCTGTAAGGAAATCCTGTGGAATAGTTGACTCTGTTTCCTTCCTTACACTCGCCAACATCTATGTCAGCCCACCTCTACTGACCCCCCTCTGTTCTGCTCCCTCTCCCCCCTCAGGTTGGACACAGATGGCATTGACCTGCTGATGTCATTCCTAAAAGTGAGTCTCGCCATCATCATCATCTGCCAGGCATGAATGTGATATTAAAAGTGTTGTGACACATTTTGCAGCTATGTTAGGGCTGTATTTATGGAGAGAAGCGCATCTAGGTGTGCCAACACGTTGACATGCAGTCACATGCTGCTGCCCACATTTTTTGTTGCTCTTTGATGATTTTATGCTTCTTGTACTTCCCCTTCAATTTCAGTACGAGTCAAAAAAGAGGATCTCTGCTGATGAAGCAATGAGACAGCCGTACTTCAGGAGCCTGGGGCCACGTGTGCACACACTGCCAGAGAGTGAGTAATGAAATGGCAGCACAGTAACGCAGACTTGGCAGGGTCTGATAGGTACAACATGAAGGACAGTGTACAGTGAGGATCAGTTACAGCCTCATAACAAAGACACTATTCTCCTGGCAAGATATGTTTCATGTTTCCTTGACTTACTCTTTTTGTCTGGCAGACATATCCATATTCACACTAAAGGAGGTCCAGCTGCAGAGGGATCCTGGCTACCGGAATTCATCCTACCCTGAGTCAGGTAAGGTGAATACTTTGTGTTTTCGCTTTGAACCAGGGGTTTTTGAACCATTAGGTGGCCTCCCTCGGGGGCTGCAGGAGGGACAGGTGTATACTGGTGTTCTAAAAACAACAGGAAGTTAATAATTGTTATAAGGTCTGTTCACTAACAGTCAGTTGTGGCAGTGGCTGTGACACAGTTCACAGGTAATTTCGGGACTTTTTTCATAGTGCTGCAAATTTGCATTTTATTTTTCTTCTAAGTATTAACCAGTCAAATCAAAAAAATACAGAAATTATATCAATATTTTTAGATTCACTGTAACTAATATTTGCTAAGGATTTGATTACCTCTGATACACAGCTCAAGTAAATGTCTACAAATCTGCTCAGAATTAATATAAAAAACCCTCACAGTGAATTATTGTGTTTTTGACATTTCTTTAGAAAGAAATGTTCCAGTGATTGTTTCCTGTTCATTCATGGGTACACTGGAAAAAGGAACTGCTAAAAGCTGATTTGTCATGTTTTAACGATGCTAATTTGCAAGATGTGAAAAGGAAAAGGCTAAAGAGAAACAGCTCAAATCCAAGGCCACAGCGTAAATTACTGAATTCATAACAAAATTAGAACATTATGACATTTTTATAAGTATTGTAGGAAGTGTTGTTCGAAAAATTTGAAGCCTGATTATCTCCAACTGACCTCAAGCCTTTGATATTGTGTAAGGAGCACACAGCGTCTGACTGTAAATTTCTCTGCTGCAAACTCTAAAAAAAAAACAGGAACGTTTATGTCTTTTCTTTGTTTCCCTTCAGGTAACGGGAAGAGCAGAAGACAAAGCATGCTGTTTTAGATTCTCTGGACTTTTTTTTATTTGGGAAGGATCTCCTAGCTGTAAAGTCTCACAGATGGAACAGCAACCTGAGATGTTTGTTGGTGTGGAGCATCATCATCATCATCATCATTACTCCTCCCCAGGCTACTTGGGAAACCTGTATCCACAGTGTGACCGACCTCCTTTCTGGGTTTGGCCTGAACATGGCCCTAAAGAGACATTTATATACTGTACATCAATATTTATTGAGAAGAGAATTTGCTGCTAAATACAACTACTGTCTAGAATTCTAACTGACTCAGTCACTTTAATAAGTACACGCAATGTGTATAGATTTTTAATTCTTTTTGAAGTGGTGGTATTTTTAGTGATATATGTCATTATTTCCATTTTCATACATACAAAACTTCATCCGGAAGCTCCTCGATGTGGGTGTGTGTAAATCACACATGGGGATGTTTCTGTGGCAACTCAAAAGGCTTTGATTTTCTGTCTCTGTTGCCACGGTGCTGTTCTCAGCTGCACCCATCATTTATGACCATTTGCTCTGAAGGTTTTTTGAGGCCAGCTTTGATAGAATTGATAATTAAATCCTAACTGGAGGCAAATATGAGAGCTGTGTTGCCACGCTCTGTGCTAGATCACATTCTTGTCAGATACTGGCATATCATTCCAGGATGCTACGGTCTCTGTCGTGACCAATGAACAAATGAAGGAGGGGAAAGGCAACGTCGAATTATTTACAAGGGCATTAGAGGATTAGTTACACCCCCTTAATTCTTCATAAAACATTTAACCATAGTGAACAACCTTATCATCCTTTTTTTCACCTCAATCTGACACATAATCTCCTCCAGTCTGCTATGAAGAGGAGAGAGTTTCCAGTGTTGAAAGCTGCCTTTGTGTATTACAGATGTGTTCTCCTTTCTGCCATTCCCATCTCCATCAACTGTAAAAATAGAAATCCTTCTTTCTGGATTGCCTCCATCATTGTGTTGCATGCCTGCTCTGTTGTATGAGGAAGCACACAGCCACTGAACTCCTAAATCAGGGAGCACTAGCTATAGTCCTGCCCCTAGTGAATACGATACTAAGTCAAAGTCTATTTAACAGTGTTACAAGAGATGTTTTGTATGATAATCTTTATTTGTGGATATTTGTTATTGGTGTGGGATTTCGTTGCAGATACCCTCCCATATTTGAGTTTTTTTTTCCAGAGTAAAAAATAAAATCTAAAGTTTAAACTGAATTTATGATGTGGTTTTGATTTTTTTTTTTTTGGCCAGTTCATCTTGTAGCTACTAAAAATGTTAAATATACAGCACGTTGTTCAAGCATTCAATGCTTTGTTTATTGAAAATGACAAAGGACATTCTTCACAATACAAAATTATACAGAATACAAACTGTATACCAAGTCCAGTATAAAAAAAAGAACATTACAAGTGTTACAAAGGTTTTTCATTGATTTGAAATCTCGTCTTCATCAAAAGAATTTGGGAAAAAAAGGGCAACAAGGCACAGCCGGTATTATCTGAGAAGCATAGTGCATACAATACATACAACACCACATAAATGAAACAACCAGTTTCACTTTGTGAAGAACATTTAAGAAGAAAAAAGTTGTTTTATTTTACAAGATTTAAACAACCAAGCTCTGCGCAGAATGAGCGGCTTGCTAGTCTTTTTTGCAGCTAGCTATACGTCACTACTGTCCATCGTGGACAGGGTCATGTGGAAATTTGTGCTGTATTTTATCACAAAGAGCCAGACGTCTCACAGACATCAAGGCATATGGCTTTTACCAAGTGCTTTCAACCACTGGAATCTGAAGCAACACAAGTGCAAACAAGTGAGGTCACATACTGTCTCGTAGGACTTTTTCGGAAGCAAAATGTAACAAGACTGACAGGAGAATGCTGCTGCAGATAATGAGAAACTTTCAACTAGAGATGGATAAAGATGGGTGTCTTTTCCACAGACCCTGGATCAGGATTTGTGGGTGGTGGGGGACAGGAGCAGAGAGGAGGGAGTTCCTTCCAGGTTTGGCAGGGGGACAGGCATGTGTCCGTTGATTAGGCTGGGGAACTGTGGAGGAAGAGAAAGGGGCTGAGAGTTAGCGAGGAGGGGACGGAGGCTCTATGAAAGCTGCTTTCCGGTGAGGAACTGCAGCATTGTCACTGCTCTGGTTTCCTGTTTTTTTATTCATTGTGCCTCTTCCTTTTCGTCTCTGTCCCTTGCACCTCCACAACAGAAGGAGAAGTCAACATTACTCATGCACAGAGAATCGGGTACAGTGTGTATGTGTGTGTGTAAGTGTGTATGTGGCTGTGCACGCCTGTGAGGGGGGGGTGTGGTCTAAAGTGTATGTGTGTGTGTTTCACAAATGAGGAGCAGCTCTCAAACCAGTCCACCCTGTTCAAACCGGCTCCCCTGGGTTCAAACAGGAAGTATTCACAGGATTTCCTCTCTCTCTCTCACAAGTGCTGAAACAGGACACCTCTGCTGGACCTGCTTACTGAGTTTGGGCGAGTTTCACAGCCATTGCTGTCGGCTGTTTGTAGATCTCAAAAAAAAAAATTTTGTTTTTAAGTTTTCTATATGTTTTCTGCCAAATATGTGCCCATCTGAAAACACAAAATCTGGAAGATGATGACCTATTATGCTTTATACTGACAAAGAGATAATAATGGGGCACTGTGAACATTATTGCGACAGGTGTGAGAAACATATTTACGCAATAAAAAACTGGAGTCAATCCTGTTAATACCTGTTGGAAGTATAAGGAAGTTGATTCCATTAAATCTCTTTATAATATTTTTTCTCTTGACTCACCTGATTTAAGAACGGGGATTTTGCAGCTGTGCTAATTTCACCTGCACAACTTCCTTCTTGCCTTTCAACAGTTCCAGTAAGCCAAGATCTTTTGAGCACACCTTCTGTTCTCGTCTCCTGCTATTTTTGTCCCATTATGTTCCTCAATATGTCTACACCTGTGTGTGTGTGTGTGTGTGTGTGTGTGTGTGCGTGTGTGTGTGTGTGTGTCTTACCTGGAAGAGGGAGTTGTGTCCCTGCAGCCGGGCGGGGCTGAGCGGGGCGACGGGGCTCAGGCTGCTCCAGAAGTGGATGCCTGACAACAGCGGACTGTGAGCCAGCAGCAAACCAGAGGGAGTCTATGAGGGGACGTGGGGAGAGAGAGAGAGAGAGAAGGGGGGCGCACAGAGGAAGGGAGGCTTCGTGTAAATAAGAGAAACGAGTGAAGACAACATTTTTTTTTAAAAAAAAAAAAGAAAACCTCTGGTTGGAGAACATTGCTCTGAGGACTCTGGGTAATACGAAACATGCTGAAACGGTAAATGGACGCGTACTGGCGTTTGGAAAAACAAACTGACGGAGCAGGAAGGAAGTCTGTGGTTTCTCTCTCAGAATACAGGGGTGACGGGGGGAGGGGGAGGTGGACAGTGGGGGTTGTTGTTGATGGGGGTGGGAGGAGTGGGTGCATGTGGAGGGGATGGGGGTCCTCAAGCACTTGGAACACCAACTAGAGAGAAAACATATGAAATCAATTTCTCCCTCTCTCTCCCCTGGTCTTCTCTCCCCCTCCCCCCTACTTTCCCCTGTGTCACCTCAGAGAAGTGAGCCAGTGTTGCGGAGGAACCCAGCCCTGCTCTCATTATTAATGGAATTATTGGAGCATATGGCATCACTTAGGGCTTCTTCCCCCCTCTCATAGGCTGGACTTGCAGAAGATTTCTGTAAATCGCTTGTTTCCCTCTGATCTCACTGTTTGCCCCCTCATAAACAGACAGCGCGAGTGAAGTATTAATGCCTTTCTTAATGTGTGGATAAGCCCCTGATGTGGCAGGAGGGGTTTTTCTTTGTAACATCTCCACCGTAAACACAACATTAACTGTTATAGATTGTTAAATACCGCTTGATGCTAGTATCGGAGCCTTTGGGGTTAAAGCAAAGATCAAAACTAACCCAACGGACACGGCTGGATGAATATGGCACTAAATTTGTGGAGGAATATGAGAACACTCTAAAAATTGTACTGTAAAACCTGAATGCACCTCATAGCAAGTCATTTCTTTTTACGAACGGACAACACAACAAAGTGTTTTTAAGTAACTACTGAATTTGCTGCACTCGACATGAGCAAATTTTATATTTTACAACCACTTTTATTCCTCAAACTTTAATTTCAGTAAATACACAGTTTTTCCAGAAGCCCTGTTATTTGCAGCACATAAACAGTCAGGCAGCAATTTTGGCTTTTGCCCCACAGAATGTTTATCGATATATTCGAGAGCTTTAATCCCAAACCAACCACAGACAATGACCCGTTAGGCTAAATTTGCATTTGTTCAAAAAGAAAATCAAAATTCCTTTATGACATGAAAGTGCCAGTCAACTGAAATAATACCAATTTACCATTTTCGTACCTTTTCTCTCTCTGTTCCTTGAGTAAATTTTGGCTCAAGTGACTTCTGAAATATATAAATAGCAGTAGTGTTTCCACCACCACATACCAGGCTGTGTCAGATGTCTCTTGCCGCTTTAGGGACACTGACATCATACTCTGGTTAGATCCCATCATCTCCCTGTGGCCAGCCAGGCCACCACATAGAGGGGACGGAAACAGATAGCATCACAGAATCACTCTCTTCTCTTTCTGAGATTTGATTACCATTGGGCTCACTGTACTTCGGCTGTGACTGGCACAGAGTGACACGATCTTCAGTCTACCTTAAATTATTGAGAGCAGAAAGAAGAGACCTTATAAAATGTGTCGTAGGGCAGCAGTGGGGTGTGTAAACATGTCTCGACTGGATGGAGACAAACTGGTTTTAGAGCAGTTCTCAGGTGTGTTGAGAAAAATAAGTAATAAACAGCCTTTTATCATATTCCAGAATACACCAGATAAGATCCTGAACACCTCGAATGGGTCACCAGTTCCCCAAAGTGCTAAAATTCATGGTCTAGACTCGTTAAACCACCTGAATCGTGACTCTAAAGAAAGAGGTTACTCATTTGAGCACACAAAGCATTGTCTGTACAGCTTGTGCTGCCCACAGGAAGTCGAATTTGTGTATCATACGGCTGAATCATCTCACCTGTGCGGTGAAGAAGGCAGGAGTGAGGGAGCCAGATGGCAGGGCTGGACTGTTGAGGGCGATGGAGCCGATGTCGCTCCCTGCTAGCAGCAGGGGTGGGGCGGAGATCTCCAGAGCTTTGGGTTTTTTGTTTTTTGGTGGGAGTCCATCTCCTTGGTTACTACTACTGCTAGTAGAGCTACTTCTGCCACTGCCGCTGCTGCTGCTCCTCTCAGGAGGCTGCAGGGCTCGCTCCCTGTGGCCAGAGGAGAGGTTGAGGGGCTGAGCACTCAGGTCAGAGTCCTCCTCCTCCTCCTCCTTGGCTGCAGGGCTCCAGCTTCGACCAGGCTGCGTGGATTGGGTGCGGGGAGACGACGGGGAGTGGAGTCTGGATAGCCTAGGGGAGACATAGGACTCTGGCTTGGCGGAGGGAGGGGAGCTCCTTTCGCTGGCATTGGTGCCAAAGCGAATGACGGAGCGCGGCTCCTCCTGGCGCTCCCGCAGGGCACGGAGCAGCTCGGGCTGGTTCTGCAGGGAGCTGATGCTGAAGGAAGAGTAGAGACCCGAGCGGAGGTAGTCGTTCCGACACTGCTGTGCCCCCAGGGCTGCCAGGGTTCTCCTCTGGGCCTCTTCCTCCCCGTCCTCTTCCTCCTCCTCCTCTATCTCCAGCTCAGAGGCCTCTCCTTCCTGTAAGGGAAACCTTCCAGAGGCCAGGCCCATCTCCACCGCCTGGGGGTCCATCTTCAGGATCTCAGGGAAGGAAACAAACTTGTAGACAAACTTCTGGCCAATCACCTTCTTGATGATGTTCTGTAAAACAGGCAAATGCCAGTGATGATGATGATGATGAGAACACTTTGCACCATTTTCTCTTAATAAACAGTAAGAACACAAGTCAGTTATCAAGGGGATAATGACAATCACCAAAGCGAAAGAGCTGCATGTTAGAGAGATATATCGCAGGCGGATATCTACTGTGCACTTAATAAGAAAGAGGAAGTGGAAGTGTCTATCAGGGGATATTGTGGGTTTTAAGAGAGGAGCAACGCAGAATTTGTCATGGTAATACACTGCTTTTAGTAACAAAAAACTAGAGCAACATAACCAGTTAAACTTTTGTACAGATGCAGTTCCTGCACACAAACCACAATCTCTTTCATTCACCTTGTCATAGTAGTAGCGTAGGGCTCTGCTCAGCTTGTCATAGTTCATGTTGGTCTTGTTCTTGCGCAGCCCCCACAGCTTGGCCACTTCCTCTGACTTCAGGAGCTTAAACTCTCCGTCTGTGGACGTCCAACATATCAGATGCTTGTGACTCTGGTCCAGCAGGAGCTGCAGCAAGAACTGCCACAGGGTGATGGCACTGTCCATACCTGCAGCGAGACGAGATCATTGTGAGAAAAAGTGAAGAAAATTAACACCGAAAAGAATCCGAAAGCCCTCACCGGTTATTTTTAAAATTGTCACATGACGATGTCTGAAGCCTTCCTCCTGTGGCCTTTGTTCTCGGCCCAGAGATGTCGGCTGATAAGACAAAAAGCAGCAAAACTACCTACTCCTGCACTACATGCCAGATGCTACAATGACAGAATAAGCACAACACTCAAACCTCTGAGGGAGATAAGCTGGGAAGCCCCTTTGCACCTTAATGAGCTCTTTACGTTCTAGATTTTACACCTACGCAAACTAACTGTTGATAAAAACATGGCTCGTGCATTTGAGGGGACTGTTGAGAACAAGAAGAGCTGATGTTTCATCTTAATTAAATGCCCTTTTTCCCCGATTCCTGTCTTGCCAGCGTACTTAACCGCATGCAGACTAAATTAGGTTACTGTCTGAAGAGGGAACGGCTTGTTTGAGCTGTAACATGTGCTGTAAGGACGAGTGGACCGGTGATGAATAGAACAGTGTGTGTTCGAGAGAGTAGTGTAATGTAGCGGCAGCAGCAGAAGAGAAAAAAAAATATAAGGAGGAACAACAGCTCAAGCCAGAAATATGCTGCGGTTCAACCTGGCCCTCTCTCCACAGGAAGTATGACGGGCCCAGGGTGGGTTATTCCTTTAATACAGGAATGTGCAGCCTCGGAGCTCCTGTCTGCCTGCTCCGAGCTGACATATTAATAGTGTGTGTGGGGGGACTGGTTCTGTCAACACAGACAGAAACACAAGAACCGTGCTGAAAGGATTAATCGATTAGTCGAATTAAGGATAATAAACTGGCAAAAATGCAAAACTAAGATGCCCGAATGTTGCTGTTTTCAGCATTTTTAAAAGTGAGACTGTGCTGCTTTTCTCGGTTTTGTATCACTGAATATGTTTGAGTTTCAGATTTCTGATCAGTCAAAACAAGAAATCCGAAGACATTATTTTGGGCTCTGATGTTTTTTTTATCTGTTCCTGACATTTTTCAGCAAATCAGTTGTTGATAATAAAAAAAAATCACTAATACACCTGAGAGGCACAAATAGATTGCACAATTTTTGATACTGATTGCAATGAGTCTGTAACAACAAATATCAAAACTGTTGAGTACTAACAGCTGACGTTGATGTTAAATCAGGTTTTTAGATTTTAGAGTCTTTTCTAGTATCAAAATTTTTAGCTACTCATGTGAAAAGCTTGGCTTTTTATGGTTAAATAAAAAAGATCATCCACAAAATTGTTTTAAAGTATTGTTCAGGTGTGGTTTCAGCACCAAAATTGAACAAATCTGACATTAAATTGAGACTTGTATGCTAATCAACCTGTATACTCTGTACCTGCTGTTTTTTTTGTGGTCTAATCTGTAGATTTGAGGACCGATTAGCGTCTGATGCTAAAAAACAATAGCACACCAGCCTTTTAGCCACTTTAAATCTCTGCCTGTAAAAAAGAGAGAGAGGGACAGATGGAGGGAGGGAGGGCTGAACTAATTTCCGACACTTGCTATCCCCTGAGTTTTCTATCTTCCATGTGAAACTACAAACCTGTCAAAGTCAGGACTTCCTCCTATTCTACTTCCAAGGACAAATGGTGAGGAGAGGGGATCCCACAGCAGGGGAGCATTTCCCAAGTCCTGCCACACTTCCCACTAAAATCCCAAAGGGAGAGGGTCAAAAGATCGAATCATTGTCCCCTTTCCACAGCTCCACCCTTGAACCCACCCTGAACACAGACTTGGGTTAGGTCTAAAAACACTTTGAAGCAGGAGCTAAGCTTGCCAAAACAGGGCCACAGAGCTGACAGGGCTACAATTAGGCCAGTGTGACTTATAAACATTCACCTTTGCAAGATGCTGCAAATAGCACAGGGGAACTTTAAAACATCAAACAGCTGCTGTCAATCAGGAATACCTACTCCATAAATCTCAAAGACATTTTCAGTTTTATTAAAGTAAAATAAAGACATAATCACATCACCACTGATACACCATGACCCTAACCTTACTCTAACCTTGTGAATATTAGACTCCCACCTATCACCCTGCCACCTAGAGTTAAAACCCCACATATTAGCCCTACAGTGGGGTGATAATAGTTCCTGATAGATTCGCAGACATAGAAAACTCTTTCTAGGAATATTACAGGAGCATTGTGGTGGTTTTGGTCGGAGATCAGGAGCCCTGCTGCGGATGCTCGGACTGAGAAGCCTCGCCGTGCGCACAAAGCCATCCAGTGTGTTGGCTGAACGGAAACTCCTAATGAGATTAGATGGTGTGTGTGCAGACATTACTTAGCCATGACTAAATCTGCTCTCTTCCTGTTCGCAGACGGTGAAAAATTCAGCAGGGGCCCATAGGAAAAGCATCTCTAAACAGCGGCCATACACTCCGAGCCTGTTTTATTTTTGCATTGCTCGTCTTTTGTTTGCGTCTGTCTCTCTTTCTTTTCTTTCGGTGGGAGGCTACAGTTGTATCCGGGTCTTAAAAGTTGCAGTAACTGTTACGAGGTCTGGATCACTATTCTGCCCCACTGACTCATTTTCAAGATGTTGCTCGGACCGGAAGACGGCACAATTGTGTCCGAGTCTCTATCTTAAACTCTTCTCGTTTAAAACTAAAAAAAAAACAAAAAAACTACAAACAATCCGAAGAGATTAACTCACGGCAAAAAACTTTTACTGGAAAACCGATTCATGTAAAGCGATACTATTAATCATACAACATTTCACCACCTACAGTCCATTAATCAGCCAACAAAGCGCTGCTCAGAGAAAGATGTCAGTTTATTTCACGTTACCTGCGATCTTTGACTTGATCTTTTCCCTCCGAGAAACTTTACGGTGAAGCTTGTGTGATTCCTTGTTTTTCCATGCTTACTTCTGGTCTACACAGTTGTGCTGGACTGAAATAGGATCCTGGGCTTTTTCTCTTTCTGAGCAGGAAGTTGGAGCAGGCAGACACAGAGCCGGCTGACTTCCTCTCCCCGACGATTCCCCAGGCAGTTTGCCGTCTGTGTAAACACACTTTTCCTCCCCTCCTCTTCTCCTCTGCCTGCCCGCTGACGGCCAGCAGTAGGCCTACTCTGTGTCGGCACACATGGTCATACAGAAACTCCTACGGACCTTAAACTGACATCATCAGTCCGCAGCCTACCGTGATGCTTTCAGGCGCGACTCGTTAGTTCTGACACTTTCAGTCATAACCAGAAGTCATGTGGTTTATCTTCTTTCATTTGCATTTTTGGAGTGTTTTGTGGCGTTACAGAGCAGAGACTGTGTTGAATCAAAGGGGGACCTTAAATGAAGTTACACAGCTAATCCTGCATATGCTAATCTGTGACTGTCAAGAATGGTGACATTATGTGAGCAAAAATGAGTATATGTGTTATTCTGAAATCTTTATATAGTGATTGTTATATAATGTTGAAAAGCTGTATCGATTTCAATATTATTTTTGGGATTTATGTGTTTTATTGTGTAAAAAACAATTAAAGTCAAATATATATGTTAATATATGTCAAAATTAATATATGTTAATTTCGAAATTGCATTTATGTTGTCTGTATTTTAAATATTCAGTCAACATGAACAAACAAACTGGTGATGAACCTGTTTGCACCAAATGTTAAATGATGACCTTTATCTTCCGTTGTTTCAATGTTTACTCAACGCCTTTATTACTGTTACTCTGCAGGTCAGAAGCTTTGTGATCGGCAAAGCAAAACTGAAAGCTTGACACAACATGTTAAACTGTTTGAACAGGAACTTTGAGAAGGTTGCATTTATATTTCAATGTTTTTTCAAAGCTATGTTTGCCCAATTTGACATTGGTAACAAACAGTGGCAACTAAGATCCATAGTTAGCACTAAATAGGTGTAAATACATGGTACAAACATGTCACATGGCTGAAAACACTTGAACAAGAGAATTACATTTAGGTGTAAAGGTTTTAAAAAGTTTTGTTAGGAATGCACCAGGTCCAGCTCATGTTTTATTTGGTAAATATCAGCTTTTGCTATGACAGATTTTTATGTCTCACAGTTTAAACTGAACAGGTTTCAAACTCTTTTGTTTCTCAATCTTTCAGTTTATTAAATCAGTGTGGGCTCTCTGCAGGCCGCAGGAATGTTACACTGATGATTTGATGTAATACACCCAGCAAGTGTGTGGGACCAGCGTACAAGTGCAGGCAAAGCATTGGATGTGGCAGGAAGTGGTCTGTTTTTGGTCAAATATTCTATGTTTTTAATATCTGACTTAAGTACAAATTACTGTTTTCAG
Source organism: Acanthurus tennentii (assembly GCA_029783805.1). Lineage (NCBI taxonomy): Eukaryota > Metazoa > Chordata > Actinopteri > Acanthuriformes > Acanthuridae > Acanthurus > Acanthurus tennentii. The sequence goes on along the minus strand of JAPZDZ010000023.1, from coordinate 17,864,878 downwards.
CAATATTCGACTGACTGGCGTAATGTTTGTTTTGTCTGAGATAACTTTCAGAGAAATCTGACATTGCAGATTTAATCAAACCTAAAAGAGTTACTCTGGGTTAGCTGAAAGTTTGGCATGTAGTTAAGGTAATGGTTATGTTAATTAATTTCTGCTTACAAATGAAGTGGTATTCTTAAGAAAGGAAAAGTTGTGAACTATTGATGAAAAACGTCATCTTTGCAGAAAAAAACTTCTATATGTCCATCATAAAGATAAAGTGACGCACCTCAGCTTCACAACATTTGGAAAAAGGACTTGCAAATGTTCATTTGTGTCCAGCATCTTTAATATGTACACACACTCAAAATGTCTGGCAGGTGAAAGTATCAGTAGTGAAAGGAAACATGTCCTACTTTATATCTTATTAATTATAGATTATTTTTTATCATCTCATTTTCAGAATAAAATTCACTTTATCCAGTAATAAGACCAGTACTTAAAAAAGGCTAGTTTGCTACAATTCAAGTTAAATCTGGTCCACCCGCTGGCTAGCGGCCTATGAAAACATCAGAGGTCAAAGTGTGCAGCAGACTGATTAACTAAACATGTTTGGTTCCCTCACAGGACGCTTCCATGTTTGTTATCGCCGGTGCGTCTCTGTGGCTATGGCACGTGAACGTGTTTGGGTCCAAAAACCCGTGTGACCTGTCCCATGAGGATCAGTGCCCCCCCTCCAAAAAAGAAAGTGCGAATCCCGCGAGGCGTGGCTCTCGAGCCATGCGTCTGATTGGAGGATGAACTTCAAGCGGCTGAACGTGGTACCTTGGAGAGCGGCGACGAGCGCTCACTGCTGCAGTTTGAGTCCAGTTTGAGCGCAATGCCTCGCTTTACTGTCCACATCCGAGATGAATGGCTGGCAGTGCCTTGCCGGGACACCACCAACACCATCCTCTGGCTCGGACATGAAGCTCTCAGACGTTACATTAAGAACAAGCCGGACAACGGCGGCATCACGGCCGTAAAGGACACTCGCTTTGTTGTGCGCAGGTGCCAGAGTTTGGGTCTGTTGGACGCGGATGACATAATTGAGGATGTATTGGAGGATAATGACTTTGTGGAGATCGGTAATGACCTTGTGCATTTAAAATACAACAAATGCATGTATCACATTTAGGGAACAGTGACGAGGTTTTCCAACTAGCTGTGCGTAACTGTGTATAGATGTGTACCAAAGATATGATGCATTAAAAGTACTTAACTATAAATAAGTAAACTGGTGTACAAAATGCTTTGTGATCGTGTACTTACAGCTATTGAGGGGGACACCATGTCTCCTGACTTCATCCCGTGTGAGCCCGGAGTTTCTCATCTGTATCCTTAAACTTGTAGAAAATTTGTGCCACATCAATTTAAGTGGCAGATTACTGTAGTAAACAACAAATACTATTTATATAACAAGTTTTTCGCTGCTTACAGTGTGATACAAAGCCATATTTTTAATAAAATGACTTGGGGGTTCTATAATTTCTGTAATAAAGTAATATACTGTGTGGTATTATTATTTTTTTGCTGAACTTTCCTTAATTAAAGTGTGTGAAACAGCACAGCAGCATACAGAGAACCAGAAAAAGTAAGTTTTTGCTCATTGTTTGTAAAAAAATAAAAATAAAATTGTGCAGAAGACCTGTGTGTAATAGGAGTCTCACTGTGCAGTTTATTTCCTTGGATGGAAACAGTCTGACATCGACAGATCTGGTCAATTTAGGAAGGGGACTCTACAAAATAAAGGTAATGATCAATAAATTGTATCTGTTGTCATGGCCAGTCTATGGATATCTTTGACTTGACATAGCCTATCCCCTCACTAACATTTTCAGCTGACTGCGGAGGCAGAAAGAAAAGTTGTGCAATCGAGAGAACTTTTGGACACCATTGTCAAAGAAAACAAAGGTAAAGTTACATTTAAGAATAGAAACTTAAAATGCCCTTAATGTTAACCAGCTTCTGCAAAACTACAGTATTTCAGAAATCAAAAACCCCTTGTGTTTGCTTCTCCATATCGTTGTCTCTGCTCCTCCAGTTGTCTATGGAATCACAACAGGTTTTGGCAAATTTGCCCGGACAGTCATTCCTGTCAGCAAGCTCAAGTAGGAAGAATATTTAACTCTCTATTTTCTTTGTCAGCTTTAAATCTTATGCAGAATGAACTGTGTTTATTGACTGCAACGCACTTCTTTTTCCAAAGGGAGCTGCAGGAGAACCTGGTGCGGTCACACTCAGCAGGTAGCAACACTCTGCAGAGCTCACTTCCAAATCTAGATTTTTAAATGTCAAGCTCTTCCAGACATGGGATAAAAATGTTTAAGGTTTAGCTGTATTTATATTGAGCATCATCAATGTGTGTAGGTGTGGGAAACCCACTGAGCCCTGAAAGGACCCGCATGCTGCTCGCTCTGAGGATCAATGTTCTGGCTAAAGGGCACAGCGGAATTTCTCTGGAAACCCTTCATGCCATGATCCAAGCCTTCAACGGTAAACCGCCAGCCTTACCTTAGCTGACCTGAGATATCAGCTTCTGTTGACTGCTGATAACTTCCTCTCAGGAGCAATATTGGAGGAGCTTTCTGTCATATGACCAATCTTCATCTTTAACTCACTTTGCCCTTGCAGCTTCTTGCCTCTCATTCGTCCCAGAGAAGGGAACAGTGGGTGCTAGTGGAGACCTTGCACCCCTTTCTCACCTAGCCTTGGGGCTGATGGGGGAGGGCAAGATGTGGTCGCCCAAAAGTGGATGGGCAGATGCCAAATATGTAAGATAGACTTGCTGCACTGACTTTCCCATGGTTTTATTACAATATGTCTTTTATTGCTGTAGGAAATGTTTTTGCTTGTAAGAGTGAAAGGTTTAAAGGTCCAGTCTGAAAACATGTTTGCTTTTTGATGACCTCGTAACCTTTTTCATGTTTTTTCTGCTTTCATCTCTGGCCAGGTCCTGGAGGCTCATGGACTAAAGCCAATATCACTAAAGCCTAAAGAGGTAATGTTTAAAACTGACCAGTCTCTATCATGTTTGATTTACCTGCACTAAAGACCCAGGGTTCAAAGGGAACACCTTTTGTCTCTGCAGTTACAGAAATCAGACAGAATAGCACTTGCATTTAATACAGCACAATGTGGAGCACATTGCATTTCATTAAGCCAGAGGAGAAAATGCATCCATCTCCATCTGAGTCTTTCCTTTGCAGGGTCTTGCTCTGATCAATGGGACCCAAATGATCACTTCTTTAGGGGCAGAGGCTGTTGAACGAGCCCAGGCGATTGCCCGACAGGCAGACATCATTGCTGCTCTGACCTTGGAGGTGCTAAAGGGTACCACCAAGGCCTTTGACAGTGGTGAGAAGCAGCAGCAGCGTTGGTGAACAAAATCACATGACTAGATTGAAACATTTACCTCAAACTACCTAACGGTTGTATCTTTTTCGTTCTTCTTATCTCTTCGTCTCCTCCTGCAGACATCCACTCACTGCGCCCACACCCAGGACAAATAGAGGTAGCCTTACGCTTTCGCTCACTGCTGGACTCTGATCACCATCCATCACAGATTGCAGGTCAGAGGATGGACTCTGAGTTACAGAGTTGACAAAACAAATCAGAGCAGCTGTCCCTTCGATAGCTCAGTTGGTAGAGCGGAGGACTGTAGAGGCCTTCACAACTGGAATCCTTAGGTCGCTGGCTCAAATCCGGCTCGAAGGACACATGTTTTGAAGAGGAAAGAATTGTTAACTTCTGAAAAGCTTATGTATATATCCCAAATATCGCCATGCAGCATTCTGACATCTTTGGGCGAAAGGCTGAGCCAGAGTATATGCATGTGACTTCCTGTTGAGCACATTGGCACTTTGTAGTGAAGCTGCCTGCAATTACTGTGTGAACGGGTGACCGTTGGCTTGTTTGGTAAAGCGCCTTAAAAGGTCAAAAGCCTATAAATGCAATCCACCAGGACAATATAATCACTATTACAGCAATGAGTTCTTGTGTTCAAACTTATCTAAGGCTTGAAGGTCTAAAATGTGTGGATTTTTCATGTTACAGTATCTTGCAAAAGACACATCATTAAGGGATATTTCTACCACTGCACTTGGTCAACTTTCTGGTTTTAGAGCCAGAGCACTGCACTGTGGCTGCCCACAGCTCGTAAATAGCTAAAATGGGTCAAATGCAGAGGGTGTATCTCCCTCAGAGGAATTATTGAAGCATGGCTTTTGGTAATATTATGCCTGGATTGCACCCTTAAATATGTAGCACTTAATTTGTGTCATCTGGTATGTTTTTCCAGAGAGCCACCGATTCTGTGACAGAGTGCAGGATGCCTACACCATGCGATGTTGTCCTCAGGTAACCCCAAGTTTATTTTTACATGCTGAAATCACAGGTTTCTAAATCAGGACTTTATGATCCGTACACCTTTGATTATTGGAAGAGAAAAGCTCTGTGGTGAATTCTCTTATGATGGATCCCATATGAGTCAGCACCGGAGCACAGAAATCACAATGTTGGAGCAGGAATAGGACTATGCTTAAGTATTAATTTGTTTCTGAGTATACCCTTGTGTTTCTGTATCCAGGTTCACGGAGTCACCAATGACACGATTAAATTTGTTCAGAACATCATCAATACAGAAATCAACAGCGCCACTGACAATCCTGTATCCTTCCCCGGTATAAAGATGAAAGGACTAGACTGATAACTGTATCCAGATGTGCCACTTTAGTCCCTGAATTTAAGTTGTAAATTGGTTCAACCAGGATTTCTAGGTTCTGCTACAAAGTATCAGACTCGATTAATTTTTCTTAAAGTCTGTCCAAGATGGTATTTGCAGAAAGAGGTGAGACCATTTCAGGTGGGAATTTCCATGGTGAATACCCAGCTAAGGTATGCCAGTTTAGGACTCATAAATCATCTTTCTGTTGTTATATGTTGTAAATTTCTTCTCCTATTTAATTGCTCTTTCCTTTCTCTTAGGCTCTGGACTTTTTATCCATTGCAGTCCACGAGCTGGCCTCTATCAGTGAGAGGAGGATCGAACGGTTGTGTAACCCATCTCTGAGTGAGCTGCCTGCCTTCCTCGTCAATGAGGGAGGACTTAACTCAGGTTTCATGATTGCTCATTGCACCGCTGCTGCTTTGGGTAAGTGTTCAAAATAATAAAATAAAATG
>JAPZDZ010000023.1:17848174-17859579 GCA_029783805.1 Acanthurus tennentii | reverse complement strand
GACAAATGTTATAATATTAAACAGCATTTCATTATATTTATATGTGTTTCTCTGCCTTTTTATGTTTAAGCATGAACCTCGATGCTAACAATCTCAATTTTCGTACTCTCTAGTTTCAGAGAACAAAGTTTTGTGTCATCCATCATCTGTGGACTCCTTGTCCACCAGTGCAGCCACAGAGGACCATGTGTCCATGGGAGGCTGGGCTGCGAGGAAGGCCCTGAGGGTTGTGGAGCATGTGGAGCAAGGTAAGGTGTTTTTAAAGAATCCTGGCATGATTGGACAATCACTACTATTAATATAAAAAGGTGCTAGGCACAAATATGGGCAAATATGGATTGCAAGGTTAGGTTATATATTTGGAAATAACAACATCACTGTGTTTGAAAAGGGGTAAAGCTGTTTTCCTCATTCATGCCAGCAGAGGAGAGCTTTTAGATAATGGATTCGGTGACACTCCTGTTGTATAAGTACTTTTTCAAGATTACCACCACTGTGGTTAAGCCACAGTTGTTTAGTTTATGTATTTCTTGTCATCATCTGTACACACTGATGAAGGCCAGATGTCTGAAACGGTCATTTGTGTTACAAATCAGAAGACCAAGTAGACAGTCATGCAGTTTTTACATAAGAAATTAAATATAAACAACTGTGTTTTTTAAATGTAAGTAACAGTAAAACTTAAGTCCAATTCTTTACCAAAGGACCAACATGTTTAAAACATTAATAAAAAAATAACTAACTTAAAAGCAGCTGCTGAACTGTGGTTACACAAGCTGCTATGCAGTTCAGGCATTTAAAGGTCAGTGGACGTTGGCACCAGAAGATTTAAAAAAGGTCTGATAAACCACCTTATTTAAAGCAAACATAGAAAGCAACATCAAGTTCATGATGCCTCTGCAACCAAAAAGTGCAAAGGTAGCAGTGCTGAAAATCATGCCAGTGTACACTGTGGATAAAACTGCATCAGCAAACATTTACATGGTTGTAAATCATACTTGCTGAGTGGATATAATAGTTGACCATAAAACTATAGGTTAAAAAAATACACAGCTAAATTAGTGTTTGTCCTATGTAGCATTCACTAGTCTCTCCTAAAAAAGTATTCACAAGGTACAATAAGGTGTAATAGTTGCAGTATGTGTTGGAATAGACTGTAAGCCAAAACAAACAGCTGTTAAGACTACAGAGTCCTGTCAAGCTGCAATGACTGATTCAGACTGTTAAAATGGTAGTGAATCTTTAAGGTTGTTGGAAAAGTATTTTGAGTTTTGGGTGCAGTGGTTACTCCACATGGACATATAAAATATCCAATTTCCTTGATACTTTCTAGATATTTTTTTCAATACATGAAGCACATAATACACTGACACATTTCTGTTAAACTCATTTGACTTTAGGAAGCCATGCATCTTCAGTGGGGTCTAAGGTTTAGAGAAACAAAGAATTTTGACTTTGGGGATTATATAGTTTCCCAAAGGAAACCACTCTAAAGGTCTATTTTTTAAATTGATAATCCAGAATAGGTCCAGTTCCTTACATTGTAGATTTCATTCTAATGTATCCAATATGCATTCTTGGCTCCAGGACCTTTCTGCAAACACATGACTGTTTTCCAACATTGTCAAAAGTAGATGGAGATGGAGATCAGATTTTGTGTAATGTTTTAATTCTCTGACTAAAATAATTTTCACTAAAAGAAAAATTTAAGCTCACAATATGTAATGTTCACCACTAGAGAGCTCCCAATAAAATTAATGAAAATAAAGGATGTTGTTGATGACATTGTGTAGTAGCATGGGATCATGGGATTTGTTAAATTTGTCACAATCATAGGTAAAAATGTCCCTGACTCAAGCAGGAATGTTCATGGAAAGGTAAGGTTTATTTAAGTTATGTTTAGATATGTTTGCCAACTTTCTCACTCTCTGACTGGAAGGTGCCAAAAATTTAGCACACCATCGCCTTGAACAGAATTATGAATTTTCTCTACATACTTCTGTCAACATTTCACATATTTTTCCCCCTTTTAATGCAAAAATCCTCCACACTGTATGTTCAACTTGTATCCTTTAGCAAATAAGCTAAAATGAATAACTACTTAGCAAAATTTCATCAAATCTCATTCGTGTTTTCCATGTTCAGTTCTTGCTATAGAGCTGCTTGCAGCCTGTCAGGGCATTGAGTTCCTCCGCCCACTTCGTACCACCACTCCCTTGGAGAGGGTCTATGAACTTGTGCGCAGTGTGGTCAAGTAAGTCAAACAGATGTGGCCAAGGTACACAATTTCCAGTCTGCTGCCAGTCTACTGAAATGATGTGCAGGATAGTTAATGTTTATCCACTGTTTCACATCTGATTCTCTCAACTATTTTGTCCTGTACAGACCATGGATCAAAGACAGATTCATGTCTCCAGACATAGAAGCTGTTCATCGTCTTCTACTTGACCAGAGGGCAAGTCCTAAATCTTATTTAGGAAGTGAAGTTAACGCTGTGGATGTATATGTTTCCAATCTATATGTTCATACAAGCTCCAGTGGGTTGTGAATTCATGGGAAACAGCATGTTTAAGTAAAATGTTTCTTATCCTCTCAGGTGTGGAATGTGGCCAAACCTTACATTGACAAGTATCAGTCGGAGTACATCCCAGAGTCCCGTCCCATCTCTCCTACTGCCTTCTCTCTGGACTCTCCAGCATCACCAAGGAAGCGTGTGCGTCATGAGTGAAGGCACCATTTCTAATTTTTGTTATTTGGTAATAACTAAAATTGAAAACATCATTTATTGACACTTTTGTGGATTTAAATTAAAACCAACAAAATGTTAAATTGAGGACTAAAGATTGATCTGAGGAAAAAATGTTGTTTTGACTCTGAAGAACTGAATGAATAATTCAAATTTTCAATCGTTGAGGATATTTTGGTAATTTAAGAATTGGGTTTATGTATAAATATATAGTGAGTGTGCACTGTGTCACTGTGCACTAGAGTTGTATTTATCTAAGCTTAGTTGTCTCTTTAAATGTGCCTAATTACTTTGTATTACCACATGACTACCTCAGCCATTGTACCATTTTCATATCAAATATTTTTTTAATGATGTAGCACAAACAAAGCTATGATTAAATTTTTTTTTCTGGTTTAATTTAGTAATTGTAATCTATACATTTTCAACATAAAAAAGGAAACAATAAAAGTTTTTAAAGCTGCATTCTTTAACTGTTCGCATATTTATATAAGTTCTACTTTCCACTCACTGTTCCTGTTAATATGTATGTACATTTACTAAATGTTTATGGTTGACAGTGAAACAATAATTTATTTCTAGTTTGTTATTACACTATGTTATAGCATTTATGACAATTTAGCAGTAGTAATGGTACAAATACTAAATGTAGTATTAGAAGGATATATACTTAATGTATCTTTGAGCAAATGTACAACAGTGCTCAAAGTATAATGATAATAAAAAAAATTAATAAAAATAAAAAGTAAGCCAGGACATGGACATACATTTATAAACAGATTACCAGGGAATCAGACTTGCTCCTTTTGTGTTCAAACAGTGAACATTACAAGGCATTCATCTGGTTTATTAGGAGTTATTTACCAAAGGCTGTTAACTGTCTTTCATCCAGTATTTAATTTACTTATACATTCAGTTTAAACAGAGAGGAATGTGTTTACAGTTACATGGCTTTTGTTCTCTGCTTCCTGGTCCTGTTAAACAGCACCTACCTGTCTATGCTGAAAAGTCACTCCGCCACCCTGAGGTGATGACAGGAAAACCTGGGGTAAGATAAAAAGTGGTATGTCTGTAGAGGCAGCTATGGTCAACAAATTCAAAGGTTACACAAACAGCTCACACAGGTACAACAGGAACATAAGTCTGTTTTGCACAGAGATAGTCCAACCTTACAATAAAGGCTTAGTGTAGCCAAATTGAATTTGGTAAGATTACAAGTTAATTTGCTTGAATGTGAAAATGGAAATTTAGTTTCTGCATTGAGATGTTGACTTTATAATGATTGTCACTGCATGAAAATTGTTGTAAATAATAAATGTAAATAATGTTATAAACATAATTTAAAACTAATGGCCTTATATGCTGCATGTCTCATTGTCATTAGGTGGCATAACATGTTTGCAATTGTTTTTGAAGATGTATTTATCAACAAGATAGATAAAACAAGAATAACCAACAGGAAAAGCTATCAAAATATTGAAACTATCATATATTACAAATAAGTGTTAGGAATTACACAGTGCAACGGTGCTGGCTTTTAAATAGTTTGCATGACCACAGGATTTTGCAAAAGGTGTCTCCTTCGAGCCGGATTCGAACCAGCGACCTAAGGATTTCAGCTATCATGGCCTCTACAGTCCTCCGCTCTACCAACTGAGCTATCGAAGGGACGATGTAAAGGAGGAAAAAAATATGGCTTTTAAACCTCACTATAGGTAATATTGTGTAATCGGTTGTGCAGATTGGATAATGATATGCGCCTTAAAACATGTTTTGTGACGGCAATCATCATAAGGGAGCTGCGGTTAACGTTAGCTAAGCTAACTAATGGGAAGTGGGTTCGCTAGCTTAGCTGGCTAACGTTACTGCCATTCGTTAGCTTTCACAGACAGGAAAGTTAGCACTACTAACTCTAAGTCCGTGTTACCCAAACCACAGCAAGATATAAACAGTTATTGTTACAATTAGAACACTTAAAAACAGCGTTGGTTTAAAAGGCGTCATGAGAGTTTTCTGCATTAATACATGCTTTTTACCAAACAGCACATCGTGACTTATCCTAATTTTGTAAAGTTATTGATTATCAGCTAGTTAGTCAAAAACAGGAAGACTAATAACAATTAAATATATTTTTAAGTGCACTTGACAACACACAATGTTTAGAGTAAATTTCTGATAACGTTACTGATCGTGTAAAACCTCGAAACTAAATGTAATTTCGTCGTATGGATCGGTGCATATAAAATACGTACTTGTACTTTCACGACGGTAACGTTAAAGGTGAAACAATTTGGGAATTTAAAGGAAAGGAGAACAGCTTACACTTGTCATTTGGCAAATACTAGGTACCTCTGGCGTATTTTAGTGGATAAGAGTTATCAATTTAAAGCAAGGTCTAATCTTAACCACTAGGTGGCAATATTCCCTCATTTTAAGCAATTTCTCCCAAGAGATGACATTTCTTGAAGAAATTCACTGTAATTTGTCACTTGGGGCATCAAAAAGCTCATTTTAAGTATAACTTATTTAAAGACAACTTTTTCCCCCTTATTTATAGATAACACAATACTTTCCGTCACAATTTTAATGAAAACTGATCACATGGATGGAAATGTTGTAAAAACTTGCGTTACTTTTAATGGTATGAACATCACTTCAGAGCTTTGCGAGGGGTTTCAGTATCAGGACATCAGGGATTTTACAAACCGATTGCATGCAGTGTGGATTTTTTTGGTGTTGTGTCACACTGTATCACACAGCCTCCTCAGGCTGCCAGTAATGTGATCGCTGTCAATTTGCTCATCAATCTCTGAATTCACAAACAGAAACCGACTTCAATGCAACACAGTGTGACTTGCCAGCTTCAAGCAAGGGATATGCCACCTGCACTAAGCCCATTGTACATCTGCAAGAAAGGGAAAGTACAGTCTGGGAAGATAGCGGTATCAGTAACACACGAACACCAGTTCTGGAAAAACTTATGTGTTTTTTGACAGCCCATCACTAAGTTGCACAAAACTACAATGGAAAAATCTACTTAAATACAAACAAGCAGCACAATGCCTGTACTTCACTTGAGTATTTCTATATTATGCTTCTATCTACTTTAACTCTACATTGTACTCAAAGATATTTAAGAGCTTAAGATCCTTTTTACTTTAACATTTGCTCAGAATTACTAACATGATTATATAGTTTCCTGATGGTCCATGTGCTTCTTTCACAACTTAGAAAGGGTGACTGAGATATGAACTAAAAGTCAGTCTGCTGAACAGAAAAGCGATGACAGTAATTGCTTTCGGAGAGGTTTTTAAAAGCTTGTAATGATAAATGGGGCTTACTGTCAAGCTGCTCTCTGTACATTTCCACTCAAGCAAAATGAAGATGTATTCATCTTGTCCCAACCTGTCAGACAGCGAGGTAATGTGTAACATGTGTAGCAGCTAATACATACAGTACATTACAAACAACATGGAGACAGACAAGGAGTCTAAAGCGGGGTCATGCTGGTGAAGTAGCAGACAAATTCCTCTCATAACACAGCAAAAGCTTGAAGGGTGGATCTTCAACACATGTTATGATTACCCTCAGATAAGTGCTGTGTTTCAAAAGTGTCACAGATTTTTGCCTCTTTTTTCATTAATGTGTTCAAAAACAGTAAATACACTTAAATGGCACAATAGGTGCAATTTTATTTCAAGTAATGGAGCTTTCAGCAGAGCTAAAAACAGCCTTAAATTATCCTCATGTTTAACATTTGCCAGAATTTTCTCCCTTGCTCTTCAAGGTCACTGTGTCTGTCACATCCTCGTGGACACTGTGTAACTTTGAGAAGTATGTCCTTAGTGTTTTGCTGTGCAACATACCAAAGGAAAACAGTTTCTTTGGGCTTATGTAAGCATATCCTAATAAGCCTTATGCAGGAAAGATCAAACACTCATAAAGCTGACCTTGTGCCAGCCATATTTCTGTAGGCCAATATTGTAGAGTATACACTCAGCAGTGATCTTTGTAGAGCATTCTTTTGGTGGTTAATGAGCAATAGAGTAATTTACTGTACAATTTTGTACCAACAGGAAATGAAACAGCTGTATGTTCATCAATCAATATCAATTAAGCTGATATTGAAAAACCATACAACCAATTTCAAATTAAAAATATCAACAAAAATGTCTTTTTCTAATCTAATACAGGCATTTTCCGAGAGCATCACTTTTTCAGGCTGTGAAAAGAGCTTCCACTATAGGAACACAATAGAATATAATTTTATAGCTGACAAAAGAGGATTTGACCACATCCTAATGGAATATAACACTGAAACACTGAAAAAAACAACAACAATGAACTGTAAAACTACATGCAGTTACTACTGATGTAAAACATGGATGTGCTCCTCACTAATTGTATCAGTGATGATACAGGTGGTAAAAAGCAAATACAAAAGAAAAAAACAAAACTTAAATTTTTATATTGCAACTGCATTTAGAATGAAGGATGAAATAAAAGATAACATGGCATTTGGTTCCTTTGAACTGTTAATGTATCAATCTTTTAACATAGAGACATCATCGTTGTTACATCATGTACATATGATGTAAATATGATCCATAATATTAGTCATTTCTGCCTGTGGTGCTACTAGTTGGTGAATTGTCAAATACACAAAAGAAGTCACACCTGTGGCTTGCACATGGTAACAAAATGCCACTTTATCTTCTCCTTTGGTTAATGATACTGTGTTCTCCTTTACTGCTTTTATTCTACCATGTTGCATGTGACATGACACAGATACACTTCAGGTCTCTGTGGACATTTCACCCCACTCTCCATAACACTAAAAGTTAAAAATGGGACACATCGCCTGCCTCACTTTTATGAAGATGAAACTCCCACAGCTCCCCTGTTCCTGTGTCCACTCCTAAAGCCAGACTTGTGCTCAGTCATCTGTTGAGTCCATCCTGTGCAACAAGAGAGCATGTCACAAGGTGATGTAAAATATAGAGTCTAAACTTCCAGAAGTGTCTGGATGGAGAGGGATATGGGGGAGGGGGGCGGCGAGAGGAGGCCTTTGGTGTGCTTATCAGTATCAAGAGTCTTACTACTGTCACAATATAATATGAGTTACAAAAAGTATGAATGCCAAATCATTCACATCATTGAATGAGTTGCTTTAAAGGACAAAACTTACATAACGTGGACCCTGTTTCATTTTTTTGTCATTACAGATTTAACCATCTGATGAAATGTGGATGAGGGCAGTGTTATGGCTAGGAACAGGCAGACAGATAGCAGTGATAAACGTCATAAAAAAAGGAGGCAAAGAGCGAGGAAACTAGTGATAGAGGGTTTTTGGAGCCTCTGTTTAATGCCTTGCCTGGGGGTAAATTCACCTACCCTCCTTGCCTGGAGCATGTCTGGCTTTTTGTCTGACTTTTACAGGAGAGGAGACAGATTACTTGCAAGGGTTGAGACGGTTCAGTGGGCTGAAGGTACTAGGTGACATGGCAGCATGAGGTGTGTGGGGGGGACCATATCCTTTTACAGTCTGGAAATAAAGCAGGTCAGTGACGGTGGAACGGCCCCGCGTCTGTCATCTTACTGCCATTAGATGACGAGGCCACAGCAGGAACACTGACTGTGGAGGTCCAACAAAAAGACTCAGGGAGAGACAGGGAGGTCATTTAACATGAGAGGAGCATTTTTATGTGTTATTGAACCAAACCCTCTGACTGCGCTGTAATACCTGACATTACACTTATAGCTGCATATATCTCCAGTATGAGTCTGCAGGCGTTTATAGAGAGGTTTGAGCTTGCTTTTTTTTAAGAATAAGAGAATGGGGTTTCATCTTAAAGGAAAATTAAAGAATTAGATCAGAGGATTGATGCTCCTGTCATGGGACTGTACTGTAAATATGAAGCTTTAGCCACCAGCCAGTTAGCTTAGCTTAGCTGCTTAACTAGCTCTCTGGAAAACAGTTGTCCAAAGGCGACAATCAAGTAACAAAATTTATCTACTAACTCCTTTTAAGCTCACTAATTAACACATTTTTTGCTATTGGTGTTATCCATTAAAAAGCATATTATAAAAATGCAAAATTGAGTTTTTTAGGGAGTTAGTAGCAGGCCTGGTGTAGTGACCCTCTGGGGTCACAAGTCAACCTCACAGCAAGAAATCTGTGCAAGAGTCTGGTACATTTTACACTATTTTTGCAGATAAAGCAAACAACATGCTTATGTCAATAAATGAGCTTTAGAGATACCTAATGATGCATACTGCTGGGAAGATTTTGTTAGCTAAAACAGGGTGTTGCTAAAGGTTTTCCCCTGTTTGCAGTCTTTGTGCCAAGCTAAGCTAAATTTTTGCTGGCTGTTGCTTCACATTTACACTACAGACATGAGAGTGGAGAGAATTCCCTGATCTGACTTTTAGAAAGAAAGCAAAAAAGCCCATTTTCCCAAAATGTCATAGTACTCCTTCACTGATGCGGCTCAGTAGAATGGAAGTTGTGTAACAGAGAAAAACAACAAACAGCAGCGTGTAAAGGAATTTGCTTGTGATGTGTGTTGCTTTCATCCTGCCAGGGGAATACACCACAGACTGGCTGAGATTAGACATCCTTCCTGCAGCATTTTTCATGGTGACTCCTGGGATCTGAAGGCTGAAAAAACATGCAAGTGATGTACAAAGAGAACATCTTAAGGTGCATCACCCCTTGCCTCAGCGGATCATCGGGAGACAACCAAAATAACCCATGCAAATCTAAAAACACACAGACATGAACCCTGTCCCCCTGTAAACAGAAGAGGCTGCACTGTGACGAGAGTCGCAGTATTCCAGGAATGTCCTGATCCGTCCCGATGCCTTAGGGAAGAGACTGAGAATGCTCATGATCCCCCTTCTTCTCCTTTAACATATGCACGCACACATAAGGAGAACTTGATTTATATGGCAGGTCGCATTCATAGTGAGAACAGATTACTCCTGATCTCATGTATTTACTGGCATGATGTATAATCTCAGTGACACTGCTCTCTTTTCATCTTCACTTATCAGCCTGTCTGGATGTCTTCTCCATGTTTTTCTCAGACATTTTTATGTGGCATCAAATGATTATGATGCATCGTGTTAGCCACCAGCAAAGCTAAGTGTAGTATCATATGCCATTTTTTTTCCCCTGAAATGTATCTTATTTTTGTCTGAGTGAGGTGATGCCACTGTTTAAGTACAAAAAAAAGGGTGAACTCAATGATTATTGGGGTCAAGGGTTGCAGTTGCCCCTCAGGTCCAGGGCTGTTGTGTGTCTGACGGGGCAGGTAAGGCGTGGTTAATGAGTGGCAGTTAGAAACAAGTGGTGATATGTGGCAGGAATGCAACACAGTGACACACTCGTGGGTCAGAGCTCAACACCTGGGTGGTTCGTGGAGGCAATATAAATGTCTCAGTTATTGTTTCAGACCAGTGTTCTATTCTAAATCTGATGACAACTAACTCATTTCCATTATACGTGCCAATGAGGACTGCAGAGAAAAAAATTAATGCTGTTGTTGGGCCAAATATGCATTTATTAGTCTGTGGCTACTAAAAAGCACCCGGTGTGGAGCACTCATGATTGTTCAATAACTGCAAAAATTATTTTATTATATTTTATTCAAATTGAAGTTCCTCAGTTTTGAAAACCATTAAGTTTGTATCATTTTCTTATTAACTGTTTTCTTCCTTGAAGAAACTCAAGTGTTTAAATTGAAGGAACAAACAAACTCTACATCTTATTTTTTTCAACACTGAACTGGGAAGTCAGTTTGTTATTGTGTTGTTCAAATTAGCTTTTTGCAACTGAAAAAAAAATTACACTCTTAGGCTAATGGCTATTTACATTAATCAGTTCCCTGCTTTTGAAACATTTTTTGTCTCCTAAACTCAAAGATACCAGTTTTTCTATTTAAAAAAGTAAATTATTTCAAATAATCAATACTGTTTGGCGCAGCTCTTTTAGTATATGTCTAAACTAAAGAGTTTGACCCAAAACTCATTTTCTCAACACTTTTTTTCCCTTTTTTTTACAGTGTACAATACAAGAAGTCTGCTCCTTTTGGAAAGTCTGACTTCAGGAATCACAGTGGGAGGGGTCTGGGAGAAGACAAGATGGGGGCGGAGCTAACCTCTTCATATTCCCAAATGTCAATGAACTCTCCACATCAAGTTGAACCCTGAAGTTCGTGGGATGAGCTCATCTGACAATAACGACTACAGAGATAATATGAGATAGGAAATAAGCTTCAGTGTGTTGTGTTTTTACATTTCAGCCTCGTAACAGTTTATCAGCAGTTATTAGATATCGGGAAGGATGTTGGATCTGTAACGACCGGGTATCCTCAGGTTCCTTGGAAAAAGTGTTGCTGCTTCTGCGGAATAAAAGACAGGTGACTTTATGTAGAAGAACAACGACTCCTTCAAGATGAGACTGTGGACTTTACTTGTCATTATCCCGATGTGCGCATCCTCTCCTCTTTCAGCCGGTGAGTTTGAGTTTGTGACTGTCTCAGACTTTTACGCACGCACTTTATGAATGTGTGAATGAATTAAACAAGCATTCGCGTGCTGTTTTAAGAGGGGTTGTGTCCACGTGACTTAAAGCATCATATATTGGGATGGGGGG
>JAPZDZ010000023.1:17808617-17820619 GCA_029783805.1 Acanthurus tennentii | reverse complement strand
GCTGAGGGGAAACAACAACATCCCTTCCTCTCAGCAGGCTGGCATGTTACTGTTTACCCATCACAAATGTTTTTGGACACCAGTTCAGCCAGATCTACCAGTTTGCGTGACACTTTTTCAATCCCTTGCACCCCCTCCTCCATTTCTCTCCCCCTCTTCATCTTCCATCTGCTCCTCCTCCTCTTCCTCCTCCTCCTCTGCATGTTGACATGGGCCATTAGCCGGATTACTGTGCTGTTGTGTGGAGTGGCACACAAATGTCATGTGATATTTGAACCCCCCTTGGAGGGGTTTAGCAGTTTTTACACTAAGCTGTCACTAGGTTAGGATCAGAGCTACAGAGTTAAAGAGTGAACTCCCATTAGGGCAACATCTGCCCGGCTACTGCCAATGCATCACACATATCATGTTAATACTCAGAATATGCTTTTGTCATTGTGCCAGTTTTTTGTCAGTCTGCCTCAGATTTTAAGTTGTTTTGACTCAAAGGAGATAAATTCATATAAAAACTCTCCTGGTTTTCTCTCTTCAGGCGTACACAAACCACCTTTGGCCCCAAAACCAAAGCTGGTCCAGCCACAGAGGCCGGGAATGTCCCCCTCCACACCCAGAAGAGAGGGCCTCTCGCTCCCGTCTCCTGGCACACCGAGGAGGCCTAAACCAGTTCTGGCCCCCAAACCCTGCCTCTCCAAACTCACCACTGCTGTGGAGTCCAAACCACTAGCTTCAAAGAGCCTGGACCAAACATTTGTAACAGAAACCCCTCGGACCGAAGGTCTTCTTAACTCCCATAACGGAATACAGCAAGAGAACAAAAAACCAGATTGGGATTATATTATTCCTATTTGTCTGTGTAGCCATGAAAACTGCATGTGCATCAGGAACACATCAGCAAACACAGACAACTTGAAAACGTTGCACAAGGGTAAAAGTGAAGAAAACAGAAAGCCTCGTCCTACACCTCGAGGTACTGTGAACAACAATGGAGAAAAAATGAACACTGCTTCCACAAATACGTACCTCACAAACCATAAATCTAACCAAGAAACAGACAAAAATCTCAACACAGACATCAATCCGTTGACTGTTCGACCGTCCCTTCCTCACAGAACATGGAGTGATGAGGCCAATGGCAATATAATACCTCAGAGTGTACCTGAGCGAGGACCAGAGGAAGATGCTCTTGGCTTAGGGCAAATGTCTTGTGTGTTTCAACCCAAACCAGTCCCAGCAGCCCCAAGGAAGCCTGGCCCCGTCCCTGTACCACGGAAACCTAGAAAGGCCGTCCTGACCCGCCAGGAAAAGGTGGAGGAGGAGAGTATATGCCAGGATGGGAGAGCTACAGACGTCAGAGAGGTGAAGGTGTCATCAGAGGGGAAGGGCAGCTCATCACCGTTTGTCAGTGAATCTGTTGAAAAGCCACCAATTTTTCTGTCTGCAAGAAAGGCCTGCCCTGTGCCAGCTCCTCCGCCCAGCAAAAAGCCTCTCCTGTCTGCACCTGAGAGAGCGACGACCCCTGCTCATCAGGATCTCCCAAAGGATGTGGAGGAGGAAGACCTGGGCTGGGACAGCAGCAGCCACGAGATGGAGGTATCAGTCGACAAGGAGGATGAACAGGTGGAGAAGGAAGGAATTCATGATCAGGAAACACACTTCAGTGACTTCACACATAGTCTTCCCTCTGGCAACTCGCTCAGTCAGCCAGAGCTCAGACTGGCTCCTCCAGCAGAGGATATGCATGTCAAGGTAGCTCCGAAAAAGCCCCAGAGACACAGCAGCCCGATGGCACGGATGAAGAAGAACAACTCCTCTGAGGAGAAAGACGAGGGGAGATTTGGAGTGAATGAGAAAAGGCAGGCTCATCTTATAGAAGATGGTGTTTTGAAGGAGAGAGTAATGAGGGAGCTTCCTTCACCTCCAGCAGAGAAAACCAGCAGAAGCCCCTGTACAGCTGGAGCCATCAAGCCTCATCGGTCCAGCGTGGGCAAACAGAGAGCCAAGTCGTTCTCCAGTGCTGACCTCATTCGCTCTGACGGACAAAAAAGGAATTCTTTCCGGAAACTGCTCGACATGAAGCTCTCTGTAAAGATGCTTCCAAAGCTGATGGTAAAAGGAGGTCAGACTCCAGACTGGGCTGTGAATGATAATGAACAAAGTGTGGATAAGGATGAAGGTGAAGGTCAGAACTTCTGCGAGCAACCAACAACAAAACGAAAACTCTCCTGCCCGCTGATTGGGGTGGAGCAAAGTGTGGATGGAGATGAATTTTCTCATGGAAGTGAACAAGATGTTTACTATGAGAACATCCCACACTATGAGGAGATACCAGACTACATGAACGTGTGTGTTGGAAGGGCCATGATGTCCCCTCAAGCCACCTTCTCATTGCCGTCAGCTTGGCAAAGCTCAATGTATAATGATGAGAGCATTTACGAGGAGCAGGAGCCATACATGACCTTTGAGAAAAACACTGGACGGCAGCAGGATCAGACGCCAGCAGACTGTGAGAGGTACATCATCACTGCTTTCACATCTGTGTGTTTGTCTCGTTTCACCAAACACCTTTATCTCATCCCTTGAATAAGTGATCGTTGGTTTCCTGAAAGAGGTCAGGAAACCACCTGAGGCTCTCAAAAAAGCATTTATCTGCTACAGATCTAGTTCATAACAAAGAGTGACTGAGTGTCATTTGTAAAAGAGGAAGATTACGCGCTTGTCACGCTGCCATTGTGTCTTTTGTTTCAGATTCCTGTCAGAGGAGTTTGACGAGTATGGTGGTGTGTGTGTGTGTGTGTGTGTGTGTGTGTTTACACAGCTGTCAGCTGTTGAGGGATTGTGGGTGGACTTCATAATTTAGATTGTATATAATTATATTTGAATATATACTTACCGCAATAAGCTATTATCAGAGGCAACACTGACACTAGACAACCCTTGATTTACAAGAGTTTGTTTGTGTGTGAGGTAACAAGAAATGTAAATCCTTCAATGTCATAGCGTTTGTCACCAGTCTATTTCAGCATGGCAGTGCTGCAGAAAGTACTCAAACTCCTGTGTCTTTCAATTCATAAAGACACATTTTATTAATTATCTCGAGTGACACCCAAACATGCTTAGCTTTTTGGTTTTTGCTCATGTTTTGAGGTATTTGATGCCATACTACGGCAAAACACTACTATTCTTCCCTAATTTATAAAATATATCAACTTTAATAAAAACATGTAGCTTTTGGGAAGATGAAAAAATATGTTTTCCTTCAAAAGTTCAGCTAGAACAGTCAAACTTGAAGCTTAACTTGCCAGATTAAACTTAACATGTTCACTTTGTTTACAGTCATCCTTGTATGCAAAGAACTTGTATGTGGAGTTATGAATGACCAGTGTGCAGAAGTCAGTTGGAAAAAATAGGCTTACAGTTTGTGTAACCGTGTGCTCGCACAGCTTAGTGTGTCACCCGTCTTTAGATCAAAACTGTGCAACAGTCACATGTTTAAAAACACGTTGAGCTGCTCAAAAAACAGAGACCAGTCACAGTCAAATGCAACAGCTTATCCTTGGCCCTGTTTCTTTTTCTGCATTTTTGTTCAGGGAGGTACCGATGTTTCACATGCAGTGATCCCTCAGGGAATTGTGGCATTTTAGATATGCAGTTTTTAGTGTAGTTTTAGCCATTCGCACAGTACTTATTATAAAGCTGCAGGGTGAAATTAGCAGAGTGTGTGATGATGTGTGTCTTGTGTCTGGCTTGGTTTTTAGCATTTAGCCAAACTTCTCTGTGACCCCAAACAGGCAGCTGGATCCAACACCAGTGTTTTGTGACGGCATTGATGATATTCATCAAATGTTTTTTTTCCGGTTGTGTCAAACGCTCCCTTTTCCTGTGTGTTCTTCTGAGTTTTATGACTCCCACTAGATCAGAGCAGGAAATGTTCAAACTGCTGGAATGGCAGTTTTTTCCCCCATAAGACATTCTCCCTCAGTTTAGATGCTGACAGAGGTTTTTTTTTTTCATCTCAAAAATCATCTATTTCTCCCTCTACTATAAATAAATTCCTTCAGTGTACGGCATGTGGATGACTAAAGGTCATCTTGTACTGTATTAATAGGATTTTTAATAAATGCCTACAGCTGCTTCTATGTGTCCAAACCACCCATGCAGTATGTTTTCATGCTCTGCCTTCTGCCACTGTTCTCCTCTGACCTTAATTTCCGGCCCTTTTGACAAAAGCTCTGTGGACGAGGAGGTGGTGCAGCTGGATGAGGTGGCGCAGCTGGATGATGGCCCATCAGATGATGATATTTTGGCCAACACCACAGATGAGGAGGACGACAGCAGCTCCATCTCAAGTAAAGGAGACCCTGAGCAGCCAGAGGAGAGTCCGGTGAGAAGCAGACGCTGTTCGATTAGAGACTTTAGTCTTTGAGAATGCTCAGAAATACTTCCTTGAATCATCTCCAGAAGGTTTTTTCTCTCCAAGGTTTTAGAGATAACTTTTTCTTCTTTTGAAACTTTAAGTCTTCTTTTATTGATCTCATGTAAATCTGCTAAGAGCTGTAGCTAAAAATAATTCTACCTGAATACAGTACGATGTACAGTGTGTGTCTGCTGTGGTTAATTTTGTCATAAATTTTATCAGAGCAAACTTGAACTAAACACTGATTTATTAGACTGCATTATAATTCTAAGCCTGTGTTTTTGCACCTCTATCAGGTACAGAGTGGAAAGAAGAAGAGCAAGATTCACCACATCGCCACAGAAATAATGAGCTCCGAGAGTGTGTAAGAGTCTGAATTTGTTTATCAGTCAAATTATAACCACAAAAAAAAGAAAGAAAAAGAAAAAAAATGTGTTGCTTACATCCAGAGGTGTTTAGTCATGGACATAGTTTTGGGGTTAATTTAAGTTGAAGGAAATGTCATTTGACATGCACAATATTGAAACTCAACATCAGCATCTTATTCTGAAAACAATGTTTTATTTCTCTGGACAATCTGCATATTCGGCTGTCAGCAGTTTCCACTCTGACTGTTTCTCTGGCTCATATGAAAACTCACTGCAAGGTCTGTGTATTATGTAACACAGAGGGACATTGGCCTTGGATGGACATTTTGCTGCTGAATTGTTTATCCTGCTGTGTGTTTATAATGTGAAAATCACAAAACTCCATCCAACACCATTGTATAAGCTGAAGCAGATATTTAAAAACATTGGTAAATAAACACAAAATTATCAGTATGGCTATTATTGGATATAAGTGATCTCACTTTATTGCTTTTCTCATCCATTATAACTTCTCTAACCTTAAATACTTTCTTTTTTAGGTTTGTTGACGTCTTGAAGCTACTGCATGTTGTAAGTTTGCCCACACATCAAACTTCTGCTGCACAAACAAGCTTGTATCTAGTGTCATTCTGCTGTCTGAGCCCACATTCTCCATATGTGTTTGATTACGCTTGCCACTGGGGCACACCCCATGCAGGATGAGACTGTGTGCACACCAGACTCCCCACAGTCTCGCCCGCACGGCTCACATTCCTCCCGGTTTTCCCCCGACTTTCAGTAGTAGTAGTAGTAGTAGTAGTGTGATCCGTCTGTAACACTACACTTGTTTGGATTTAGGTTTTGTCTCCTTGTGGTGTTTTGAGAAATCGGATCTGTAACTGACCGAAACCAACAAAATAATATGAAGATCTTGTTTCTTTGCTGTTTTGCCCTCAGTATGTGTTTGAGAAAGAACATTAGAAAACACACCTACAGGTAATAAAGGCATTTGCATCTATTGATCCTGTGAACCCGAGTTTGCAACACCAAGTTCAAGTCCTTCATTTGAAAGTTAAAGTTGTTTCAAGTGTTATTTTTCTGCTTCTTTATCTTCACAAAAAATAGAATGTGGACGGTCATGTGAGCAAATGTTTTGGAAGACAAAGGTTACGAAACAAGATTGTAGTAGCTCTGAGTTATAAACAGTGACTTTTCACTGCAGAGCACAGACAGGATGTGCTTCGGTCCCTGTTGACTGTGGAGGAATGAAGTCCCGTAATGAGAAACAGTCAGACCAAGTGCAGAGGAATGTTGAGGTGACTTAGTGTTTGTTGTTTCCCAATGTCTGCCAGGCAGTCGGCCAGCTTTCCACAAAGTGACAGATGATAACAAAACATCCATTTGTTTTGTGTTTTTGTCCGAGCGATCAGTTCAGTCATATTTTTTAACCGTGCTTGAGTTATCCTCTGTTTACTGTTCCTATCAGGAGAAAAAACTGCTGTCACTGAAATGTCAACTTTCCAGCAACAGAGAAATAAAACAGCTTTGAGTTTTGTTATATTAAAAATGCACTGTTTTGTTTTTTTGATCCTAAACCATTCAAAGAAGAGCTCATAGATGAGCATGTTCACTTAAAGCAAAAACATGATAATCACTTAATTGAACAGCTTCTCCCCTGTCATTATCTTTTCACATTTCATGAAACAGACATATGTCTGTTTAGTTCCCCTCCGAATCCCTTTTCCACATGACGCTACTCCATCACTGTCAGCTGCTGTGGTAGAAGGAGATTACACATGTTAAACCACAGGAGCTCTCTCAGTCTGTGTGAGTGGTTTTATTTGCCATGTGTCGCCTTAAACCACCAAAAAAAACTCCATGTCATCAGAAAGAGAAGTAAAAAAACAGCACCCTCGGGCTCTTTGCTCTGCTTTTTTCAGAGCTGATTCACTGTATCCCGGAAATTTAAGTATGCTTAATACAAGTCAGGTGTGTGTCTTGTCTGAGTGTGTGTGTGTGTGTGTGTGTGTGGGAGGGGTTCATGGGTCAGCACTATTTCTCTTTCTTTATCTTCAACATTTTAGCCTCCCAGAGCTCTACTGATTTGTGGTGTTTCTCCTACGTGCTGGACTTTGCTGAGCTTCAAAACTTGGTTACAGCTGTGATGCTGTTGTATCAAAGAGCATTTCTTTTTTTTTTTTTTTAAGAGAGACAGTTTTGTAATGTAACATCACATTTTACATTTTACACACTCTTGGTTTTTCCCCTGTGAGGCTGAGTTCCTGTATTTGATCATCTGACTCTGTATCCGTGTTGTTATCTGGTCTGCAGGACTTCCGTGATGCCGTGTCTAAAGCGTCTCGTCAGAGTGGGAAGTCTGTGATTGAGGAGCGGACCCTGAACCAGATCCTGTATTACCTCCCACAGCTCTACGAACTCAACCAAGACCTGCTCAGAGAGCTGAAGCAGAGAGTGGCCAAATGGTACAACAATGCATGAAAAAGTGTTTTTCCCCTTTGTGTGTACTGACTCAAAGGGCAAATATGCACCTTCACTGTATGGCCAAATGTTTGAAATCCTGTCAACACAGTTTTTCATACTTTCCCATGGACGCCTCACTTCCAAATAAGAGAAATATCGATCTCCCTTTATGCAATGATACTTTTAGACAACAGTGTGCTCAGGGAAGGCACTTTCCTGTTCCAACAGGAGAAATCCAGGTCTGTAAACAGGTGATTTTAGAGTTTGGATCAGAGGAACTTGACTGGCCTGCACACACCTCTGACCTTAAGTGTGTGAAACACTTTTGGCACAAACTAGGTCAGAAGCTGTGAGCCAGACCTCACTGCCCAACATCAGTAGCTTGAATTGGAGTAAGCTTGTGCAGCCAGGTTCCAAAAACAAAGTCCTTCGAAAAGGATAAAAGGTGTTATAGCAGCATTAAAACAGCAAAGTTATGGAACTATATATTTAGTAATCACATATGGGTATAAAGGTTAGGTGTCCTTATACTTTTGGCCCTGTACTGTGAACCTGAAAACCACACTCCTCGGTTTTCTAGAGGCAGTGCATATAATACAACTTCACCATAGTCACTGTACATGTTACACCTAAATTACCCACCTAATTTATTTTTGTTGTGTAACTCTACTGGGAAGTAAAGTCTGTTTTTGGAGTGAGCTGTGAGCCCAGAGAGAGAGAGAGAAGTTGGGTGTTTTATTGTCTCGTTGTGTTGTCATTGATTAAGGCAAAGCAAATTCACTTGCACTGCACCAATCAGACACAACAATTCAAATTGCTTTACAGGGGCTTAGAAATAAATTAAAGAAAAATAAGACTTTCAGACAACATTGAGTTTCATTAAAGAAAATATAACAACGAATGCAAGTTAACAGCCAAAAAAGTTATGTATTAAAAAGACGTTATGGATTAAACTTATTGGAAAGCAAAAGTAAACAGTAATGCTTTGAACTCTGATTTTAAATCAGCTGACAATTTGAGCAGACCTCAGGTATTCAGGAAGCATCAAACACAGGTGGAGAGAATAGAAACAAAAAGCTGCTTCACCTTGCTGGGAACTCTGAGGTTAAGGTTTCACTCCTATAATAAAGAAACTGAGGTCCAGTTAAGACCCACAGCCCAGAGTGACTGGAAAAGCTACCCAGTCTCGCTGCAGACACCAGTCAGCAACCCCAGTTCTTCTGATGGGTGGCATTTATCACTCTACTGTACTCTGTTTCATTGTTGCTGTTGTTACTGTGAGAAAACCATTGCTTCCTTTAAAACAATGCAGGTGAGGTAATGTGAGTAAAAGCTCTAATGTCACACATAAATAATATATTTTTGTCCTTTATAAGAGATAATGTAATAGTAGTCAAATGACACCTTGAAATTATGTTGTGGAATTTGTCCCACGGAGTAATTTACTGTAGTGTGTTGCACAGATTAGTTTCATATACATTCTGTGGGAGGTGTTACAGCCTGGTTTCTCTTTTTCTACTTTACAGGGATGAAAATGCTCAGCTAGCAGACATTTTCCTGAAGAAAGGGCCTTATCTGAAGATGTACTCCACTTACATCCGTGAGTTTGACAAGAATGTGGCTCTACTGGAAGAGCAGAGTAAGAGGAACTCAGCATTCGGCACGGTGGTGCGGGAGTTTGAGGTAATTAGGCTCGCTCAACCTGTTTTCTCTATCCAGGCAGGCGTGTCATTTGGGTCAATGGAGCTTCACTGTTTATTTATTTGAGATTGTTCCTGAAAATCTGTGTCATTTGTAATAATTGTTATTTTAAATAAATTTAGAAATGTATTTGTTTGTTTTTCTTGTCAAAAGGCCAGTCCACGCTGCGCCAACTTGGCTCTGAAGCATTACCTGCTTAAGCCCGTTCAGAGGATTCCTCAGTACCAGCTGTTGCTCACAGGTACATCTGCAAAAGAGTCATTTTCACAGCATCACATCGATGCTTATCGGTGTTTTTTCACTTTAAGTTCTTGATGCAGTATCTGTTAGTCACTTTGTCATCACTGGCTCCCCAGACTTTCAATGTCTGACCAACCTGTCATGTGTCATTATAAGCAACATACTGCCCTCTGGTGGCCTTAAAATCAAAATAGTTTGGAATTTCAGTCTTGCCTCTTCAATCCTCATATAATAAGATTTTTGAAGTGCGGCCCAAATCAGATTTGGTGACATAACAGGAGCTTTAGAGCTTTAGCATGAGTCTGATGGATCAGGGTCGATCTCTCAGTACCAAAATGTGAAGAATGTTCCTCTCGTCACTCTTGTATAATTACATTATGTAAGCACCTGCAGACCTTTTTATCCTGGATTTTAATTTCACTTTACGTTTCACGGAATTTACTGCACAACACTGAACACTTGTGAGCTGGTGTACAGTGGGATTTTCAGCTGTTTGTTTGGACTGTTGATCCTGACTTTCAGATGTTTGTTACTGTGTTTCAGACTATTTAAAAAACCTGTCTGAAGACTCAGATGATTATAAGGACACACAAGGTAAAGGCCTTTTTTTAAAATTTGCACACTGTAAACTCACCTGATGACATTGTCAGGCATTTATATGATTTCACATTTTTATCCACTCAGCTGCTCTTGCACTTGTGAAAGAGGTCGCCAATCATGCCAACGACATCATGAAACAAGGGGTGAGGGACATGAAGGCATCACTTTTAATATTTGATTACATGCTTCATACACATCACTGAAGTCCATTTTTTCCTCTTAGGATAACTTCCAGAAGCTGATCCAGGTGCAGTGCAGTTTGAACGGCCACCATGAGATAGTCCAGCCTGGGCGGGTAAGGCCGCTCTAAGATTTTTCCAAGAGTTGGTTGCTGTTGTGTGTTTCTCTTGTAAATGTAAACCAGCTGTTAATGCACCCTCATTAGTTTGTTTCATCAGCAAAATTTTGACTTAATTGCACATCATTTCCATTGATCACCGGAGCCCTTTTCCATATATATATCAATAGATTTTTAGGGTGATGCAACAAAACCAATAAAGTTGAGATTACAATCTTACTTTAAGGTTCATTTATTATGTGTTCTGGTGCTTTCGATATTCTCAGCACATGAAATTAAATTTTCTCCCTTTATGTTAAGGCATCTAGTCAAGGTTCTCAAGGTCTCAAGGTTCTCAAGGTCCTGTTCTTAAAAAAACAAGGTTGAAACTCATGTCGAAATTTCAACAATTAATATAAAATGAGTTTAGAATACCTGACTATCGTATTATATGTTACATCATCAGTTTTTTTGTATTAAAAGCTGCTTGTCATTATGATGAAATCCACTTTTGCAATAAGTGTAATTAATATAAAATCACATCAACAGGACTACTGAACTATTTGCTGCAAATTCAGCTTGTAATATATCGAATTCCATCATTTTTAGACAGATTATTGTTGAGTTAGAGAGTCAATAAGCAGCCATCAAATTAAGCCACTAAATCAAAGAAATAAAACAAAAAACATGATTGGTGTGTCCCTCTGACATTTTTGTGCTCCAGATCTTCCTGAAAGAAGGCATGCTGAACAAGCTATCAAGGAAGGTCATGCAGCCCAGAATGTTCTTCCTGGTATGGTGACCGTCTCTTCCTTCTTTTATTTCATTCTTCTCTTTATTGTTAGTTTTACTGAACATGTTCATAGTAGTACTGCAATGATCTGCCTAGGCTGCTCTGCTGCCCACTTTTTAACCTCTAGTTAGTCCAAAATGTGTGTGAAGCTTTGATTCTGATCAGACCAAGCCCCTAGAGACCCAACGTTATATGTTGATAAAATCTAACAGGCCTGCTGTTCTGTTATGCTGTTGTAAGGATTATAAGGGAGTTCTTGGTCAGGAGTCTTTGCCCTGAAACCAAAGCTCAAAGGTGATCAAGTCCTCAACACATTATGGAGACTAATGGAACCAAAATGAAACTTAAATTCAAATGTTTTAACCATGTTTCACCTTCTAGTGCCTCTGAATTGTGTTTGAAATGACAGCAAATTAAATTAAGTCTCTTTGTTATTTTTCCTTTAGTTTAACGACACATTGCTGTACACCGTCCCTGTTCAGTCAGGCCAGTACAAGATCAAAAACATGCTGCCTCTTGCAGGGATGAAGGTGAGAACCCCGCTCCTTGTTTTGTTGTACTCTTCACCATTTCACATTTATATACATTATCACAAGTTATGTTACGCCCTCATCACTGCTTACAATGAAAATAATTACAGGTTAGCAAACCAAACCAAGAGGCCTATCAGAATGAGCTGAACATTGAGAGCGTGGAGCGCTCCTTCATCCTCTCAGCGAGGTAATGATCAGAAACAAAAGACAACTCTTAGTAGTTTCAGAACATGTGTTATAATTTAATAGGTCATCCTTTGTTTTTCTTTGCATGGGCCTGTGTATCTGTGTAGGTGTGTAGTCACACTGTGCTTCTCTCTGCAGCTCAGCTACAGAGCGAGATGAATGGCTTGAGGCCATTTCCACAGCGATCAATGACTACACCAGGAAGAAGATCAGTTTTATATCTGGAAAATCTCTAGAGGAGGTGAGATCAAACTTAAAAAATGAACCTTGTCCATTTTTCCATTTTATGAGCTTGTGTTATACAAACAAGTCCTTATGAGCAATGAGAGTAAAATCTCGTGTTTTTGTATAATAAGGTTGAGCTGAAGGATGGTGATGACGGTGCTCCTTTGGGATCCAAAGCCCCCATATGGATCCCTGACCCACGGAC
>JAPZDZ010000023.1:17790207-17808517 GCA_029783805.1 Acanthurus tennentii | reverse complement strand
TGCTGTCATAAAATAATGACACATATTTTATCATCCCATCAGGTGGTGTGCAAGTCTTGTTCCTCCAACGAGCACCGCCTTGAATACCTGAAGAATGAGAAAGCACGTGTGTGTGACAAGTGTTTCCCAATTCTTCAGCAACAGCAGAGTAAGTCAAACTTCCTTTCAAATGCACTTTCTTACTCATAGTTTTATGCTTTCTGAGGATGAAACATCAGTGTGGATAAACACACACACCTTGTTTCTTTAAACAACTGTATGTCCCACATTTCTGCACATCAGGTGAGCAGGCTCTGTCAGCTGCAGTTTCCCCAGGAAGCAAAGCTACCTTCGCTTTGTCCCGGAAGCAGAAGAAGATACCTGCAGCACTCAAAGAGGTGACACATGCTTCTTTTTTTTCGGATCAAGCTTTAACGTGATCCTGTAATTATGACCTGACATCTTATCCAAAGAGTTTTTACTTGTTTTAGGTGTCAGCAAACACAGATTCCTCCATGAGTGGGTATCTCCAGAGGTCAAAGGGCAATAAGAAGCAGGGGAAGAGACTCTGGTTTGTCATCAAAG
This sequence comes from Acanthurus tennentii, assembly GCA_029783805.1. Lineage (NCBI taxonomy): Eukaryota > Metazoa > Chordata > Actinopteri > Acanthuriformes > Acanthuridae > Acanthurus > Acanthurus tennentii. Next base: position 17,807,953 of record JAPZDZ010000023.1, on the reverse strand, counting down.
ACAAGGTCCTGTACACGTATGCTGCAAGTGAGGTAAGATCTCCTACTCGTATCAGTGAAAACTCAATGTCCTGTTATAACTGAACCATCTAACATTGGTCTTTTATTGTGTCTCCATGCAGGACGTTGCAGCCTTGGAGAGTCAGCCCCTGTTAGGCTTTGTGTTGAAAGCTGATTCTACACAGAAGCTAAAGTTTAAGCTTTACCACAAAAACACCCTGTACTACATTTTTAAAGCTGATGACGTCCAAACAGCACAGAGGTAAATTATAAAGAGAGGAGCCACCTATTGTTATAAATCACAACAGCAGAATACACAAATACAAATAATATTCTCTTTTATTTTACAGGTGGATTGACTCATTCAAAGAAGCCACAGTGCTTTGACAGTGATGGCTGGCAGTGTTTTTAGCTGTTAAACTTACTTTATTGCCCTGAAAATCTTTTACCTAATTGATCTCTGAATTCTGTTTCAAAGCATCCGGAGACACCAAATAAGTTGCACTGACAAATTAACAAAAACAAATATTTGTTGCTTTCTTCAGAAACTGTTGTTACTTTTACAATGATTTGAAGAGCACACCTGTTTTGGCAGAATCATAACAATCATCTGTGGCTACTTTCTGCCTTACGCTTTGATTTTGTCACATTTAAATTCATTTTTTTCAAGTAACCCACTTGCATCTGCAGAGCACAAATTTGTTAACTTTGTCAATAGATTTTTGATTAATACCATCAAAACATTTTGATCCACATTTACCAATTTTTTTTTTTTAATTCAAACAAATCTTTAAATGAATTTTGTTACTGGGAATTAGTACTTTATTACACACTTGTAAGGTTGGCTATAGAACACACAATGAGCACTCTTTATACTTTTGTAGGAACCTCTCACCTTATACTATTAAGTCTTTCTGTAACTTTAAAACCAACTTACAGTCTAAAAGATGTGTCAGGAAAACGTTCACTATTTCAACAAAACTGTACCATAATGTATATTGCACTTAACTTGGATGTACATAGACCTTATTCTTACAAACATATCCTCTGTAAATATAGTGTCCATAGTGTACTCAAATTTCCATGAATCTTACTTTTACTGTTTGTCACTAAATAAATTTGTTTTATTGTGTGTTTTTGTCGTGGTCAATTGAAAAACTAAGAAAAAACTTAGTGTACATAAAAATGGTGGGAAAGCAATTGAAACAGTCAGTAAAAAGGAGAAAAAAACGTGATTTATTTTTGCTTATTTATTTACTGAAATAAATAATAGGCTGATGAATAAATACAAGCAACTTTAAGACGACCATGAATCGAGCAGCAAATTGTTTGTTCACTTCATCGCTTTTATGATACCAAACACTAGAACGTATAGCCTAAACCACTTGAGTTCATATTACATTTTGTGATGTAGCCGAGCCTTTATACCTCTAAAAAGCAAGTATCATTTACAGTACGTTTTAGTAACTCCTACATAAAATGAAACGGTACTTACAGATTGCTTAAGATATCTTACTACTCGCAAAACACTGAAACCAACAAGAAAAACTCATTTTGACAAGACTGACATACAATTACACCGGGAAAGGCTATGAAGCGCGGCTACCAAACTGCGCATGTGCAGAAGTCGTTTATTGATGAAAGGTCACGAACTCTGACCCTCCCACCAACTGCAGCAAACAGTCAAAATACTTATTTATTGAAGGCTATACTTAATCTGACCTTACAGCTCCGTGGCAGGTAAGAAATATAAACTAACGTGGACGTATGTGAGGTTCGTAAAAGGGACGCGAAGAGCCAGTAACACAGGAAGAGAGGGAGTGTTCAGTAGGTCTACAACAGGGAGGCAGCCATTAGCTACTAACTAGCAAACAGCTAACTTAGCTCTTTAGCAGACTTGTCCGGAACTCGGCGCATAAAATTCGAAAGTAGGTAATGCTTCTGTGATATGCGTGCAACTGCATTACTGATTCGTTAACAAGCGTTACATGATAACGTGTAGCTATGGGTAGCTGTTTCGTACAATCAATGTTACTAATATGCTAGTTAGCCTATGAGCTTAGCCGCGTTAGCTAACCATAATACCGTTACCCGGTGTTAGCTGCTGTGCTAGCTTTGCTAACTAATCTCTGTAAACTCAGCAGCTTCATCATTGATCTAAGTCCAAATGTAACAACAGTGTGTCATAGTTCTGACTCATTAGTTATCCTGTTTGACTACCGACCGATGTGGAAGTCCAATGCGAATTATTATTGCGAAATTTGCCTAGATGTCAAAACCTGAAGTCCCGCCGTTGACTCTGCTTTTCAGCATCATGGGCCTTGAACCCTAGCACGCTTTAACCCTTCAATGTTGACCTTTCACCCACAGGAAAAGAAATATCTTTATCTTCCGTATCGATTTTAAATAGCTGGCTGTCAAGAGCTTGTTTGTGTTATTATCACAGCTATACAGTCAATTCGTTGTCATTTTACTGTGTCTTTAAGCTGTATTTTATTCTAAGGCCACCAAAAGTACAGTTTCGAGCTAGCGCCGGCTAATGCTAGATTCGTTAGCATAGGCCACAAACTAGTTAGTTAGTAACATACAGTGTTATAATACAAATACGTGCAGTTTACCTGTCTGATCATTACATAATATTCCCGCCGTTTTGACTTGGTTGGATTTCAATAGTGTTAAAAAGCATCGATCGAGCTTTGGTCCGAAATATCTTAAAGCTAAAGGGAGGGTTAATTTACTAAACGAAGGGAAAAGAGTCGTTAAACAGCAAGCTTTAAGCCTTATTCTTGTGTAGTGCACATTTTAATAACAGCTCTGGCAATGATAAGATGTATCATATTTGAAATAAGTCCGAGCTCCGGGTCCCTTAACACATCGCCGTTAATATAACAAAATACAGTATAACGCTACTTCTTAAGTAAAAAGTTTTATGAAATGTTTATGAATCTTAAATCTCGATAGACCTTAAATATATACTGAGGGATAAAACTGGTGGTATACTTCATTTTTTTACTGTCAACAAATTCCCCCAAAAACATCAATTGATCAGAGTATTGTCAGTTTATCTTTTATCTTTGTACATGAGCACGCTAGTTTATTTTGAGTCAGTCCCACACACACCATCTGACTGTAACCACCTACCAGTGCCCCTAATGTGTACAAATGTGCTTAAAATAGTACCCCATGGATTCACTTCACTTCTTTTGAAAATTTTGCTAATAGCTGGTAATTACTCACCCTTAATGAAATAAAACAGGATTAGTATTAGGGTTAATGATAGGTTAGGACCTGAGAAACACAGTCAGGGTACTGAAGTCGGAAAGTACTGAGAAGACTGTATCAGGATTTGATGAGAGAAAGAAAATAGACCAAAGTCAGTCTTATGTTAAAAGGCACTGTTGGGCTTGTCCCAAAGTGCACTATAATACATCGAATAGTAAAACACATTCTTTTCTCTGCAGGTGTAAATGCCTCATGGGGCACTGATGTAAAGAGCAGTGGGAGAAGGTGTGTGCAGTATCAGAATGGATGGACAGACCCAAAGGATTCAACTTGTGTCAACAGATAGCAGCATGGCATTAGGACACAGAATCCAGGTGATGTGACAGCCTGTCAACCACTTATGTACAACTTGAGTAATTTGTGGCAGCACCAATAAGAATATTAGAAAATAGCTGATGATATTAGCCAGTTTCGTATTTGTGCATTTACACCTCTGTACCTCTGTAATATGAAGTACTGTTTGTTGTTGTTTTTTAGCAGAAATTTTCAGGCGCCCTTTGTCGATTTAAAAAAAAAAAAGAATATATTAATTTGTTTATTTATTTATTTAAATTCTGATAGATTGTCACAGATCAGCAGACTGGCCAGAAGATCCAGATTGTCACAGCACTTGAACCATCTTCCCCTGGAAAGCAGCAGTTTATCTTAGCAAATGCTGACTATTCCCCTGGTGGGAAGGTGATCCTGGCCAAGCAGGAAGGCTCACCTAACAAGGTCATCCTCACTTCTCCAGACGGCTCTGGAGTTAACCAGCTGTTGTTTGCCTCTCCTGAACTGGCTGGGCAGCAGATTCAGGTATTGCCAGAGGATGTTAGTTACTGCTCTCAGCAAGTTGTGATAAACAAGTTACTGAAAGGTCCTATGACTGGACCATAAACATGTTTAGTCAGACTAAACTTATTGCAGTCTTTGCTGTATTAAATTATGTCACTTTCTCTGGTTGTTTGTCAGTTTGTGACCGAAGGGTCAGACCAGTCTATTGTGAAACCGGCTGTGGAATACTGTGTTGTCTGTGGGGACAAGGCCTCAGGTAGAAATTAAATTGAATTCCCCTTAACATCATTATTTGCAGTAACCTACTTGCACAAGCAATTGCCACCTAAATTTGTCCTTTTTCAGGGCGTCATTATGGAGCTGTTAGCTGTGAAGGCTGTAAGGGCTTCTTCAAACGCAGCATTAGAAAGAACCTCGTGTACACATGCAGGGGCTCAGGAGAGTGTGCCATCAACAAGCTTCACCGAAACCGCTGCCAGTACTGTCGACTGCAGCGCTGCATAGCTCTGGGCATGAAACAAGATTGTAAGAGACTATAATATTCTCATCAATGGTTGTGGATATGTTGTCTAGGACTTTGTTTACATGCCTTTGTTTTGTGCTTAGCTGTGCAGTGTGAGAGAAAACCTGTTGAAGTGACTACCCGAGAGAAATCCCTCAATTGTGCAGCCTCCACTGAGAAGATTTACATCCGCAAGAACCTATGTAGCCCTCTGGCTGCCACACCCACTTTTGTATCTGACAAGGAAACTGCTAGGTATGCCTGCTTATCAGAATAAAACACATTAAGTTGCCAAGTTATTGGATGTCTTTGTTGTATTGGATTTGATTAGTCATTGTACCCGAGTAACTAATAAATAATTACCTGTTATTCTAGATGGTACTGTATCACAATGTTAAATCTCTTAACGTCAGGTCTACAAGTTTGCTTGAGTCCAGCATGTTGCTGAACATCCAACAGCCCTTTCCCAAGCTGGAAAACACCATCTTAATTCCAGCATCTCCTGACAAGGTAAATCTGATGCAATCAAATTGGATTTAACATTACTTTGAAATGTGTAATATACCATATTTCCACAGTAAGATGTCACAAAGGAATATCATGGTTATGTATTTTGTTGAGCTGCATACTCACATTATCTTTAATGTTTTCAACATTGTTTTAATCCAGAGAAATTCAGAATTTTGTTCAAAGTAATATGTCAAGTTTTCACCTGTTCTGACTTCTGGGGTAGCACCAGTTACATAGTGAGGACGGTAGTTGGCTAGTTCACAAAGCTTAACATGTCTCTAGCTTTTTAATGCATTATTGTTTGTGAAGCCAATCAGATTGATGCTCATCCTCAATGCTGGCTGGTTAATAAAAAAATAAATCTCATGATCCTATACTACTTCATGACATCATCCAACTACATCTGTTCATGTGTCTACATTCTAATGATTGTGAGGTGAACCGCCAGTCCTTGTTTTACCCCCTGGAGGAAATGTTGTTATAAGCTGAAATGCTTTGCTCACCAGAGACAGAGCAGTGCAACAAAATTTACACATCTTAAACGCCTTATAATATGTGTTCAGCAGGATGATCCATCTCAAGGTGACCTCGGCACGCTGGCAAATGTAGTGACATCCCTCGCCCATCTCGACAAGACCAGGGAGGCGAGTGACAGCGGCAATGATCTGATTGGAGTTGAAACGCTTAGCAATGGAGACAACTCTGTGACAGACATCCAAGGAGATGAGCAAACTGCAAGTGATCTCACTCGGTGAGGATGTCATAAAGGATCAAGAGCCTTTAATACTGAATAAGTTAAAGCATATACTTGGGATATACAGGAGCACTAGAAAGAAACTCACAGGCTGTTTGTTTCTGGTTGTCACAAAGCCTTAATAGAATTTCCTGTAGGGCCATGTGGTTTCTGACTCCGCTCCTAAGGACTAAATTGGATTCACCCCAAGTTAATCAGAAATTTACCATATGTCAAGGGTGCACTGCAGTGCTTTGAAATCATATGCTATATTAAATGTACCTGTGTAAGCTACTAATTATTTGACGTCTGGCAGGGAATTTTTATGTGAACTTTCCGTGTTTATATTCTGTGTATCATTAGAGCTTTTGACACCCTGGCCAAAGTCCTGCACACTGGTGACGGCTCAGCAGGGCAATCCTTGGAGGCCACAATGCAGCTGATGTCAGGGGACCAATCAGGTTCTGTGGTGGAGTTGGAGGGATCTCTGCTCTCTGACAGCCATATTCCTTTCAAGGTAAGTCACCGCTGACCTTGATCCTTGGGATGAAATAGAACAGAGACCGAAACCCCTGCTTATGTTTCACTGAGTCGCACATTTTTCTATTAATCAGTGCAGCCATGTTTTCTCTCCTTACTCTACATTTTGTTCTTCCAGCTTATGATGCCTTTGCCTGTGCCAGAGTACCTCAATGTCAACTACATCTGTGAGTCAGCTTCAAGGCTGCTTTTTCTCTCTATGCACTGGGCGCGCTCCATTCCTGCCTTTCAAACTCTTGGGTAAGTCACTCTCAAAAAGTTTTTTCTCTCTCATAAAATAAACTAATTGGATTGTGTCATTACATTTCGGAGATAAAATGACAGTGATGTTTTCCTTATGTGATTATGCAGTTCTTTGTAGTAAAATTAAATTAATCTTATTTTATTTTACAGTGGTCAAGACAATGACATTAACTTGATGAAGGCCTGCTGGAATGAACTGTTTGCTCTGGGTCTGGCACAGTGCTCCAATGTTATGAATGTTGGTACAATCTTAAGTGCCATTATCAACCATCTGCAGACCAGCTTACAGGAAGGTAAGAGGACTCTGCTGTAGGCTGCTAAGGTTAAAGACTTGAGAACAATACAAAAAAAAAATCCAAAACCAAATCCTACAAATATTGAGATGTAGTGTGTTAACCTCTGTGCCTTTATGTGTCTTTAATTTGCTAAAAAACTATACTGATGTTTGACCCTATACATTCTTCACTCCTCTGAACCTGTACTTTTTTTTCTCTTGCAGATAAGCTGTCCCCAGAGCGAGTAAAACTAGTAATGGAGCACATCTGGAGGATGCAGGAGTTCTGTAACAGCATGATCAAACTGTCGCCAGACTCTTATGAATATGCCTACCTCAAAGCCATCGTTCTCTTTAGTCCTGGTGTGTAAATAACTGTCCAGTTTACAAAATCAAAGTGACATTTTCAAGTTGTTTTCTTCCTGTGAGGGCAAAATCCTTCAAAAAAAAAAAAATCCTGAACAAAAGTTTTACAGATGGCCAAATGTGCACTGACTCAAGTCTGACCATGTGCATGTGTTGTTTTTTTGTACCAGATCACCCAGGCATAGATAATACCCCGCAGATTGAGCGGTTTCAGGAGAAAGCCTACATGGAGCTGCAGGACTATGTAACCAGGACATACCCAGAGGACTCCTATCGGTCTGTAGACTCTACCTGTTTACTTCTGCACATCTAATGCCAGCTCGCTGACACTTGTACAGAATTACTCTGATTTATGATGATACCATAGATGTACTGGCCACAGTACACATGTTTAAATTTAATGTCTCCTTTCCCCCTCATTGCTCTCAGGTTATCCAAGCTGTTGCTGCGTCTTCCTGCCCTCAGGCTGATAAGTGCAGCTGTCACGGAGGAGCTGTTTTTCGCTGGGCTCATTGGCAACGTGCAGATCGACAGCATCATCCCTTACATCCTCAAAATGGAGTCTACAGATTATAATAGCCAGGCTGTCCCCGGGGTCTGACACAACTGTGCCATTTATAATTGCAACAGTGGACTGTGACTATTGACAGCCAACCAATCAGAGTCCGCCAGTGAACGATCACTAAGTGGTCATAACATACTGTATTTATGACACAGCATCCAACGGGAACTCAGTTTTCACTCTTACCCTGCTCCTACATCTGATTCCTCAGCAACCAGTCAGCAGGGCACGACTCACGAAGAGGACAAATGAAATCAACTCCAGACCCTTTCAGGAACGAACCCTTGAAACCTGCATAGTAGATTGCGCTTTTTATTGTACATAGTATTTTATGCTTCATCGTCTCCAGGCGTTTCCTTTTTCTGCAGCTCTTGTTTGTACTTTGAAAAAATCCAGATAGTTTGTTTTTCACCGCTTTCATACACAGTCATGCTTTTTTTATTTTCTTATTATTATGAGAAAAAAACTTGTCAATGTGAATTGGTCTGTGAAATGTTATCCCTAAAGGTTACAACTTTTATGTCTTTTTGTTTGCCGATCCAAAGGATCGGACAGCATCAAATGTCAAAAATTTGACATCATCATCATGTGGATCTTAAGTATTTGTGTATAGATTTGTGTATAGAATGCACCAAGAAGGCGACTTGACAGCACTTGGTAATTAATGGTTCCATCTTTTGGACGAATTATTGTGAACAGAAAATGATGGTCAAGTCATTTGAAAATAAAAACCTTTCAAACACATTTCTCCAATTATTTACACAAACCTTAATTATGATTAACAGTATCAGTATGAGTAACAGCATCAGTGAAAATAGGTGATTATTGATCACTATATTGTCTTCATGTAATATTTGCAAGTGTCAAGTGCAGGTTTTCAGGTTCAGTGGGCTATTAAAAACTTTTTATTTTTTTGTTAGTTTTCAGAAAAGTTGTTGAGCACTACCAGATGCCTGAAAACATGATGTGTTTGATTCATGCTCAGTCATGTTAGGAAATATGTTGGGCACACAGGGTTAGTCAGTCTGAATTATAATTGGCTTTCTGTGTTGATGGAGAGAGTAAGTTCAGTGAGGCAGGGCCTGTGTTCTTATCTGATGGGATTTACTGCACCTCTTAAATACAGAAACAGTTGTAATTTAAGATGCATGTCATTGATGCAGAAAAACTTTAAATACAAAAAAATATATCACCATGATGATAAGGAAAGAAGCTTGAACAAATTCTGTACAATTTTACTATGTTTACTATTTGGACAGAGACTTCAATGGAGTATTCAAAATATCTTTGGTCAACAAAAACAACAGGCTAATCAACCTTTGACCTTTATCAGTCAAAGTTCCCTTTAAGAGAGAGAAGTACCAGTGAGACAAACTCCAAAAACAAACATTTGAGTTTTGGTTGAGCACTGGAGTCTTGCAAACATTGTTCTCTTTGGTCTAATCAAGTCTATCAAACTGTATTGCACGTGTTGATCAGCCCACTTCGAAACTTCCTGGTTGCAGGTTTACTGAGTTATCTTCTAAAGCCTGCGACAGCTCTTTGTTCTTGACTTGATGAGTCTGAGTTTAAGCAAACATACTTGCATCAGCTCAAAGCTCAGTAACCTTACTTCTTGGAACTGCTTCTGTAAACACAGCAGATTGTTTACTTGTTGCTTCTGAATTAATAATGCAAAATCTGTATCCTACCCGAGTGACTAGCTGTTGCTTTTCGTGTCGAGTGACGTAAAGGGGGAAGATGTTGCACGGTGCTGCGCGAGGGACTAGACTTTCAGTGTGTTATTAGCCAATCAATTTTTCATTAGGGCTGTGCAGATATGGGCGCACGGAGGACAGTGACTGTAAGCTTTCTTTTGCTGTAGTTACCCAGTGGACATGTCCAGCTAATTAAAAGCACTGATAGGACCATTAAAACTTGATGACCACGTGAACGATATTGTCTGCTGCTGTTTTTAGAAGTCCATTGTCCAGTGTATCCAGTAACTTCTTTATTTGATTCTCCGCAGCCCTATCATATCTCTACATCACTTGACCTGCCCTCTTTGAACTGCAGAGGTTATGTAGGGTGCGCTCTCTGTATGATCCGTACAAACAAAAGAGGATTCTCTTGACGTCCCTGTTTACGGACCATAAAAACAAACACTTATTGTCTGTAACTGTAAAGCTTAAGCGAGCAGTGATGCAACACAGGCTTTTGTGTTCACAGCTAGGTGGATTAGCTCATTCCAAGCTGAATGAATGTGAGTTAAAGGGCCAGTTGGACTTTTCCCATGGCCTCCTGATGCTTTGGGTCGGACTGCTTGAGTAAAATTGGTGAATGTGCTGCAAAGAGCTGAACTGGTGTTATGAAAAAAGCAGGAGTTGCTTACATTACAGTGGCGTAATTTTTTAAATTTGTCCTTACAGATATAGCTTTAATAGTTCTAAAGATAAAATGACAATACGAGCAAATAACATCTCAGATGTGTCCCGTGTTCCAGAAAATTACCATATGTACAATATATAGCAAAAAAATGGTCTATAACTACACAGAAAACAACACAGCATGCATTAATGTAACAATACTGAAGAACCAACATTGATGATTTCAAATGGATTGAAAATGTGCAGACTGAATTAACAGCTTATAACATCTGTCCTGCAACAAAGCCAGCAAACTGTTTGTTGTGAATAGAATCTGACTAAAATACATATAACAGCTGCTTCCTACCGCACTGGTATGCGCATGTTATTCTGATCTTACATTACAATTTTTGTTCAATCTTTTTTTTTTTTTTTTTAGTATTATTTTCTGTTCCTCATCTCAACTCTAACCCACAGAATGTTCACCACTTGAAACAAAATGATCAGGCCACTTGGACATTTATCTTCATACTTAAATTTTTAATGACCACATCATTTTGATTATGATATGCGCTTCCCCAGACTCCCACAGAATGAGTAAGGGAAAAATGATTGTAAGGAGAAGTAACTACTGTAATATACTGTAAGTTGAACTTTCAGGAAGGTCTGTTTACTTAGTGTCTTACCTTTAATGCAACAGTATCTTTTTCTATTTCACAATATTCCGGAAGAAGAAAGTGTGCTGTACTACAGATGTCAGTGAGGAACTAGTTGCTACATTTTCCATGTAGACTGTGCAATCAATAATTAACATGAATTATGTCTATGGTATAGGCCTATATAAAGCACTTGGTAATGATGCATTACTAATTAGAATTTAATTGCATTTTTAATTGCATCATTAATATATAATATTTACCTTAAGTGCATTTTTCTGATGATATTTATGAACTTTAGTTGAAACTTTTATTTAAAAAAAATCTTATCTTTGGCTTCTAGTAGAATAGTTTTACACTGACGTAGGCTATTACTTTGACTTCACAAGGGGATCTGAGTACTTCCTCTAACATTAATAAGTAAACAGCATGTTGTGTGAAATGGCCTGATTTTTTTAAAAACTGCATTTTATTTAATACAGAGTACTGCAACAGAATTTTGTTTTTATTTTGATTAAATTTTAATGTGATATCAAACATGGGCTAATTTATTTTTTTAATTTCAGTACCATCCATTAGGCTTTTAATTTAAAAGTCATTTATGATGCCAAAATTAAAACTATGCTTTTAACCACTCAGAGCACAGAGTGAAAATGTCATTTTACAAGAAATTCCTGTTGATCACAAACTGATAAGTCTTTTTTTTCCTCTTATCTGCCACTGATAGGCGCGTGTGTTGAAAGAGTTAACCCCTCCTCGCGCAGCCACCCTGCTCACACAGATAGGCGGAGTTTGAGTTCACACATAGTTTTTGTATGTTGAGGAGAGCAGCTAGAGTGTGTGTGTGTGTTTGCGTTTGTGTGTGTGTGTGTGAAAGAGGGGGGGGAGAAAAAGGGTTAAACATGGATACAAGATTAGATGCGGGTCCTGAATTAGTCCCGGTCCTGAACTGAAGAACCAGCAGCTCCTGACTGACCACAAACCGGGGATTATTATGCCCAGCGCCAACGTGTCCGTGCGAAGTTTAGCCGAAGTAGAGAAATACCTCGGCAGCCGGATGGTGAGTGTCTGTGAGTGTGTGTGTGTGTTTTTGCAGCATCGGTGTGTCACGGACGGCAGGTCCCGCACTGTACCATCGATACATTGTTGTCTGATGATCTCCACGTCATGTGAAACCAACAGCTGCGCCGCGCAAAACTGCACATTTCTCCCAACAAAGAGCCTTTAACCCTGTGATACATTCAGGCTCAATGGGAGAGAAAAGGATGAGAGTCTCGAGTGGATGTTTAAGTGGTAAAAATGATGTATTGAAGTGTTTGTCACTGCAAACTGAGTCCTGTGACCGCAGACAAAATCATACTCGGCACATAAAGGGTTTGTCAGCATATTTGGAGACAATTTTTCTGTGCTTCCTTACACCGAAAGAAGCAGTGAAACTAAGGTTGATGTCCGCTTCCATTTCTCTGACAATCGTTTTAAAGACTATTGTTTTATCCGTTAAAGGTGTTATACGGAACATTTAAGCACAGTATCTACGAAGGGGTTAAATTAATATTAGGTACTTTTTGTACAGAGTCGATAAAAACTGTGGCACAGATGAACAGGAGTGTGTGGCAGCATAATGAATGTAGAGTTAAAGACATGAAACTGCCCTCAAACCGGGATTTGAACCAAGAATCCGGTCTGCAAACCACAGATGACCTGTACACACTGTACTTTACATTATGACCTATTAGTGAAAATGTTGTCAAAATGCGGAATTTACTACAGTGTTTAGCCTCACTTCAACAAATTCATGATAGTTTTAAAGGACTGTGCTGAAACCAGTGTTAAAATGTTACAGCACCAAAGGGGCATTAAATAATTTTTTTCTCAATGGACATGCATTAAGTATTTTTCATATTGCTTGTTTTGAATAATGTTAACAAATAGTCCAAAAACAAAGAGTTTCAGTTCAAGAAACATGCTTGATATTCCCTCGAGAGGAACAAAGTCCATACATTTTGGGATGTGAGCTTAAAATATGACTGAAAATTATTAATCAGTTGTCAAAATTGTGAAACTTCAGGTGTCTGTGAATGGACTAAATGTCTAAGTTCCAGTTAAAAGTGATTATAGTGGCATGGCTTTGCAGTTTGAACACAGTGACTAAGAAAAATAACTTCCTGAACATTGTCATCGAGCACAAGCAGCAGCATAGAGCCTCAAGCTGTACCTTTAATGATGAGTTAATCCAAAAAACAACAAAAGCAATTTAAACAGAAACTAAAAGTCTTAGGCTTGTTTTTTGTCTTAGTGGCCACCCAGTGACTCAACGCCCTAATGCCTAACCCAGTTTTTTAAAAGGAAAAAAATTCAACTCTTACATAGATCTCATTTTATTGACTTTTTACTCAAATTGTATTTTTTTTTTTTACTTCTGCAGTCATTTACCATAAAGGAAATTTAGTAATGAGTGATTTATTTGAATAATAGACTGAAATATCTTTACAAAAAGTAATATTGATCCATAAATAGTCCATCAAATATATTAAATAGCCAAAATGCCATCTCCTCGGTCTATACAACATAATATATTTCCTGCTCTTAAACCTTTTCCTCACCTAAGGAGGAAACAGCCTCTAAAAGAAACCCTCAGTATTACTCAAACAGGTTTTGGGGAAAACCATCGGACCATTTGCTAATGTAAATGTAAGATGTTCAGAAAAATCCCCTCGAGGCGAGTTTTTGTTTTAAGTCAGGTGCTTTCAGCCACAGAGACACCGTTGCGAGTAAGGCTCTGTCGAGTGAGTCCTGTGAAACCAGAAAGTCAGTCAGGTATGGCACGGCAGGTTGTGTCTCTTTCCAGTATTCTTTATGTATGAGCCCTCAGGTCTGTTACCCACAGTCTTCACATGTGGAGCATGACATGTTGATCCTATGGGATCCTGCATTTCTTAAGGGGGCCCTGAAAAATCTTCCTCAGCCTTTTGTGCTTTTATTCAAACTCCCATGCTGCTGTGAGCAATTGTAGATACTTCAGATCAAAATGTAACATCATCCCTTTATAAATTAATGAAATCAATACGTTTGCCTCGAGAGTAGAGCTTAAAAGAACTGTACAAAAATAAAAAATGAGCCAGCTTCTCAAGTAAGCAATTAGATGGCTGTGGCATAACGACCGGCACAATATAATGGAACAACATGTCTGATGGCATGTTTAGTACCGTCGGACTGTGTAATTATGCCTTTCCTCCTTTTGTTGGCCGCAAATGACATTCCAGTTTTGTTCCTCAGAAAGCCATTGTACGGCAGTTATAGTGGGTTAGAGGCCAGAGATGATGCAACACCTCAGTTTGAAGGGCTCGTTTCCACAAAACATTTTTAACCCTCGCTGGCTGGTGGCTCTGAGATGTGCGAGGCACTTGTCAGTGACATCTCTCAGGTCTGTCCTTATATGAACCTTGTGCCTCACCTGTAGTGGCTGTCCAACATTCATATCATCAGGTAAAAAAGCCAAACATGTTTGCCATCACATCGGCACAATTAGCGCCCTTTTAACATGCTGTGTTCTGAATTCTGTGTGAGTCATAAAATGACGACCATTATCCTCCTTTTTATTCTTTATCCTTTTAGGTCTATTATGTTTTTTTTTCAGGCCTAATGAGCTGTTTGACTCTCCACCAACTCTGCCAAGTCATTGGTTCTGTTCACTCCCTCACTTTGAATCGGTACATTGAATATAGCTGCATATTTATCTTAATTGAATCCTTTTCAATACTCTCCCAGTCCACAGGGACAGGCTGAAGCTGGGAGTGTTAATGGGATATTGATTCAGTCCTGGACCAGCTTGTCTATGAGATAATGGCCAAAACGTCTTAAGCAATTCATTCCCAGTGACCTCCCGGGGATTAGTCATTCAGGAAACTTAAGACTTCAAACTCTTTGCTGTTTTCTTTCCTCTTTAATCTGATGACTCTCTGTTTGGCCACTATAGAAAGGTTTTGTAATCAAAGTGTGGCCACATAGGCAGCTGTGGTCTGCAGATGAGGAGGAGAAGGAGGAGATGATGGGTCAGCTTTTTTGACTACAATCAAAGATGTACTCCCTGTTGCTCTCACTCTCCCCCTCTCTGGTTTTCTTCCCGTTTCCCTGTGTGAGCTCCGAGTGGGAGAGTGTCTGTATCCATGAGGATCAGCTGGAGGGAATACCAATAAGCACCGCAGGCTTCTTCCCCTCTGTGGTGCTGTTCTCTGCTAAAGGGACGGTTTTGTTCCATCTTAATGAGTGTGCCAGCTCTACTGCCTCGTGTGTGTGTGTGCGTGTGTGTTTGTGTTGTTTATTTGGGTGGTGCAGATGCATCGACTGAGCAATCACTAAACAAGTGTCACCCTGTGTGCCACAAACCACAGTTTCGTCATTTCGATCTAATTTCTTCAGATCACTGCGTACACATGTGTTTGTAGATGTATGTGTCTGCGTGCCCACATGGTCTGACCTTACGCTGTGAACCGATGGTTTTCACAGATTACAGTTGCATTTGTGAGAACACAGACGCGGTGCCTTCCTGTTTGAGTAAGAAAATCTATGTGGTTTTTAATAGCGTCCCCTCCCACACGATTGTACAAGTATATTAAGTTTACTACCCCTACATATCATACACACCCAATTTTATATTATGTGAGTGCTGTTTCTTCATTTCAGCTCAGGATGGACAGTAGATGCTGAATTGCTGCTCTGCCCAGCCTGTTTCTTCTGGTGCTGCAGCAGGCAGATGAGCACAAGGTCTGTTTCTTGCATGAAAAATTGAATCACTAACTAGATCATTGATCCAAGACAGAGCACACTGCAGAGAAAGATAAGCAGCATCTGCTGTTTTTTGTCGACTCCAGCGACTTTGCCCCCCGAAATGTAGCAAAGATTTGAGCGGATTTCTCAGGCAGAGCAGCGCACAGCCCTCCCTTGTTGGTTTAAGATTGAGGCTGAAGCAGATGGATCTTTATGTTATGCTATCTGGCGAGGTCAGAGCATATTAAATGGGTCACGGTGTTGGACAGACGCTGTGTGCTATGTAGGACAGCGTGGGGGACCGGGGGTTCATGCAGGGCTGAGGTGTGACGGAGGCACCCTTGGGGCACAATGGCCTCCCGTAGATCCTGTTGGTAGAGATGAAGATGATTGGGATGATGTGTGCTGCTGTGCTGCGTTCGGGAGCATCCTCTCTTTGTTCTATTCTGTTCCCTTTCATCTGCTTCTGTGGCTTTCTTTCCATTTTGTCTCACACTCTCTGTCTGTCTCTCCTTTTCTGCTCCACTGACACACTAGCATCAATGG
The DNA here is from genome assembly GCA_029783805.1 of Acanthurus tennentii. Taxonomy (NCBI): domain Eukaryota; kingdom Metazoa; phylum Chordata; class Actinopteri; order Acanthuriformes; family Acanthuridae; genus Acanthurus; species Acanthurus tennentii. The sequence continues at coordinate 17,791,854 of JAPZDZ010000023.1, read as the reverse complement.
ATGAGTCAAACAGCAGTGGGCGTATGCCTTCTCACATTTATAGTAATACGCCAGATTTTAAGCATATGCTCAGACAAACAGCCTATCTTTTAGATCTCAAAGAATCACAGTGAGAACAAGTGGGAGTTATTTGTGCTGCTTGATGACACCCTCACAGGTCACCTGTGCATATATGGAGGCACTGTCTCATCAAACTGCCTGGGTTGAATCTGTAACCTCTCAGTCGAGGACACTCCACCTAACTGTCAGCCTTGACTGCAACCATCTGCCATCTGTCTCGTTGTAGCATCTTTTCCCCTAGTTACTGGGCTTTCACCCCCCCCACCCAGTCGTCTCCAGCCGTCCCTAAAGAGTCCTTGCAGTGTTTCACTCTTCCACCTCAACAACCCCTGGAGAAAGGCCTGCATAAGTGTTTGGGAGAAACGGAGTGAAAAAGTAAAAGTAGGGCAGCTCCTCAGCAGATCTGGGAGGACAGTTTCATCAGCGTGAGGCTAATTAATTTCACAGAGCCATTCATCCGCGGAGACACTCGGATTGCTCAAGCAGTTAGTCAGCATGAGAAGAACTCTTGAGTAGCAGCGACTGCGAGGTAAAAAAAATGCTTATTCAATTGAAATCACACAAAAGTATATGATGAAGAAATAGTCGGATTTCATATAGTCATATTCACTGTAGTGTGTGTTCAACATCTGGGTTGCGTTATTCATGTTATTTGAGCCTCGCTCAGGATTCAGGCCCCATCCTGCAAATGGCCATTGTTTTTGTAAGATAGAGTGTACTCCCCTCGCATTCCAGCTGTGTGTTACAACTTTGGCTCAAGGTTCACTACTCCAGATGCAGGACTGTGAATATGGAAGTTGAATCAATACTCTTTCCAAATGTCTCCCACTCCTGTCAAGGGTTTCTTGTTGCAGGCCTCTGCAGTGATTCATCAGTTATTTTCAGGTCACAATTTGATGTGTTTTACACTTGTCCTGTTACGATATCACAGCCTGCCTAAAGCAATAAATTTATACTTTTGTGCTCTGTGTTTGGCCTCTAATGCCACAGAGAGAGTTTTGCATAACATTGAAGAGTTAAGGCTGGTGGTGGGAGAGTGCCCGAGGAGCTAGTTTAGTTCCAGTGCTGCAGAAATAGCATGCAGTCCAAGCTGTCTGGCTGAACAGGCAGCTCTTTGTGTTCGGGGACTGAAAACCAAAAAGACCGGGTAATATCAGCAACCTACACACAAGCCTGCTCTTACACTTCCTCTTGAAGAAAAAGGATATCAGACTCCTATTTCTCTTGTTTGACAAACAGGTTTGACAAAAGGCTCACTTATGTTTGAACCTTATTGTTTTCATAAGATATTGTATGCAAGGAGCGGGATTGTGCCGGGGCGCACGGCTCCTCAGGCTATACGTCAGACCAGCGAATCCATAAGCAGCAGCTTGCTCATCAGAGTCCTGGACAGAGCAGAGGTTGGACATGACAAAGTGTGCTTTTTTCACTGCAAACAAAGAGTCCTGTGTTTTAGGACAGATGCCACAGTGGGGGAGAGATTGAGATGAGGACAGAGGCTGAAAAAAACCCCAGGCATGCTTGTAGAAAGAAGCCTTCTTTGGTTACATACTGTACATGGATAAGTATATATTATGTACAGTATGT
>JAPZDZ010000023.1:17742538-17758397 GCA_029783805.1 Acanthurus tennentii | reverse complement strand
AAGCTATTCACCTCCTAGTTTAACTCAAAACTTAACATACAGGCACGAGAATGCTAACAATCTTCTCATCTCTCTCTCTTTGTGAGAAAGAAAATAATCATATTTCTTGAATTCATTCACCTATTTTTGACAGCCAGCCTCTGCTGACTCTTAACACCACTCTTTTCCTGTCTTCCCTCAGAGGAGTGAGGTAGGTTTGAGCTCCATTTTGACTATCACTGCAGCCACAGCAGTGCTACTGATGATGACTAGCTTGTTGAGAGCTCTCGTCCGATGCTGACTGACTGGATGGGCAACAACTGCACAGGGACAGACGTCCGCTTCAGACCAGCCCTCGTTCTCTCCTGCCATGTCTATAGACTGAACTGGAGTTCTGTAAATGTGATAGAGCTGACAACTGTGTAGTAGAAAATATATGGAAAATTTTGGTCTCTAATATGAAGGTACTACATCAACACACAGACTGAGAACGGCTCAGTTTCATTTGGGATGAAAGATGGCTATGATGATGAGCTGACCTGCAGAGAGCCAACATGAGGATGCGATCTCACTCCACTAAATGTATGCCAGTGCTTTGTCATTCCTCCTCTGTGTCTGTGTTATTTTTCTCTCCTCCAGCTAACAATGTGATAAAAAAGACGGTTTTGATTATAAATGTGCACCAACTGGTCTTCTGTTTTTTTTTTGAACCATTATTTATTTTTTTGTTTAAATATTGTTCATGGTTATCTTTGATAACAATGATGAACATGGAGTCTGGACATTTAATGCACTTAAGTCCCTGAAATGTTCATGTGCCCTTAGAATGAAACACACAAGAGCATTTTGCATTTTTTATCGATTACTTGTTACTACCCCCGTAAAAATACTAAATGCAACCAATGCTGCACACTGCAAAAACTGCATTAAATGTCACACAATCTCCTTACGTTAATGGCAGCCTACCGTCATCATCACAATAACCCTGCCACTGTATTCCTGCACCGCACAACTTTGAAATATCATATTAATGGATGTTTTATTACAAGTAGAACAGGTATGATAACTTAGCACCTGTCAGTATAGGCTCAGTGTACACGACTGATGTTAAACTTCATGTCATTCCTCGAGGCTGCAACCAGCTCTTCTTCTTCTTCGCAGTGTGTTTTCAGATATGTGCTTCGCTCCAGGCTCTGTCACTTCCGACTGCCTCACAGCTGTCTTGTATCTGACTCTGAAATCAGACGACTCCCACTTCCTCCTTAAATTATCAGTTAAGCAAGATGCTAGAAAGCTGGTTCACTATGTCTGAAAGTCTGAAATTTTACACCACAGCTGCTCTGTTACACATGCAACATGGGTTTGCCGTTGCTTTATTTTGTGCTTGTAAACAAACTGGGAGCAAATTTTAGGATGATCAAGCAACATTATTGTGTTTTCTGACACAAATTTGATGTTGATGTAGAGATATACACCTTTTTTTTTTCTCTCCAGTGGGATTTAAAAACTCGATGTTATTTAGATTTATAATGAACCCAGGCCAGGTGTAAAATATACTCACCTAGATTTAACCACTAATGCCACAAAAGTGAGAGACCAGGGTTGTGGGTGCATTTTAAAAACCGATGAGGTTTCCAAACATGTAAATAGGAAGGTGTCAGACATGTTGTTTGTTTAAGCATCAACTACAATAAATATATGTGGAAGGACTCCGTTCTTTGTTTACATCTGTGAAATGTTTTTTTGTGAAAAATATTTTACGACTAAACAGCATGCTAGAAAAAACATATAGAAGCACAATATATAACTTATGTTGATTCTGTTACTTTGTATTTCATGTAAATAGATGTGACATATAGTACTATGGGAGAGATATTTCTTAAATCCATTTGTACTAGCTTTGTAGAAAGTTTATTCTATTTTGAAAGAGCATCGTATATTTGATAGCCAAATTATATGCTGTGTAAATGTTTATTTATGGTGACGTTATTCAGAGCAACTGCTAGCATTGCTAATCATATTCAGCACCACTTCATTTAAAGGCGGTGTACTCATTGCATGCATTTAGATTGCATTTGACCTTGCCAGAAAGAGCAATATGACAGAAATGTCTTAAAATCTTTTCTGAAACGATTGTTATTAAACAAAACCTTGATAAGCAATGCCTGACCAATGTAATTTCTGCATATGAACATATACTAAGGTAATAATGTGCCACTGGACTGCAAATGTTGTCACTGTTTATTTTAGGAAAAAAATCTGTTTTCAATAGAAATGTTATTCCCATTGATTGCAATGGTACACAATGAATGTTGTCTGATTCAGAATATTATTTTTCATTATTTTTTATCTCAAGTCAGTCATTTTATCACAGTCTCACAAGCTCCTGTATTGCAGTGTTTCCCGGCTCGTTGCTTTACATATTGATAGCATCGTTGTTTTTAATATAGTCGTGGCTATTTTGTTACCTGGAGGTCTATTTTGTACTGTAAATGACTGGAAAAAAAAAATAAATATACCCACCCCACATGATGTCTGAGAGCTTTCTTTTCTTGGGAGGTGGCCTCACTGGTCACCATGGTCTGAAGGTTTAAAGTGTTGCAGAATCTCATTCATGAAATCACCGGCGGTGAACCTGAGTGAAGGCCGTCCCTCTGCTGGCATCACATTACACGGGTTGTATGGATATTAATAACCTGAGCTTTAGAGACGTGACATTAGCTCACGGCGTACTCTTTTTACGGATGGCAGGAACTGGTGTGTCAACGTTGCTGATGAGGGTCTCTAAACTGTACTCATTACTCCGTCTCCACGACTCATGGTTTACTGAGTTTGAGTGTGTCTAATGATCTTAAAGTATCCTAGATGTGCAGACATAGTCATCAGGTACAGTTAAACCTCACTGAGCAACCTTCTGTCACTTGAGCTTTAGATTTAATTAATTTCTCTCGATCCTGCAAATATTCCTGACAGATTGTGAATCAGGTTTCTGTCTTGTTCCCCGTCAGAGTCGAGGCGGCGGAAATAAAAAGAGTCTCACCGCTCAAAATGTCAGATCCAGATCACCAGTGAAACCTAATCATCTGGGCCCTGGCTTTGGGCCTAGCTGTCCTGCAAATTTACCCCAAATCCCCTCTTAAATATTAAACATATTCAACTGACAGACTAACAGGGAAAAAGCTAATTTAAAAAGATAGAGAGCTGGCTGTGAGAGCCGCCATGGGCAGTCTCTGTGGAAACTACGTCAAGTGAACGATTTCCACCCAACAGATCTCTGTGATTTGGTCTTTGTCACATATTGACCCACTTTAAAGTTCTTATCAAGGATGGGATTATATGTGTGACAAAATCCATTAAATTATTAGAAATCACATAAAAAAGTTGAACTTATGCTTGCCTAACTTGTTGTTTTTTTAATCATAAAAATCCTTTTATTTGTATTTCATGATGATTTAAGGCTGTAGTTCATTTTTCTAAGCATTCATGTATAAGTGTCAGTTAAGAACTGTTAAGTACATATATGAAGTTCTTTGACTTTCTTTGAGTATTTTTATATTATGCAACATTTTAAACTGTAATTATACAGTTTTTTTACTCTCCTGCACTTACCTGACTATAGTAAACTAGTAAATAGCCTTAAGTACAATGAAGTATCAAAAGGAAAAGTCCTTGTACTTTCACTTTTGATTGTTCAGGCACATTTTGCTGGTAGTACATCTGTACTCATGCAGTAATTATGTACATAAAGAATATGTTAAAACTTTAGGAAAAGATTTAAAAATCTGTGAACTGTGAAATGTAATATGAAAACTTTGTAACAATACAACTGTACGAGCATTAACAAGATTAACAACAGCATTACTGAATTATTGATACCTCTGTCCTATAAAACCACCAGATGACAAGTTCATTAAAAAGTGCTGGTATTTATAGTTTAAATCCCTTCTGTTATTATAATCGTAGAATATTCTGGCTTGTGTTTCAAGTGAGCGTAAAATCATCTTTAAGTCACAGTTTTACCCGTTGTTCTCTGTGATTCACATTGTTCCAAAAAAGAGACAGACAAACTAGTTAAAGAACAAACAAAAGACTCTTTTAGTGAGTATCTTATTCCATGGTGGGAGATCTACTCGTGGACCCCTGGCTGTGTGCAGACTGAGAATCCTAAGAATGCCTTCTGCATGTGTCACAGTTATTCTTACCTCCCACTACTTCATCAAGGCTGGTGCTGGCATCTGGTGTCACTGCCTTGTCACTGAATGCTGAGTCACAACACCGTGACAGTCCGGGAGTCTGCAGCAAACACAATATTTATGGGAGCTGACTCATTTTGTCTAAAGACTATTGATTTTACTACAAGCGCACACCTACACCTGTCCCAGTGTATTTCTATACACTGCACTGATCTTCCAGTCAATCAGTGCCTCATGTTGACACTAATTGGAGGTGGATCAACACTAATTTACTTTCAGTCAATTCAATAAATTAGATTGTCCTGTTTTGTTTTTTTTTCAATGTCAGGACAGACGTTTAAAAGTTAGTTGAAATTCAGAAACTCTGAGTTCTTATTGATTACATAAGTGGACACATTTCCCAGAATATACAGCCAGTTGTTTTACATGTTGGTGCAAAAAAACGTGAATTGCTGTGTATCAAAATCCAAATAAACTGGTATTAGGTTGATATCAAGTTCAATATCAAGTCAACACAACCTTCCATGAGCTTCCATTGACCTTTGCTTGTCTACAAAGAGATGCATCTCTCCCAGAGGTGGCAGATAACTGTGAAACACACGTAATGCAGTTGCTTCATCTTTACCAGAGTGAGCTCATCCTTTATGATGTTTCTCTCCGAGGCCTCATTGATCAAACGCAAAAACGCACTTTTTTATGACAATTATCCTCTGCAAAAAGAAAACGTATCGAGCCACAGGGTCTAAACACACTCATCGTCTCACTTTCTTTTCTTAGTTCAGTTGTTCACCCACTTGGACCCTGAACATGGCACACATTCGCAACAATAGTCCCAGCCCCCAGCCGCCCAAATAGGGGCGCCTAAAAATAAGGCGCATGCCGCAACTGTTGGCTGCCTGGGGTCTGACCAATCAGTGCCCCAACCTCCCCGTAAACCGACTCCGACTCCCGTTATCCTCATGGATTAGCAAATAGACTATGATCATAAAGGCTGAGTGACGTGGCCCGGGTCCTTTATATACCCAACTCTTTTCCACTCTCACCAGTCAAGTTAAACAGAGTTTACTCCAACAGCGCTGCTCCAGCTCACCTGCCACCAAACTCCATTTGTCAAAACGCGACATTCTTCTCGGGGCCATACCAGAAAGAAACGACTTGTCGAGAGGGTGCCAATTAAAAAAAGCGGACGACCAGCTGCTCTGCGCAGTGTAAATCGGATAATTTAATCCATCACTATCCTGACATCAGTGGTTTCTTCGCAAGTAGGTCTGAAAAGTCTCTTAGCTGCTTTTTTAAAACTCCTCCAAGTTTGAACTGTCCTCCGCGAGAGCGCGCTTGCCATCGACCTGCTAAAAGTTTTCTGCGCTGCCGAGCAAGTGTCACCGAGGTATAAAAGTGGACACGGAAAAGGCCATCATGATGAGCAATAACTACGGCGACGACCAGCTGCCTCCACAGTATTACCAGGCCACTGATTTTGGGGAAGAGGAGGACGACGAGATGCCAGCCACGGAGAAGGATCTGGCCGAGGACGCGCCATGGAAGAAGATCCAGCAGAACACCTTCACCAGGTGGTGCAACGAGCACCTCAAGTGCGTCAACAAGAGCGTCACCGACCTGCAGAGGGATTTCACCGATGGGCTGAAGCTGATTTCACTCCTGGAGGTTTTGAGCCAGAAGAAAATGTACAGAAAGTATCACACCAGACCCAACTTCCGTCAGATGAAACTGGAAAATGTTTCTGTGGCACTGGAGTTCCTGGACAGAGAGCGTATCAAACTGGTCTCAATCGGTAAGTTTACACTTGACATTTAATGGCTTCTCATATGGAATCATTTCAGTTGTAAAATGCAAACATATACGGTTTCTAGGCTATTATTAGATAGGAAAGAAGCAATAAATATGACTATATGACAGATGACAGCATATGCCTGGATCCTAACAAGATGCAGCGATGTGATCCAAGTCTGTCTTATCTTCACAAACACATCCACATTCTGTAGCTGCTCTGCTGGTATGTTATCAGTACAGGTGTCAGCTAGCAATGGCACGTGAGTTTCAGGGGCCTAACAGCGTATTGGAAAGTGACTGCAGAGGTGCCACTGAGGTCATTTGTGTCAGGGCCAAGGCCAAGTGGCTCCATAGTGCGCTCAGGCTTCCTCCTTTTGCAGCAATGCGGTAAACTATGCAGAGGAAATTCAGTAGGACTGTGCTAATGAGAACGAGAATCAATTTATACTTGTGGACAGCAGGGTCTCTCTCTCTCTCTCTCTCTCACACACACACAGACACACATATACACTCCTCTCAATATAAAAACAGAAGCAGGCAGACACACTCATCTCTGTCAGGTCAGGGGTCAGAATGGCTGACTGTGGCTCTGCGTTGACAGCCCGAGCCATCAGCAACTCCTGCGAGGTGAGGCTTAACCCTGGAGGGATTTGAAGATCACACTGTGGTACAGATAGCTGAACTTACACTAAATTGTTGTGGATATCTGTCACATCCACAAAGTCACCAGAGGAAGGCTTTACTCCTCCAGACTGGACAGAATGCCACCGCTCAGAAAAATGTAATAACTGAGGAGAAACTAGTAGCCTTATATGAGTAGCACACATATTACAAGATAGCGAGTTCTGGTTGAATTATACACCTGACAACCCCTCAATTCACACAGGAGGGAAGTTATTAAAATTTTGACAGAGCATTTTTGTGTTTTGCTGATTAATAGACCTGCCACACACTTGAGTGAAATTCCCAGCATGGCTGAGGCTTTGGCCAGCGGGCTGTGAAGGCCACACTCCGTTCACCTGGGGTGTGTTAGTTAAAGTATGCGAGTGTGTGATCATACAACTCTCAGTGGCAAGCTCAAATTTCAGGAGTCCTGGTGATTACAGGAGGGCAAAGGTTACAATCACAGATATCACGCTGAAGTCTGCAGAGTGTAAATGAAGCCCACTGTGTCTTGGACTTAATATTTTTGTTTCCCAGCTGTGCAGACGCACCCGAGGTCAGACTGTTTTGACAGAAATAGGGCATGATAATGGAAGTCCTGGCATTTTACTTCCGAGCACCCTCTCCCTCCATGCAGCTCTAGTGGGTCAGTGCAGCCCTCTTGAGATAATGTCTCGATATCATTCCAGTGACCCAGAGACACTGAAAGAAATAACCACAGGCTTAGCTGCACATGTGTCAAAGTGTGTAATGAGACACAATTTAGAGGATGTCTCTCTGACTACATTGTTGCCCTTAAAGCCGGACAGGGCAGGATCAAAAGCAACCACACTGCCACATCATGCCACCTGTCTGTGCCAGTCAAACCGTGACACATCGAACATTACCCTCTGACAGGAGGCTCTGATCCATGAAAATATAAAAAGCCTCAATAAAACAGTCCCGTGATAAACAGCTGGCATCAATGTCGCTCTATTATTAAAGTCTCACTGAATAAACTGGAGTGTATTGCACAAAATGAGTGGATGAAACATTAAAGTGTGACTCTCCTCGACTGTTTTGCAACTCAAATGCCTAAATTTTTCATAATGAGAGTGGATTCAAAAAGGCTCATTTGAGGAACTTTTCCTCTGAGAACTTCAGGAAATGAGCTGCGTGCTCGCTGTCAATGAATCTTATCTCCATCCATTTGATTTATCACACTCTAGCTCTACAACTTTTGGACGTAATTGAAATCCAAGTGGTATTTATGCAGAGAGGGATCCACTTCCACATATCCTCAGCTGTCACTGTCTTCAGAGTATCATTGTGACTGGATGACAGATTGTCAGGGGTCCTCAGCCAGACAGCTGTCTGAGGGAAAGGGGCTCGAGGGGGGAAGCAGTGAGGAGCATTAGATTCTTGTCTCCTCAGCAGTCAATCATCATTGTTTATATTTCTACTCAGAATAGCCTGGTCATCTCTGCAGAGAGGCGAGGAAACACTTATGGTTTAGCTTTGGGCCGCCTTGATCAGTGATAACAAAATACACAATATAAAATGATTTACTAGTTGAATGCACAAGTCTCCCTGGTGGGGCCCATCAATAATTAACAACAAAATAAAACTGCTTGAAAATGCATCTAACTCATGTACTACTAAATACTGTTGGACATGGAGCATTATAAGTAGGAGAATTATAACTTTTGAAAGTTATAAATCCTCACAAACTCTGTTGTCTCTGCTCTCCAACTACAGATAGCAAAGCCATTGTGGATGGAAATCTAAAGCTGATCTTGGGTCTTATCTGGACTCTCATCCTCCACTACTCTATCTCCATGCCCATGTGGGATGACGAGGATGATGAGGAGACTAAGAAGCTCACCCCCAAACAGCGCTTGTTGGGCTGGATACAGAACAAGGTTCCCCAACTGCCCATCAACAACTTCAACCGGGACTGGCGGGATGGCAAAGCCCTGGGAGCTCTGGTCGACAACTGTGCCCCTGGTAAGGAGTGTGTAAGCGGCAAGAGCTGAGTTTGCAGGCGGGGTGGAGTATCTGCTGAGTCAGAGCATGGCGGTGCCTGTTTAGAGGCTCATTGTGTGTTGAGGTTTTCCTCGGTTGCTATGGATGTCAGGGTCAGGCATGTGCCAGTCAGTATGTCTGAAACGGTATCACGTTCTCATGAGAATTCATCTCCTTTGGTCATCGTCCAGATATGAAGGCTATATATCTCTCACTCCCTGGAGCGCACACACAAACACACATCCAGGTTCAGAATCAGATGTCAGCCAGCGTAATCTCTCTCTGGAGACCAGGTACTGTCAATGGGTTATAGAGGGGTTGCTGATGGCCGGAGGACGTCCCTGCCAGCTGTCCGACAATGACTGAAGCTTTTACTCTCACTGTTTTGGGCCCTGAGGCTCAAGCCCGGGCTTTAGTGTTTATAGCCATGCTGCTACACAACACCCCCAAATTTGGGCACCATTCCTCCTCCTGTCAAGGGGGATGCTTGGCTCAGCATCAAAATGCGGAGTGATCTGTCACAGGGAGGTGCTTAAGCCACAGATCCAAGGACCACAAGGCCACAGTTTGAGTCACGGCCAGTTTAGGCTTAGCTTCCAACACTGAACATTAGAGATTCTCTCCTCGCTGTGCTTCGCAGAGCAAAAGGTGGAGGAGTAGCGAGAGGAGCACAGAAGCGTGTTTAACTGTGTTTATATAAGCCATTGATCTGAGGAGACGTATCTTTCAAACACTGCTGCAATGCTGACCATACAAGGTTCTGTTGTTTCATCAGCTAATACCAAAGAGCAGGGGAACTGACGAAACCAGATCTGCTCTGAAACACAGAAGCTTTGCGAATTCAGATGCAGATTTGCAAAACAAGTTAACTGTCAAGACCAGAAAAAAAAAAAAACAATATTCTATTTAACAAACAGAAAGCTGCATCTTCTGTTAGATAATGTCCTGTAGGTTCTTTTATAACTATATCATACATCAGTCTCCTTTGGTATGGCAGCGATGTTGTGATATGATCTGCGGTACATGGTTATATATGGCTTCCCTCCAGAGGTGACATCACTTTGAAGAGCACTGATTTAGTAAACATAGCTGCATGTCTTAACCCTGGTGCCTCCAGAATGACAACTTTACAGAGTTCTTTCTGTTTTGTGTGTGCACTCTGCCTCCTTGTAGATGTGTGTAAACTCAGCCCTGTTAATACTGTGGTCCTGCATCTATATTAATTGGATGATAGTATTCTATGGTGCGCCTGTATTGGCCTTTTGAGTGAGTGGCCACTCCATTGCCAGCACTAATCCAATTTAGGCATTAGCAGCGCGGTGGAGGCTAGCTTTAGCCACAGTGAAAGTGCCAGACGTCTTGGGATTGTTTCTTTTGAGCGGTCAAAAGACACTATTGAATTCAACCGATCAGAGCAGTTCGGGTGAGGTCATGAACTGATGTAGCTGAGGTGTTAAATAAACAGTAGTGACCTTGTTTTAGCAATGCAGCAGTCTTAGTCTGTGTTAGTCAGTGCGGAGCTGTCTAATCACCTTGTTTGTATTCCGTCAGGTTTGTGTCCTGATTGGGCAGACTGGGATCCAAACCAGCCTGTGGAGAATGCCAGAGAAGCCATGCAGCAGGCTGACGACTGGCTGGGTGTGCCTCAGGTAAGATGCATGACAGATGCCGGTCACAAAGTGTTTTATTGCTTCATTAAGCTCAGATCAGTGCCAGTTCTGCCAGGTTGATTCCACTGGACAAACAACAACAACAACAACAACAAAAAAAAAACAGGGGTCTTTTCTGTTTTCCAATTGGCAAAACAGTTTATACTCAGTGGACGGAAATACATTCAACACCAATCATGAACAGGCAGCTTAAAGCAAACACCAGGATGCATTTGCAAATGCAAACGGACCTCACTGCATGAACATGCACCTGTGAGGCTACACTGAATTGTAATAAGGCAGTATTGTGCATGATGTGAAGGCCAGTGTTTTTCCGGGGAGATCATGCTGGAGGATGTCATGAAATATTTATTACCCAGCTCAATTCTAATATTTCCATTTACTGTATTGTAGCTCTCGGTAAGTGATTTAGTAAGAGTTTTATTTAGTAGGATTGTGAATTTGTGGAGGTGTGAGATTTCTTAACGCCTTCCGAGCCAGCCACCGAAACAGAGTAAATATGCCTGCGCTCATCAGAATAACAATGTGAATAGACTTGCAATATTTCCAGTCCTGATAGAAAGACTCTGAGTCTCCATAATGCAATGTGCACTATGCAGGTTGTTTACTTGTTTGTCTAAGACACAGGGTGAGCTATTCTCCATGAGGCTTAGCATTGGTGAGATAGCCGTAGGGTGTATGTCATGGCCCTGCAAGCCTGGGGGCTGGATTCCAGTGTGGTGGTGTTAAGGAGATGTGGGAGAGGTCTGGCTCAGGATAAATCCCCCCGGCTGGCTTATTGAAGGCAACAATCCTTAACCCTGCTGTCCTAAGGTTAAATATAACCAGCATGGAGCATGGCTTTGTGCCACTGCGTGATAGACAGGCAAACAAGTACTGAAAGGGAAAGAGGAGTCAAAGGTTGGGGGGGATAAATAAGTTTAATCCTCCTTGTTTTTTTTTTTTTGGTCATGGTTGTGGCTAGAGGTTGCACCAAACCGAACTATGCCCTTTTATGTTGATACAAACTTTTCATAAAAAAACCCAGCTAGCTAGCTATTCTCACACATAAATAATTAACCCCTGTTGCGCTGGTTGTCTTTTTGATCTGCAGGTGATCGCCCCTGAAGAGATTGTGGACCCAGATGTGGATGAGCACTCAGTCATGACCTACCTGTCTCAGTTTCCCAAGGCCAAACTGAAGCCTGGAGCTCCTCTCAGGCCCAAACAACTCTTCCCGAACAAGGCCAAAGCCTATGGACCTGGTGGGTAGCCATGAACACCTGCACAGTTCACAACAGTTCATACAAACATTATGAATGTATAATGAATATTCTTCACCTTCCTTGACCTGAATATAAAATCAAAGATGTCAGGTAGCAGAACAACGTAGAAACCTCAGCAATAGTACAAGCAGCTAACTCACAGGGAACTTTTTAATACTTTTTTCTCCACTTTCTTGCCCATCGTTAAGAATGCTGCATTGCTTCTAACCTTGTAGAAAAAATTACCATGATTTTTTGTCATTACAGGTATTGAGCCTCATGGCAACAAAGTGCTAAAACCAGCTGTGTTCACTGTGGAAACTCTGGAGGCTGGCAGCGGTGAGGTTCTGGTCTATGTGGAGGATCCTGAAGGTCACAAAGAGGAGGCAAGTTAGCATACAGCCCAGTAGTCAGCTGAGATTATCCTGATAAATTTCTAAGTTTTGCAAAGTCTTGCAACCTCCTCATACTTTTTTGTCTTCTTGTTCTCCAGGCTAAAGTTAAACCAAACAATGACAAAAACAGGACCTACACAGTCACCTATGTTCCAAAAGTTGAGGGTGTTCACAAGGTAAGACTAAGCTGCAGTTTTTTTCTGATTTATATTAAGTCCACACATCACTCAACACAAAAAGGATCTAATTTTAAGTATATTAAGGGCTAAAGTTTGTTATATTATTATTTTTCTGTTCAGGTTAAAGTGCTGTTTGCTGGTCAGGACATTGACAAGAGCCCTTACACAGTGAATGTAGCAAAGGACATGGGTGACCCCAGCAAAGTGCATGCCAGGGGACCCGGTCTGGAGCCCACAGGCAATGTGGCTAACAAGCCCACCTACTTTGACATCTACACAGCTGGTGAGTATGGGAATTTTAACCACTTTAAATACCAACATATAGGCATGCAGACAACAGGAACATGATCTGATGAAAGGCTTGTAGTGTTTTTAAATCAAATTAAATTCTCTATGAGGGATTAAAGCTGTAGCACCCGTGATAACAGATCGTTTCCCTGCCATGTTCAGGTGCCGGTAATGGGGACGTCAGCGTGGTCATCGTCGATCCTCAGGGCAAAAAGGACACAGTGGAGCTCATCCTTGAGAATAAAGGAGACAGTGTTTTCCGTTGCACCTATCGTCCCGTGCTGGAAGGGCCTCACACCATCCATGTCCTGTTTGCAGGCCAGGAGATCCCTAAGAGCCCCTTCACTGTCAACATCGCGGAGGGTGAGCCATCTGTCTGCGTTGTAAATTACTGTCAGACAAATCTGATGTCCAAGCATACTGTCAGTGTCAGGGATGAACTGTCAATCACAATCTGCAGTCACCTTTATTTTCCCTGGGAACAACCACCCAGTATAGACCATAACCCTTCCTATCTGTCATTTCTAGCTCCATCTGTTGCTCCTCCCAAGGGAGCTCCACTGCAGATAGTCCCTCAGTCAGTGCGAACCCCTCCTGGAGCCAAGGCTGGGAGGGGGGCACCCCCTCTGAAACCTGGCCGCCCAAGTTAGTATGGTCTGCTGGGAGGAGCCTGTGCCAATTGCTCAGCCAGATTGCCCCCTAAAAAAAAATGCTCTCCCTATGCAGATGCCCCCCTGTGCTTCCTCTTGGAGAGGCGTGCCGCAGCTCAGTTTAGCGCTTGGTTGCCTGCTCCAACTTCGTGCATCCTGCTTGATGATTTAGTGATGTTCAGAAAGTGACGAGATGTGTTGTTGTACAAAGAGTTCGCAGGTTGTCCCACTCTGCATCTCTGTGTACTTTGGTCTCCTCTGTTAAAAAAAATCTTTGCTTGTGCTGTTGACATGTTTGTTTTTTGTCAAATCTAAATATGCGTCAGCCAGCATTCAGTTTAAGCCTGCAGTCAACATTTCTGAGTGAATGAAATGTTGTCAGATGCTCCCTCGATGCTCTCAAACGTGTCAATATCCTTTTCAACAGTCAGCACTTTGTGTTACATGTGCTGCAAAAAGCATCATTCTCATTTACAGGTTCTGTCACTCAATCTGTATAAAATCCTACCTGAATTGGATATTTTGATGTTTTTGCTACTAACATTGCTGTCAACTGCTGGCTACTCTCAGTTGCCTTTTGCTTTGCTAAATATTTCTCTTTCACATTTGCTATTCCTTTCAGCCATGAACCCAAATGCCTGCAGAGCCACTGGCAGAGGCCTTCAGCCTAAAGGTGTGAGAGTAAAGGAGGTTGCAGACTTCAAAGTTTTCACCAAGGGAGCTGGCAGCGGCGAGCTGCACGTCTCAGTCAAAGGACCAAGTGAGTCAGACAGCTCTCTTTTCTCTGCATCACTCCCCACTCCTCCTCATGCATTTTCAGAATTATTTCCTTTGTTTGGGTTTTTGTCTGAAGGGTAGCATTCACACAGACATACGATAAAGCTCCAAATGCATAAAATGTCTTTACGATTTTATGAAACCCCTATTAACTGTATAATTCATCCTCAGCTGGAGCAGAAGAGCAAGTGAAAGTGCGAGATGCAGGAGACGGTGTGTATGAATGCGAATATTACCCCCTAAAGGCTGGTAAATACACAGTCAGCATCACCTGGGGAGGCCAGCCCATCCCACGCAGGTAGAGTCCAATTGTTGCCTTAAGCTGTTCTTTGACAATGCACATTCACATTAACTGGAGATAATATTGTGCATTCTTGTGTGCTGCAGCCCCTTCGAAGTGCAGGTGGGTGGGGAGGCAGGTTTTCAGAAGGTGAGGGCCTGGGGTCCCGGTCTGAAGACTGGCATGGTTGGAAAATCTGCTGACTTTGTGGTTGAAGCCATCGGCACTGATGTCGGAACTCTGGGTGAGTCATGAGCGAGTGATATTATATTAGCATCTATTGAAGAAAAGTCTATTATTTTTCATGAACTCTAAATGGGAAATCTGGATGTTTCCTCTGCTTTGATGCTCAGGCTTCTCCATCGAAGGCCCATCGCAGGCTAAGATTGAGTGTGATGATAAGGGCGATGGCTCCTGTGATGTGCGCTATTGGCCCACTGAGCCCGGTGACTATGCGGTCCATGTTATTTGTGATGATGAGGACATCAAGGACAGCCCCTTTATTGCCCACATCCTTCCTGCGGCCAATGACATCTTCCCTGAGAAGGTTTTCCCACTCACTATATAACATACAGCTTATATAAAGCAGGTTTCATCAGTGGCCTGTTCTGATCTCATTCTACACAAAATGTATTAAAACAATAATGTTGCAGGTTAAAGCCTTTGGTCCCGGCCTGAAGCCAACCGGCGTCATTATAAACAAACCAACAGAATTCACTGTCGACGCTCGCATGGCAGGGAAGGGTCACCTCAAGATTTACGCTCAGGTATTAAAAGCATCAGTTTGGGAAACCGTCATTGTTTATTAATAACAGCACGTCATTTATAATACATGTGACTGAACAGATCAGGGCTGACATGCTTTTGTTTTCACCAAGGACGCTGAAGGCTGCACCATCGACATCAAAATCACTGACAAAGGAGACGGCACGTTTTTGTGTGTGTACACTCCTGTCAAGCCCATTAAACACACCATCATCGTCACCTGGGGAGAGGTCAACGTGCCCAACAGCCCCTTCAGGGTAAGACACATGAGGATACACACACACACACACACACAGGCTCACACAACTGCTGCACTTAAAACTCTGTCAGTTTAATGTAATGATACTCCACTGAATATAGACAAAATGAGAGGACTGCAGCGGTTATACTTGAACCAATTGCTTCTGCCTCAAGTACAATGTGAATTCATTAGGTGCTGGTTGGAGGGGGTTCTTATCCAGACAGAGTCAAGGTCTATGGGCCTGGAGTGGAAAAGACGGGGCTCAAGGCTAATGAGCCAACGTACTTCACCGTGGACTGCAGTGAGGCTGGTCAAGGTGAGCATGTACGAGGAGATGATGTAGGTGGTTACAAAAACACGTCTGAGTTTAGTCGGCTCTTAAAGAAATAAATGAAAAATAAAAAGCACAGAATGATCAGAAGAAGTACATATGTGCTCAGCTGATAAAGCTGAGGTGAAGTTATTTAAAACTGTTTTTATATGAAATGTACTTAAAAACAAAAAGAGCACTCAGACAGTGCAGACCTACAGAAAGGTTAAAAGTCCACTTGTTTGCAAGTCTGCAAGTTCAGGCTTTAAGATGTTTCTAGTCATCAGCCTTTTAGTAAAGGGCTTTAGGTTAAGCATATAGTGGCTAGATTATTTTAGCATCTCTGTCTCTCTCCTCTGCTTTGTCTGTCAGTGATGTAAGAGAACTGCAGGTCTGTATGTTCCCACTAAAGCGGCCATGCAGCAGTTCC
>JAPZDZ010000023.1:17712762-17730546 GCA_029783805.1 Acanthurus tennentii | reverse complement strand
TTTGGGATTTGGTAATAGGCAGGTAGTGCCTATTACCAAATCTGAAAACGAGGTTAACGAGTGAGAGTAAACAAAACGTTAAAATTGAGGGCCATAACACCAAAAAGAGAGGTGAAAGGCAGCAATATAATTAGGTAGAACTGAGTTGGAATGCAGAATTTGGTCACTTTTCAAGTAAACCCTTGTAGATTTTACATGATTATCCAGACATTGGTTGTATAAAGATTCTGGTTTGTGCAACTTTAAGCCAACACAACCTCAGACACACACACCTGCACACAACAGTCATTAAACCCCTTCTCTCACTGCTCTGTCCAGGTACAAACATGCTGATGGTGGGCGTGCACGGACCCCATTCCCCCTGCGAGGAGGTGTATGTCAAGCACATGGGCAACAAGCTCTACAACGTCACCTACGCCATCAAGGACAAGGGCAGCTACACCGTCATCGTCAAATGGGGCGATGACAACGTCCCTGGGAGCCCCTTCAAAGTGGTTGTACCCTGAAAAAAAAAAAACTGCACCAATGCCCCATCCCTTCCTCCCCACTGACCCCATTGCCCTGTTTTTTTTTTCGTCATGTGCACGCATCAAACTCCTCAGCACTTCTTTTTCAACTGCTGCGATCCACCCTTCAGTGGATTACATCATAATCAACATACACTAAAACCTGCGAGGACATTTGCTTACAGTTTTTCGCTTGATGACAGAATATCTGTTGTGCCAAAGTTTTTTTTATTAACTCCAGAAATTACACTTACAAGTATGCAGCCACCTTCAGAGTGATGTAAAGGAAACAACATGGCTTAAGAGTCCATGAGTGATGTTGGTTAAATGTTTTGTTCGGTCCATGTAATTTGTTCTCTCCATTCTGTTTTGTTTCAAACGAATGGCATAATATATGAATGTTAAGAGATGTTGGAGTCATAGGCAGTATTTAAGCGTGATGCAATATGGTTTTGTATGGTTTAAGAATGAGAAATTGACTTTTTTGTTATATTAACCTATTTTTGGTAAGTCTTTGCAGACCTAATAAAGATTTAATGGCTAACTTTCCAGATAAAAGTGATTGAATTCATTCGATTTCTCGCAGCGCTGGCTGCACCCTCCTCCAATTTAGCAGTAGGCTTTTCTTACTTTCTAGAATTTAATAGTTTCATCATGCAGCTATTTTTAGACCACTGCTGGTTCTTCTGTAAGAACATCTGTCAGGATGTATTCTCCTGATCACAGAGGCTCCTAGCTGGTAGTATGTGATCAAGTAGCATCTAAAAACCAGCATCCAAAACACAGTGGGATTTCATAGCTTCTAATCTGTTGATCCTAAAACAGTGGATTTCCTATGATTCTTTATTTACCTCCACTGCACTGAAGAAGCAGCCCACGACATTCCTCCAGTCCTCTCATTCACACCCTGTATTTGTCCAGATGTAATCACAAGATGGCAGCATAGTCAAGCTCTCTTCTACAGCTACTCTCAACCAAATACACCAGAACAAGATCTCCATTGTTCCCAGTGAAGATTAACTACACCATCTTTTACACAAGGGGAGCCTGCAGAGCGTAGAAACCAGAGGCATCAGCCTCCATTGTGTGTGTAATTAATCCTGTTGGATCAGAGATGGAACACAAGTGGTTTCTGTTGTGGCGTCCTCATGTGGGGGGGAGGGGGCAGACCCCGCTGAGGCACAAATCAACCAGAGAGAATGGAGGTTCAGCCTTTTTGCCTGTGTGGGCTTCCGTGCATGTGTGTAATCACTTGTGTCTCCTCCGCGGCCTGCGTGTGCTCTATATGTAAACTGCAGGCCTCGGTCCCACAGTGAGTCCACCACCCATCCTCCGCACGCTGACACACACCATCAGCACCAGTACGATTCTTCACAGAGAGTAGCCTATAATTAGGTGCTAATTTTCTCTGGTTCCACTGTGACATGATGCTGGGGGCCATAGTGAGGCAAGACAGAGTGAGCTGGTGCATCTGATGAACAGTGGCGAGAGCTCGACTCCTGACCATCTGGCCAAGTGACTGGCGGTGCCCGCTGTTGCCCATGCTGACGCTGGGACCAGGGCAGGGCCCACCCACGTCAGTCTGTCATTCCCGTCCTGCTCCTCCGGACCGGGACCCAAGCGTCTGTCCACCGCAACATGTTTATCTGGAGTGACTGCCAAGTGAATCATAACTGCGTGGAAGATACAGCTCTTCGCTATGCAGACAGCAGCGATCAAGCCAGTGGGGAGGTGGGGTGGCGGCGGTGGGGGCAAAGAGAGTGTGGGAGGAAGAGAGGGAGAAAGATGGATTAGAGGAAGAGAATGGGATTAAAAGAATCCAGATGGAAGAATGGGAGACAGACAGGCACACAAACACGCAAAAAAAACACGAAAACAAACAAGCAAAAGTACATTCGAGACAACCTAAAGAACACACGCGGCACATGAGTCAGCCGCTGCTCCAAATTCATTTAGAAGACGCTAATGCGCTGTAAAGCTTAACCTTCAAAGCAATCATAAATGTTGGACTTAGTGAAATGGGTGATGACTTATTAATTCTCTTCTGAGAGGGATCAATGGGGGAGGGGGTGGGGGGGTTGCCTCTGTCTCTTTTACATCTCTCATCCCTATCCTCACTGCCTCTCTATATCCTACACTCACACACACACACACACACACACACACATTCTCTGTCAAAAATCTGGATTATGTTAAGAGTAAAATTGTGTAAAGGCATGCCCCCAAAAGCTTTTGAAGTTGGTGCTCTCAGGGCAAAAATCTCATTCTCTGGTTTGCCCCTATCATGCTGACTCCTGCTCTCCCTTTCCCTCTCCCTCTTCCCATCTACTCTGATCCAGCCTCCCTCCTTCTTCCCTCCATTCCTCCAATTTAATCCCCCCCCCCTCTAAATTCCAATCAATCTAAGCCTCTGCAGATCCAGTGGTTTATTTCTCGTCTCGCTTCTTCTGTCACCGCAAGCCTTGTCCCCGGGTCTGCTTCTTCTACCTTTGACCTTTATTTATCAATGCAGCCAGTCCCTTCAACTGAGATGGAAATCCCTATAGATTTGGTCACAAGACACTGACATCTCTTGAAGCAGAAACAAAACAAAAAAAAAAAAAAGGAAAAAAACTTCCATGGCTGAGCGAACAGACAAACAAACAACTAAACGAATGTTTGCACAAACAAATGGCCGCCCAGCTGGATTAATGAATGGACATGTAGGAAGAGTGGAGGGAGGGATCGTTGTAGGAATTCATCCATTCGGCTTCCATCCGAGCCCCAAGGCCCTGGTATGTAATTGCTTCATGCATAGTTGATACACTGCATAATCAACCAAATACACTCGATTTTTCTGTGCATTTGCAGGCTGTTGGTGAACTTTGGATTCAATAGGATTTGTCTTTTGATGGAGAAGCTCATTCATATCTGAGTGCCCATCTCTACCTTTTTTAGAATGGACAAATCCACAAGGGACCAGTGAAAGGTATGTTGTCCTGTAGTTGAATCAGGACCATGTTGTGTTTTATTCATATAGAACACAGATGAAATATTCATACCAGCGTGTTGTTGCTATGCCTTCTTCTGTGTCTCTTACTTCTTATGTACACAAATCCCGATTACAAATCAGACGGACTATGGCCTCAAATTGTTTCAGAATGCCTTCACGTAGGAGCCTAAAAACAATGCAAACGGATGGATGGAGTTCCCACAGGGCGTCAGCAGATTGTGTTCATGCAGCATGCAAATGCATGAAGCATGAATCTGGTCCAACTTATCTCAGCCCAGTACATGCAAGCTGGACATGCTGCACTATATAGGAGGATGGTTTTCTGTTGATGAAAACCTAAGACAAGAGGTATATGGCAAAGAACATCCGGTGTACAAGATAAGACACAGCAGTTCATACTTACATCCAGGCACACTAAGGCAGCATCACACATGAAAAGAAACAGCGTGATGCAAAATGCTTTGGCTTCATGAGGTGACTGAACATCCACAGCCCGAGGCGGGAGGAGTGACAGGCAGAAAAAGCCTTCCTTGTGTATGAGAAAGGTGTGCTCACACTTCTTTTGTGGAGCAGTGGGGACATGTCAGGGGCAAAGTCTCCATGTCTCCATCTCTAATTGGAGCGTATCCCTCTGCCCTGTCCCTATCACACTATGGTGGAAGCAGGATGCTGTGCTAATGGATAGCCCCCCTGTGGAGTGCTTGTCCTTGATGTGCTGGGCTGACGGTGGCCCACGCTGAGGGTAGACTGCAGATTAGAGGCAAATCAGAAGATTTGTTTGTCCTACCCAAGCGGGGCGGGACATTCAAGGAGAGAGACCAGCCATGGCTGTGATGGAGTGGGTTGGACCGGTGCGACAGATGTGTGTTAGTGTGACTGATGTGTTCTGGGTGAGCAGTCTTTGCTGGGTCACAGACACCTGGAGATTGAACATAAGCCTGTCCAAGAAATGCATAGGCATATTTATGTCGTGTTTGTTTCGATCAGTGTCCAAAAGGCAAACAGCTGAGCCAAAGGTAGATTTTAGTGACACACCTTTGGTGAAGATTTAGGAGAAGATAACAATGTCGTAATTACTGGTGCTAAATTGGAACTGTGGATGCTCAATGAGCTATAAACAAGGTTACTCTGGTCCCCTTGGGGTAATTGTTTCAAAAGCCTGCAACAGTCTGGTCCACTGATGGCAAAATTGGAAGGGGTGGTATCCTGTAATTTCTCAGATCATTGAAGCATGTCCTGTGTATGGGCTCAAACTCAGGCTGATTTGAAATGGAAGGGTAACTTTTTGTTCCCTCTTACTGTAAGAGTCAAAGTCATTGGTCTCAATCAGCTTTTAACCCAGAGATGATAGAGGCCTGTGGGTCATTGAGCACCACCTGTACTGCTTTCTGCATTTCACTGAGTATGCCATTTCCTTTTTTTCCCCTCAGAATAGTTTTTCAGATATGGCCACAGTGCTTCTATGAAAATCATGTTGTATTAGAATATGTGCACAGGTGGTTAAATCCATGTCCCACTGCATAGAAATAGCTTGGTGGAACAGAAATACATTCTATTTGATGCTCCTTGCAGATGGGCCGTCTGTTATGTATTAGCATAATGAAATTCACAGCACACTCACAGAATTCACTAATTCATCACAGCAACAGGCCAAGCCAAATAATGCTGTGACCCTTGAGCTTTGAATGGATAATATGTTTTCAAATATTAGAGTAGATTGACTGTTTACAGCCTAAACAACGGCTGGAACTAATTGTTCAATTTTAATACAAGCAGGCAGCTTTTTGTGGAGAGATGCTGTGTCCGTCATGCGATCTTGACCATAGAAAGCTGCAGACTGACGGGTTTTCCTTCTGATCTTACTTGTTTTCTCTTTTCACATCACACCATTTGGTAAAATTCACAGCCACAGCCTTGTTGCTGTGATCTCCCCCTGTTACAAATCCTTCTCTGCATTTTAGCCTTTGTATTTGACTAGCAGGGCTCACTTTAATGCATGCAACTCTGGGAGAAACACGGCCAGTTTTATCAAAGTTTGATTATTATACAGTCGACTCCTTTTGAACGCACCAACTGAACATTGCACTGTCTGTGAGATCGAAAAGATGAGAGGAATCACAATAAATGTGCAGCTCCAATTGATGCTTGGAATGTCATTTTTGACTGCTGTATGAGAAAATGTAATCTAATGCATCATCGCTGTGTGCTAAAGTCACAAGGTGCACATAGATTAAAACGCCCACACTGATGGACACATACGCATACACACAGGCACACACACACACACATTAGGATTGCTTCAAAATGCATGCGTTGCAGGCACTCTGTCTTCTAGACGTGCTCCCGGCCATGATTAATAATGTGTTGCTTACATTATTTAAAATCTTTAAACTAGATGCCTCTTTATTAACATGCATATTGCATTATCATGTAGGTTCAGGCCACATTAGTGTCATGTAGGTCCATCTTGTCCCCCATGAATTTAATTAAGCATGTTGTCTTTAGTGTGTGGGGGCTCGCTGCAGGCTGCTTGCTAGGACATGATGTCCAGGAACATCATTAACATTTTATGTACATTCGACATCCCACATCACTATCAGATACATACAGCAGAGCCCGTCATTATTTCGGAGTGGGATGATAAAGTAGGATGGGTGGAAAGTTTGACTTATTGAAAAGATTAGACAATTCTGGTGACAGAAATAATCGTGACAGTAATCATCACAGGAAAATCAATCACATGACCAGTTAAAAAAAAAAAAAAAGTAAGCTGTGCTCCATGTGCAGTATACTGGAAGGTAGTCACTGCATTAAATATCACATGGTGACATTTACATAGAGGATATAAGATGATGCCGTGCCTATAAAAATCATTAAAGGCTCAGTGAGTCATTTTTTAACCATATAAAGTAGAAGCATTTTTGCAAATGGCACAGATGAGTTTAAATGTGAAAGAAATAGCTCGCAGTCACAAGCCCCCAGGGAATTATCATTTGATTCTGCTGTTCCTTTCAGCTTCTGGCCCTTTTCAGTTATTTGTTTTCAGTTTTAACTTTCTTATTCCTACTCTCTATCTGCACCAACTGACTGGTGCTGGTCAGTGGGAGGAAAACACTGTGGAAAATTTTGCGGCTAAAAAGCCCGTTATTTTGCTCAGAGTAGTTGGAGACCAAAAGAAAGTTAAAAGGAGAGTAAATATTAGACTGCTGGGTGACCACACACACCTTCAAATGCATGCTAATGTTCCTCTGCTGGATGTGTAAAAATAGACAACTGTTTGCTAACACATTTGCCATATAAGGCTGTAACATGTCAACGCTGTGATTACAGCTTGTTCTGCTTTAATTACACAATATCTCCATGTCTCAATAAAGACATACGGTCTTGTCATATTTTGTCTTACAGATGCCAGCTTCTCCTGTTTATCCTTTCACAGTAGCCAACATTATAAGACATAATAACATGGATCAAGGTGGTAACGTGAGGTGGATCAACCTTGAATTTAATTTACAGCGTCAGAAGCCATTACCATGTGCATATATTTGCTCCCCCTATAACCAACACTTAAAGGAGGAGGGGTTAGGGAGAGCTTACATCGGAGCTTTTATTCTCAGTGTGTCCTGTTGGGCTAAATACTTCAAATCCAGCAGAAAAGACATGAATTAATCTGGTTCATTTGAATGGGATAATAAACCCCATGTAATAAGCATTATATTGAAGTGAGTGGCAGCTTTTCTCTTGGCCTCTAGGTGTGTGTTTGAGACAAAACAGAAAGCAAGAGAGTGAAAGAGAAAGAGGGAACATATGTCCCAGTGTGTTGATGTGTACGCCCATGTGTGCTTGTGTTCCCTGTTTATGTGTTTATGGATATGTAACTCCAATGGGGTGTGTGTGTGTGTGTGTGTGTGTGTTGCGGGGGGTTACAATTCTGTCTGTTGTGATCCAGTCCCAGCTGTGTCTCATTAACTGCTGTCATTTTAATCCTCTTAGTCAAATCCCATAATTTTGTCCATCAACAAAAACATAAGCAACAGGGCAATGATTAAGCTACCCAGTTTCAGCCATTCAAAATGGCGGGAGTCTGGCGGGAGTCAACGCTCGTTCGTTCCCATCCACCCCTGGCGTTATGTAAAACAATCAGGAGGCCTTTCCTTTAAATTTTCATCGACTACTTGGTGCAAAGCTAAGTTAATCTGGTTTGGACTCTGCAGAATTCTGGGAGCTGAAAGGATTTGCTGTTTGCAGCTTTACTCTGTTCATCTGCCGATTCTCAGGGGAGGATGAGCAGTTCGGTTATGTTACGTACCACTCTGGATTCCTGCAGTCAAATTCTAGTTTACCCATGTGAATTTATTTGAAAATGTATGACTGATTCAGTCTCTGCCTTCCTGTGGCCCGACAGTCCTCTCCCCTCAGTGATGAAAGCTATTTTCTTCCCGTTCCCCACACTGACAGCTGGTGTGTGCTCTTCACCAGCAACACTTCAGCTCAGACCAGCTCTATGTATAGATCGCCGTCACTGAGAAAAGCCTATTTCAGTGGCTCTTGCTGCTATGAATATTTGTGCAACATTGCGCGCTGCTTTATTTCCATTGCAATTACCTCTTTCTCTCCAAATGAGTCCAATAATGCTGCAATGCGCAAGCTCTTCAGGGTACATAAAATCCAACTTCTTTCGTGATGAGAAACTCAACATGATTGTCCAAATGTCAAGCTGTCCCCCGAGAGGCATTGTAATGTACACAGAGCTTGTGGTTGGTTTTAATTGTGACATTTATGAGATGTGGGAGAGCAACATTTGTGCTCCTTTTCTCTTGTGCAAAAGCCACCCAGAGGATTCTTTTCTCAATGAGAGTGAATCATCCATTAATTGTGGGTACAACTGGTGAATCGATCTGTCAGGTAGTATTTTCCTGAGCTGCAAATTAGTTTCCCTGGAAGCTGTTAAGACCGGCTCTGAGAGGGCTGCAGTGTGTCTCTGCCCAGGGTAAGGTAATACCACACTGTGTTGCCATAGTTTCCCATGATGCCTATAAGTTCAAATCAACACATTGCAATTACCATCTATTCCTCGGTGTACGACTGCTCATGTGCCTCCACCAGGAGAGTTAGGACAAGCTTCACTGCTTTATTCTCCCGTATGTCATCCTGGGCTGAAAAACAAGATTAAATTGGTTCTGCTCAACTATTTGCTGTCAAGTAAAAGTAGATGGTTCAGCCTCAGAGAAAAAGGTATCCTGCAAATCTGCGACCAAACACTCACTCAAACAGACAATAGAAGCGTGCATGCACGTGTGCTTGTGGATGCAGGCGCACACGCACAGTGTTGCACTCGTAAACAAATAAACCGGAGAAAATTCAAAGGCAGATATGCACAAAAAAATGCACTCACGGAGAGATGCTTGCATACACTCATACACAAACACCAGAACACACACTCAGTAAACACACAGCAAAGCACACAGACCACACAGTCAAACATTAGTGGCGTGTCAGAAGTCTGTCATTTCTTGTTTGGAAGATGTGAAGGCGTAGGCCAGATTTGTGACCTCTGTTGTGACTGTGAGGCGTGTTTCTCCCTCTTTGGAGAAGATGATTAATTTCTGTTATTTACATTACTGCCCTGAAGGCTTCTCAATGGGCCTCACACATTTGTCATTTCCACTGCACTGTTTTTCAAATGGAAATGAAATAGAATGTACAGCCTCCTGGGTCCGCCTCGCCAAGACTCTTTTAAGCAGAGAAGGCACGGGAAAAAAAAAAAAAAAAAAATTGTATTTGCTCATAATAAAACCGCCGTGTCAACATGGCGCTGCAGCACTCACACAGTGCAAAGGCTTTTGGCTCTAGTAAACAGCAAAATAATCATGAGGGCTATGAGGTGCTACGCT
Source organism: Acanthurus tennentii (assembly GCA_029783805.1). Lineage (NCBI taxonomy): Eukaryota > Metazoa > Chordata > Actinopteri > Acanthuriformes > Acanthuridae > Acanthurus > Acanthurus tennentii. The sequence goes on along the minus strand of JAPZDZ010000023.1, from coordinate 17,721,157 downwards.
TGCACCATTCCCACACTGCTCTTGCTTAATTAGAGCACTGATTGGATGGGCACAGTCCATAAACCAGCCATAACACCGGTTCAATCTAGCTACGGATCTGCACTGCTTTTTTAACACTGTTTTATAGCCTGGAGGAACCATGACATCCCCAGATGTCTGTCTGTGTATCCTCACACCCATGCAGCGAGCACACACACACATCTTAGTGAAACACCTAGTGAATTTATGTTCACCCTGTTCTCACTTCCTCTTCCTCCTCTCTTCCAAGAGTTCAGGGCTTATTTCTTTCACCTCATGGGAGTGTGGCGATGAAGCAAAAAGAAAAGTGAGAGGAAGAAACAGGGAGTTGAAGGGAAAGTGAGAAAGACTTGAAGGTGTCCTGAGAGCGCTTTGGCTTTATGGAAAACGATGCGGCTAATCCTCCTGAGTGTCACAGCACACTCCGCATCCTAAATAAGAACCTTTTTTCGTACGTTAAGTACAGACACATCCCAAGACGTGACTAACTTCGCCCACCCCTCCTCTGTTCCCGTCGCTCATGCAGTCTGGAAAAACAAAAAAACATTAACAATAAACCGTGCGAGCTTTGCTTCATCATGACCATCATTAGCTTTCACAAAAACAATTCAGCTTTTGAATGCTGTTGGAAGAAAAACAAAAGCACAAAGTCACTGTTTTCATCATGAGAGCCCACTGTGTATCCCTGAAATGGTCTGATTGGAAAACCAGCAGCCACTGATGAGCATTAAATGAGTTATGGTCATTTAAGCTACACACTACACATTTCTGGTTGTATGTTAAACAAGTACTTTATTTTCCCAATGAGAAGGGCTGGCATTTGCTCCCTGGGGTTGTATTACTACAGCTGGCCTACAGCTGTGATCATAACTTAACGTCTCCATAATAAGCATGGCCCTTAGAGCAAGCTGACCTGTTGGGCCTGGGACTGCTTGACAGCAGTAATTACACATGTGAGCCGTTTAAATGAGCATGATTAGCCGGTAACAAGCTGAAAGAGTGAAGGGAGGTGATTAGACAACTGCTTGCTGATTCATCCACCGGTGGGGAAATCCAAACAGCTACAGGTGAATATGCACGTTGCTTTATGCAGTAATAGTTGCTCTAATGATGTTTATACTGGTGGTGGTAAGCCCAACCATAACGAGAACCTTACGTTGTGTTAGAGGAATAAAAAGTGGTTTTTATTCCTCTAATTTAGACAGAAGGCACACCAAGGTGCAGTGAAATGGAAGTGCTTTTATAACGCTGCATCTGCTCAGGCAGATCAGAAAGTCAAAATTTATTTAATATCAGCGGCTCAGTTTGAGCTGCTCACCTTGTGTTTATTTCAGTCTCTTGTTTAATTTAACCACACGCTTGTGTTGTCAGCGTAGCCCCTGAGCTACGCTCAAAGCCGCAGCATTGCCCTCTGGCCTTTTTTTTCCCTCTGCAGATAAAGAAACCCCTGGCTTAGCATATCAAAATATTGCACTTTAATGTGGCAGGTTTATTTATAGCACGAAGGATTTATAATTATTTTAAGATCAAAAGACATGCTGGGATGTGCCATTGTAAAGCTTGTATGTGGTACTCGCCATCACAGTATCTGACAAGCAGCTTCAGGCACTTCACTACGTGCTGTGAGCAAAGGTCCAATTCTGACAGTGGTTTTGTAGGATTTCAATAATGCTTGCTGTCCATTTTCCATCCGATATACATGAGTTTAAACACCTGCTTGTAGAATCGTTTCCACAGCTACTGCAACCACTCCTGTGGGTGCACAGATTTTAAATGACTCCAGCAAACATACATTAAAGCCCCTGAAAACTTGGCTTGAAATATAAAAATTCATATACAATAGCAAGTTTGAGAGTCACATTAAGCGTCCACAAAAACTGAGTGAAAATAAACACTCCAACTCTGAGGAGTTCAACAACTGCTCATTTGGCTGCTCAAACCATTTGTCATGTGTGTGTGTATGGGGGGGGGGACTTTCAGCTCAAGTACCATTTAAATTTCCTTTCAATCACTTAAATGTTTTGCTGTCATGAAAAAAAAACTACTACATCTATTAAATGGACCCCACTGGTTTGAAAGATTGACTAATCGACTTGGCTGCAAACTAGCAAACTAGCTGCACCGCCCCGTCTGTGTTTTTATTTGACTTCACCTCCAAGACGCTAATGATTTGAGCATTTTCCATTGATTTACATGATATGGTTTGCATAAGCTTCTCTATGCTAAACTTTTGAGCCTAACTATCAAAGCAGTCTGCTAGTTATCGTGACTAATCTTTTAACTGGCAGACCAGTTAGTCCAGAAAGTGTAGTATAATTGAATTAAAACAGTTATGGGTCTGTATTCATTGAAATATACTGCACCTCCTGGACTAGGAAGTTAAGTATTTTAGCGTCCTCCATCCATTTTCACACTTATCATTATAAGCATTAGCTTTGCTATGCTAAACCTTTGAGCCACTTCTCAAGTCTGTAAATTATACAAATTTGAGTGGGTTATCCTCTCTGTCGGTAAGATAAACACAGCAGCTTTTAAACCACATTAAGCTAATTTTGATTCATGAACTATTTAAAAGCACAGAAAAACTCGGAGCATTGTTTTTTCCATGTAGGAGACAATTGCAAATTTTGTGGAGTCACTTTTGATAAGGTAGCAACATCAATAATTTTCAGCTTAAATACGATCGAGCAGACGTTTATTTCATAATAAATGTCCTTGCTTAGTCACGCTCTGTCAAAGGCCATATTCTCGGACTTTTGAGGTGTTTACAATTATGCACATTAGATACCAAATTATATAATTAAGATCCAATCATGGATTTGCCTTACCAGACGCCTCTAAACTTTTATGGATCAAGTTTAAAGAGCGTTCCTCAAATCATTTCAAAGGAGCTGAGTGCATCAGAGCAGCTGAAGAAAAGAAAAAAGGGGCAGAAAAAAAAAAACATCTTGAATGCTTCGGGTGACTGATCTCCACTCGACACAGAGGGAACCATGCGACTCCAGTGTCGTTACAGGAATCTGCATATGATCAAATGTTGCATTAAGAAGAACATGACATCAAATTAGACTCGGTGATTAGTGGCCCTATAGGTCAGTTATACTGCAGGACACATCTTCAGTAAATGCTCATAAATGCACATGCCCATGCCCAAATACATGTTCAATAATGATCCTTCACTCAAGTTGAAAAACTTATACAGCGGCAGGCCGGTTCCAGCAGCCGTTGCCATTAATAACATATTAATGATGTATGTCTGCTTTGAAATTATAATATTTTTGCAGAGACTCAATTTGAAATCTATCACAAGTGTGTGGGGCTCATTACTAGTATGTAGCTGAGGAATTATCGGAACAAGGCCCTTCGCTGCCTGTCTGTCATTACAACACTGTCAGATGTGCTTTGGCTAGGGGGGCTGTTAAAGGGAGCACGGGGACTTATCTGCTCAGCTGTAAAATGATTTTCTGTCTCTTGAAGAGATACCGTGAGTGTGTGTGGGGGGGTATCAGTGATCTGAGAGTAATTAAGATATGGGCTCACATCACACAAGGGCTTTGCACGTGGGAGACGAGCAGATAAAATTGAACGTGAAATAGTTGAGTTTAAAGGGGGACTTTGATTAATTACAAAACTCTCAAAGGATGGTCCACCCCCTCTTAAATTGAACTGCCATCCAATAGCAGCTGCTCCGGAGCTGATGACCTCAACACCTCCTCTTTATCTTTAATAGGCAGGTTATCTCGTTATTCATTGCAGCTCAGCCGTTCATTTGCAATATTGCTCTCTTTCTGCAAGACTGAAATACATCATTATCTTTGTATCAAGCTGTTTCATGTAAAGATTTTCTTTAAAGGGTAAGACAATCGTTTGCTCAATGGAATTTCAATTGAGTTTATGACACAAAGTCTATCTGCGCTGGTCTTTTCACATCCACTGCGTTCACTCGCATCGCTTAAGATGCTCATTACTGGGTTTCCTCATTAATATATGACCGTGAAACGGCTGCTTTCGTGATTGTGAAAGGTCTAGTATGTAGCACTGAAGGGGATCTATTTGTAGAATATGGAAGTATGTTTGTATTCGTGCATAATCACCTGCATTTACAATTGTTGTCTTTTCATTATCGTAGAATAAGGATTCAATATCAACAAAGGATTCTCTTTCTCGGAATCAGCCATGTTGAACCACCATGTTTCTACAGTAGCTCAGAAATAAAAAAACAAACACTGGCTCTAGTGAGGGCTTTTCATGTTTTTCATGCGGTTTCACAGCAGCTGTAGGTTTTCTTGCATGTTTAGAGGAGGGGGGTGGAGATACTCAGTTGTGTGCAATCGCAGCTTTACTACTGGATGCCACTGAATCTTACATATTATTCCTTTAAACCTGCAAAATTGTAAAAGAATACTGTGAATGTACATAACAGAGATACCACTTTCTCATTTTGCCATTTAATATGAATATTTTAACCAGTGACTGATTAGCTTATGTAGCACAAAGAATGAAAACGGGGATAAACAGCCAACACAGATCTGTTATCATTGTGATCAAATCTGCCCACCAGCAGTTCATAAAATTACATGTTATGCCTTATTTATTTAATTAAAATTGTTAAAATAATACATCATTGTTTTCAAGCAACCAGCAAAAGGCTATCTAACTGATTTCTACATTCGCAACCTTTGCTTTACATTTCAGTTTTTGTATGAATTAAACAAACAGATATAACATGTTAATTAGTCAGATTTAGAGGTGCTGACAGGTGGATCTTGTTGTAGCCTTCTGTTAAAAAGACTGATCTGAGTGTGCCATTAGTCTTCTCCTTTAACTCTCTACCAGAAAGGGAATAAATGAATTTCATGAAATATCGAACCATTTCTTCAACTGTCTCTGGTAAAAACATCAGCCCCCCGCAGTATTTATGTGATGCCGTGTGCATTCATTTGGTCAAATTCGGGATTGCTTGGGCTCAATTCCCCACGGAAAATAATTGTTCATTTATAGTCTGGTGAGTTACACAACAAAAGCAGTGGGAAGTTAATGTTGAAATAATGAAATATGCTAAGAAAAGCAGCCATCACTGAGTTTCCTCATGGATTGATCACCATTCCTTGTCATCGCCTCTCTGTCCGTATAATTTCCTGTGCCGCCGTGGTCTGTGTGCTCTCCAGTAAAGCAGAAATAAATTTACAAAAGCAGCTCAAAGAAGCTTTAGATTAAAGTGCTGATGCTTATCTCAGTTTGCTGATATGATGTATTTAGAGAAGGCCCTCCTTCATTTACTCTTCCTCCAAGCTGCGATGCTTATGACTGATAAAACTTTCAAAGGGAGTAAATTGATTTGCCTCCTCCTTGCAGGGTTAACAGGCCACACTCATATACCCCGACAAAATGTCCAGGTTGCTTTTTTAGCCCGTCTCTCCCTGCATCTCTGGACAACATCGCAAGATCTCTGGTTAGGTGATAAATCTCAGTGTACTGGTTGTTTCCATGAATACTATTTACAGATGACTGACCACTCCTTCATATGGGTTTAGAGCATGGGTACGAGCAAAAAAAGAAGAAAGAAAAAAAAAGGGCATCACGAGATGGAGAGAAACAAATTTGCAGTCCAGATAAAGGGGAAGGTGGAGGAGCCCTGTGCTGTGCCTTCATGATGATATTTCACCCTGAACAAACAAGCTGAGCCGCACAGAGAGAGGAAAGCATCGATCTACCCAGCTCCAATCATAATACATCCACTTTTCCCCAAGTTTACTTTCTGGCATTCTATCAGGACTTTATAAATTATTTTGGGTGACAAATCGATCTGTTGCTTTGCCCCTCTCTCTGCTGAGTGAAGGGAAATGTGTGAACAGTGTGTGCATGTGTCCGTGCATGTGAGTGTGTGTGTGCGCTTATGTAAATGTGTCCGTGCATGTGTGTGGGCGTGTACGCGGATACGCTTCGCATGAGTGTTTGTGTGTTGTCTGCTTTGGAGGCATCATCTGCCATCTGGCCTCAAAGTACAGGGGCCACATGGTGGGAAAGCAAATGTCACTGGTCAGGCCAGCCAATGCCAAGTCCCGACAAATGACGTCAGGAGAAGCCCACACTGCCCAAACAAACAACCCTGCCACCGAGCCCGATCCCCTCCTGACCCTTTGCCTCGCTGTTGGTTGCTTGTAATGATGGCGATGGCGATCTAGGAATTAAAGCTTATCCTAACATGGCACTCAGCTGCTGTCTTTCTGGACGAGGGCTAAACGCTTAAAAACACGAGGGGTATAATATATCTTTAGGGATTACAGAGAAGTTTAGTGAGTGTGCAGAAAATACTGATGGCCCTAAACTTGCGGGTATTTATGGACTGTCATCCCAGGCAGATCATCTAAAACGACAACAGAAAGCAGATCCAAAAAATCAGATTGAATATCTACGACTGTGCCAACTGTATTAAAGCCAGTGACATTTAAGTATCAATCAGAAATGGTGATGAAATTCTGAACATGATCCAATCTAACCGTACCTCACAGCTGCCAAACAAATGCGATTCCGATGCAGATGTAGATTAGATAACTTTTTTTTCCTCCTCTGTTTTGGATGCAACCCCCGTGCGCTCCAACATAACTGTCATTTAAATCCATGTGCACAAATAATGAGAAACGATCTCTGGATGCGCTGGTTAATGTCTGATCTGATCCCGAGCCCAACTTCTGTCTTTCCCGTGCTCATCACTTCAGTGCACAGAAGCAGCAGGAACATAAAGGTTTCAACATTTGCTACAGCTTCATTTATATTTTGGGGTTTCGGCTGCACAGACAATGTGAACTTGTTAAGAGCCTTTTGTTTAAATGTTCGCATAACATCTGCTCAGCACCTCTGCAATGGGGATCATGTGCAACAGATGAGGCGGGTAAACAGTGCAGCGTCCTTGGAAAAGAATTACAATTTCAATGATAGTTTGCCAGTTGGGTATCATGCTGTTTTTGGTTTTTAATTACACACGCGAGATAAACACACATCTGTATTTCTCTGCACTGCTACAAGGCCAAAAGGAAATGCTACAAGGTTGATCTGACAAGGTAAGGTGAGGGAGAGTATGCTTGAGTTTAGTTTCATGGCCGTGCTTTGCATCTTCCAGCGGGTGTGCCAGTGTGCAGTGGTAGTTAAGGGACTCGCAGCTGATCTTGCTGTGATGTATTGTACTCGAGGAGTTCTCGAAGCCCCAGACACATACTGCAGTGTGTGTGCCTTAGCTATAGGCACAAGCACTCACAGTGATAGACACCTCCCTTTTCTCCTCTAATCCTTCCTACACCTCTTCACCAGATGACAAGAGCTACTTTCCCTATAGACACAGTGAGGGGGAACTATGTGAAAAACAATTAAAAAGACGCTAGTGGGTGGAACATTTATCCCCATCAGTGTTTAACAACTTGATTGTACTGTATATAATTTATAGAATGAATTAATGAGTAAGACCATATTGAAGCAACAACTTTGTGCTTGTGCCAACGTGTAGGCTTTAATGTATTCGGCTGTCTCGAGACGCAACAGAGAGTAAAGTTAGAAAGCTTAATATGGCCTAAATGATAAAAGAAACATTGGCTGCATTAAAAGTGCTGTGAACCACACATACCCATATGGTCTGTTTGTAGCTTTCTGACAACCAGCAGATGTTAAATTACAGATTATTCCGGCAGTCCTGACAGGTATAAAACTAGTCATACAGACCTCCAGCACAAACAGCAGCCTCCTCTTCCCTGCAGTACAAAGATCATACACCTGAACACACATATAAATAGCTTCACACATGGTTGCATGTGTGTGCACACACGTACATGCACACAGACACAAACACACCAGCTGCCATATGCAATAAGAAGAAACAAGAAGACCTACTCTATTTTACACATCCACAGGGGGTCAATAACTCATTAGAGCTGAGGAAAGGCAGAGGCAGCTGAGGGAGGTGACGTGGTTGGAGACGGGCTGCGAGGCTGCTCACCTGAGGATATCAGCATGTCATTGTGCCCAGAGGTCACGAGGACGATTCATGACTTCATTAGCAGCATGTCATAAAACATGCCAGGGTGTTTCCAGGCCTGAAATAGACTACCACTTTGTAATTTGCCCGTTTCATTCGTCTCTAACCTTTTTTCTCCCTTTCTGGGATTTTTACTGCTCATCCTATTGGCGTAATATTTATTACCCTTTTATTGCCTGTCATGAACTTTGCATCTCGATGAAATGTTCCATAAAAATAAAGTTTATTATGAGGTTACACTGGTGCAACCCAGTGCAGAGCACTGAACCCATATGTTTGTCTTTAAAGGGGTTGCAGGCACTGAAGCAAATATTTGTACTTTAGATTCAGTCTACTCAGTTGTTACTTCCA
>JAPZDZ010000023.1:17700656-17712662 GCA_029783805.1 Acanthurus tennentii | reverse complement strand
AATTTCTCTATTGATGACCCGAATCAAATAGCGGCTGCCTCTTCACTTCTTCCTTAACAAGCCCTGGCATGTCTCCAGTGAAGGGGACTCATCTGTTTAATCATCTCAATCACTGAGCTGGACCTGACTAAATATAGAATACAGAAAACAGGCTGCAGTGTGGGCTGCACGAGTGTACTACAATGAGCAGACTGTTGCTGTCGGTGGATCAAATGCAAAAGGCACGGCATTGTGTGCATGAGCCTACGTGAATGTCTAAAGCCCAGCCAGTGCGTGTGTTTGTTTTGGGTGCATGCCTTTGCGTTACAACACTGAACACACTTAAGGACCTGTTTACAAAATGTATCCTGTTACACAACCTAATCCCAAAGGCTTCAGCATCACTTCAGTGGTAAAAGTTCAAACGCCAGCAGGCTCTATCTGGCTGGATAGGACAAGAGCCTGATTATGTATTATTATTATGACTGGAAGCCACTGCTGCCCATAATGTCTTCGTGTTTTTTCTGATTTAAGCATTTATTGTGCATCCAGATCAGTGGTTTACGTCTTTGAAATGATGTCCAAAAATAAACAAAAAATTCCATAAAAATGCCAAATGAGTTGTTCAACCTTGTTAAGGACACGTGCTAATTACTTGATCCAAACAGAAAATCCATAAACACACAGACCATGTAATTAAATCATCTGCACAGTTCTGTGTCAACACCAATCATCTGAGATGACCTTGCAACTTCTTAGACTGAAGCGTGTTCATAAAGCATGTCAGCACCTTCAGTCACTTTGACTGTCCCACCCCAACAAAGACCACCACCGAAAAAAATGACTACTGTTTCTGTCAGCATACTGGGTTGTTTTTTGATAACACACATTGTTACAGTGGTTTCTCTCACTGAAAAATCATTTAATGACTTAGAGAATTTGCAAACCAAAGGAAAATGGATATGTGAGGCAGAGGAGATAACAAACGACCATATATTTTCCCTTTGTCACACACCCATACTCATTTTATGAAGCAAAAATTACCATGTTTTGTTAGACATATCAGAAGTTCAAAACGTTTTTGCCTAAATTGCAGGATATGTTAAATGCTAAATAACCACTCTCACAAGCTTTTAAATTGAAACACAGTGGCTATCTGTGCTCTGACAAGCTTGCAGCTAGTCTGGCATCCAGCTCAGCTGGGACGCCTGCGTTTGGTGCCATTTGGCAACTGCTGGAATATTTAAATGCCCTGATGAATACATAGCCCCTGGGCCTAACTGCTCAAACTGAACATTGAGTGTGCTCTGAAATGCTCGGCATACACTAATGGGACTTCTGACAGTGCTGTGCATTCATCCTACAAAAACTTAGCGTTGTGCCAGAGAGGACCAGAGGCTGAGTGTGAATGTAGTGCACTAGCTGAATATCTGGAAAACTAATGGCCACAGGTCTGACTGGTGCAACATTGAATGTATCCATCAGCAGTCGCTTATACTGTTGAACTGTCCTTGAGCAAGACGCTGGGCCAATTCCTTTTCACTTGTTGCAAATTACAGTGCAGTGCTTTGGGTAGGAGCAACAGCTGCAGTGGATTTTATAAAGAGGTTTTGGTTGAGGCTGGACGTCTGGGTTAATGGTCAAAGAAAACGTCCATTTTCTGGAAGCTCAGCAGCTGCATGTATTTAAGAAATATTCTTAACCCCTGTGGTTCTGGAAAAGATCTATAGTTACATGATTACAGTAAAAAAAAAAAGCCAAACAAAACCAGAAAACACACAGGCAGGCAAAAAAAATAATCATCAGCAGAGAGGCTGGGAGCTCTGGTGCTGTCCATGGTGCTGAAAAACAAAACCAATTAAAACGGGGTTTTTAATCTGTTCAGGGCTGAGGGGGAATGTGCTCTTTATGTCCTAACGTTAACCTGAAGCTAAATATGGTCCACACTGCAAACACATGCTTCACAGTGGACGCAGCTGCCTCGAATCCCCTCGGAGATGCCAGTGTTGTGTTATGGAACACAAGAGACATTTCATTGATTATGCTTATTTGGGAAAATGTCAGTAGAGCAGTGTAGCCCAATGATGTTGACCTTTTAAGCTGTGTAACTCCGCTGAATAGCATCTCAGAACGATGCAATCCAAGAAACAATATTGATCATAATTTGTTGCAGATCTAAAATCCGTATATTTATGTCTCTTAAGAAACAAAAGACCCAGTAATCGTAAATATTGATATGTTTAATTTAGCCAAGAAACAATGCGCATGGTTGACTGTAGGAGTTTAAATCAAATGAGGATATCGTTCAAAACTCGCAAATCCGAGTGGGGTCAGAATTATAGTTCATTCTCTGGATTAGGGATTTTTTTTTATAGCAAAAAAAAAAAAAAAGCAGAAAACTTCAAAGGATTTCGTGCAATGATGCTTTTAAAGAGCCCAACAGTCATCACGACCAACACAGAAAATAAGCCACCTCATTTAAGATATTTCATTGTATCATTTACGATATTATACACTTGGGGTAAGTTGAATTGTGGGGCTTTACTGTGTGCAGCGGGAGGAAACACACACATACACACACACACACACATACACACACACACACATAAGCGTTAACTTGGGGTTTTGGAGATGCCGCCTACTTAGACTACCATTACGCATTGATTAGTCCCTCCTGAGTGAAGCAGCAGAGGAATTTCTGGGTGCAGATAGGACCACTCCTCTCTCCGCATATGATTTTCTCTCCTCTCTCCACAGTCGGGGCTTGGTGGTGGTGAGGAGGGGGGGAGGGTGGTCTTGCAGTCGACGAAAAGGAACAGGACTTTATTGAGGAGTAGCTACAACGGGAGGAAAAAAAACGCATGCAACTGAGCGGCGTTTCGTTACCTCGCGGATGGCAAGAGGAGAGGAAAAAAGGAGAAGATCGCGCTCGGACGAATGACCGCTCTGCTGAGGAACTGCCGCTTGAATTGTTTAACTTGTTGATGCGACGTTATTTCGACTGTTTTCCCCTCTATCGTCTGGCTGCAGTGACTGATAGATGGGTGGCGGAATAGCAAGTATTCTCTTCCGCGGAAAGGTATTTTGTTAAACTCACCGTGGATGCAGTTTAAAGAGCAGCCTTATCTAAGGTGGGTGCTTTTTTTTCTTTCACTTTGATTTTCATTGAAAAAAAAAACCCAGATATATTCCTCTAATATTGATGGGTGACGTTTTCGAAATTCAATTCATATTCTGCCGCAAAGTGGGCTTCCATAACTGAACAGTTACAATGAGGGAAAGGCTTGAGAGTGATACTCAACAGTGCTATGCGCAGTATAAGTGAATAGGTTTGTGTGTGTTTTTTTTATTACAATCTGTTAAGCCTGTGAGCCTCGGAACCCTAACCGTCCGTGTCTCTATCTGCTGTTCCTCCTGCAGATGCAATTCATCTCTGAGCCATAGCACTGTGATAACCGGAGCAGGGTTGTATTCTACACTATAGGTCAGCATGGCAGCAGGTGTAGCGGCATGGCTCCCATTTGCCCGAGCGGCGGCCATAGGATGGATGCCCGTGGCGAGCACCCCGATGCCCATCCCTCCCCAAGACAAGAAGAAAAGCCAGGACGGACTCATCATCCTCAACGTGAGTGGGACCAAGTTTCAGACATGGCGAACCACTTTGGAGAGGTACCCGGACACTTTGCTTGGGAGCACGGAGAGAGACTTCTTTTTCCACGAGGAGACAAACGAGTACTTTTTCGACCGTGACCCTGACATCTTTAGACATATCCTCAATTTCTACCGCACGGGGAAACTACACTATCCGCGCCAAGAATGCATATCTGCGTACGACGAGGAGCTCGCCTTCTTTGGTATAATCCCCGAGATCATAGGGGACTGCTGTTACGAGGAGTACAAAGATCGGAGGCGCGAAAATGCCGAGAGACTTCAAGACGACGAAGAAATGGACATGAACAATGACGTCACGCCGGTGAACCTGACTTACCGGGAGTTCCTGTGGCGGGCTTTTGAAAACCCTCACACCAGCACCTTAGCCCTGGTCTTCTACTATGTCACAGGCTTCTTCATTGCCATATCGGTGATGGCCAACGTGGTGGAGACGGTTCCGTGTGGGACTTTGCCCAACAGGTCAAAGGAGATTTCCTGTGGAGACCGTTACGCGCTGGCTTTCTTTTGTTTGGACACTGCGTGCGTCATGATATTCACTGTTGAGTATCTCCTCCGTTTGATCGCAGCTCCCAGCCGGTACAAGTTCATGAAAAGTGTGATGAGCGTCATCGACGTGGTCGCCATCATGCCTTACTACATCGGCCTGGTCATGACCGACAATGACCAGGTGAGCGGGGCTTTCGTCACGCTGAGAGTCTTCCGGGTCTTTCGGATTTTCAAGTTCTCCCGGCACTCCGCGGGGCTGCGCATCCTGGGCTACACCTTGAAGAGTTGCGCCTCCGAACTGGGCTTCCTACTATTCTCCCTCACCATGGCCATCATTATCTTTGCAACGGTCATGTTTTATGCAGAAAAAGGCTCCACAGCCAGCAAGTTCACCAGTATCCCCGCAGCGTTTTGGTACACCATTGTCACCATGACAACACTCGGGTAGGTGTCTGCAGTTAAGTCCATAAAACCCCCATGGCTTTATTTATTTGTTTTATCATAAATCTCCACTCTAATTGGCTTGTTGCCGACATTCAACAGATATGTTTTTCAGCGAAATATTGTTCAAAGCAAGTCCTGGTTTGAAAAAGTACAATAACATCACATATTGATTCATAATTCTTCATTCCTTCTGCAGGTCTGGAGAAGTAGTTTAAAATAGCTTGAAGGGCTACACGGAGCCTAATTAGCACACGTGTTCGGCCACTGTTTGAACTAATTGTCTTGCGGCCACAGGTGTGCGTTTATTGGCCGTATTAACGGCCTCGAGCGCTGCTCAGCCAATGTGAGGGCAGAAACGATCTGCTTTATAGAGGCGTCTGTGAGCCTTTCACTGCCTATCAATGAGCTTGCACCTCACAAAAAGACCCTTTTTTTGAAGGTTAGGCATCCTACGTTTTTTTTCCCGTTTTACTGGATGCGCTCTTTTCAAATGGTTCCGCAATGAACATAAACAGTGTGGCCAGTCAACACACAGTGGAGGAGTATTTTTTTTAATGCATCTTACAGGAGATCTCCTATAGGAACAGAACAAAAGATAAAAGGCTCCTTACTGGCCAAGATTCTGCATACCGCATTTAGAGGCCAAGCTCGGGGCAATAGTGATTACATTTAAGGCAAAATAGTTTAGCAAATGGTTGGTCTCTATCTCTCTCAACCATACACACACACATACACACACGCGCGCGCGGGCACACACAGACACTCTCACACACACGCACACTTGCACATACGCACACACACACACACACCTTTCCTCTCACCATTCCACCTCCTGCTTTGCCTCATTCATCCTCTCAGCTTTCCCCCTCTTACCTTGACGAGGTGCAGTAAATTTTCTGAATGTTAATTTCATGCTCAAGAAAAACGTCAGCTCTGCTATGTGCTGATGTAGCATAAAATAATTAAACGCGGTTAAGACGATTACATCAAATTAATTTGTATTGATGAGCGCACTGAACCGCTCAGACTCTCTGCGTGGGTTACTGTTATTATTGTTATTATTGCCATTATTCGCCCCTGCTCAGCATTCTGGGGCGGCGCGCTGTCCAAGGTGCTGAAAAGTTGTGTCAATGAGCCTCTTTTGACTGCCGTTTGTTCCTCTTTTTGTGTTCAGATGAATGAAATGAAGTGAATGCGGCGTTTTGGCCGCTTGAGGCACGATTAGAAGCTCTACAGTAAAACAATTGCAGCGTTTCTAATTTGTGTGTAAAAATATCTCAGTTGCTTCTTTACTCACTGCTGCACATATAGGCTACGAGGTTGAGCAGCCACTCAGCCACTGTTAGTCCTCACGCCCTCCTCTTCACTGCTGACACGGAGACGAGGTCCTGTTGAAATAATGTTGTCTTTTAATTTCAAAGTCATAACATAACAGATCAAACAATGCAAAACAAATAGCCACTTGTGTGTGTGTGTGTGTGTGTCTGAGCTTGCCACTTATGTGCATGTGCATATGTGTGAGTTTAATTTTGTGAATATGAAGTTTAGATGCACACTTCTCTCTTTTGTTTTAGCTTTAACTGTTACATGAGTGTTCGTGCTTCCTGCAAACAAACTGAATGGTAATTCTGACTTTTCATCTGTTTGATATTGATCCTTCTTGTTTTTGTCTGCCCTCATATCTGCATTGATGCAGCCACTCCACACTTGGTTACCCTCAGGCTCTGCAGGCAACACGCTATTGTAATCTTTATTATTTATTGTTGCTATATGCCAGTCTGTCTCTATCTGCCGTCATGCTGCGGATGACACTAAGATAGTGGATTTCCTGTCTTCTTAATGGCATACAGAGCTTCCCCCTGCACTCACTCAATACCAGTCGAACTACCACTCACCCTCGAAATGACCGATGAGTGCATAATTAGTGATACGCATGATCTGGTGATTGAAGCTGCCACCTCAACTGTAATGCTGCATTAGCCATTGCCTTTCCATTTCAGATTCAAAGCGCAGATGAAAGATGAGTTGTGTAAGAGGGTACATTATTTATCTTTAGGGAGCAACAAAGATATTGCTGCATTCAGCGCAGAATCCCCTTTGTGTTGCTTAAGATGGATTTGAAAAAGATGTTTTGCCGTGTGAGAACAAAACTGAAATGTCCTTGATAATGGGGACATTTCTTTCACTCTATTGTGAACCATGACAGCCTGGCTGACAGATTTGCAACCTGAACTGAAGCCTTGCAGTGGCGCAGAATGCTGCATAGTGGACCACCGATGGAGAGGCTGAATACCCATCACCGAGAGACAAAGTCGGCTTTTTCTCATGATCCATCTTTGTCTTGAGGTGTGCCTTTAAAGACATATCTCGCACAACCTTAAAGGAGAGCTGAACTGTGGTTGTTGCTGTCTGCCGAACACACTGAGGTGAGGACAATCACTGTTGTACTCTCCTCCAGTAACCTTCAAATGCTTATCTGATCAGGGGAAATGAGGTATTCTGATGGTTTGTTTCAGATCTCAGCAAGCAGAAAAATCAATCCACGCCTAACAAATAGTTATTTAAGCCAGATATGAACGGGGTAGTCTTTTTCATTCGGTTGCAAATAAGCTCTTTAAAGACTAGCGGGGGCGCTACTGGCTGGAACCTCCATTTGATGCTTTTGATTTCATTCTGATAGTCAATGATGCTTTCTGCCTGCATGGTGTCATGATGCCTTTCCACTACATATATTTTCAATTTCCCTGACTCACACCCTGTGGAAGTAAAGACAGTGGCATGTGTTCTCTCCCCTGCTGATGGCCCATTGATTGTGCTTAAGCAGACGTGCAGACATTGGGAGAGCAGGGGCTCCTGTTCAGAGGCACTTGGCAGGCAGCCTGAATGAAAGAGAAGGGTGCCTGGAGATCAGCGGAGAATCAATAGCGCTGTGCAGCTGCGTGTCACACCTCTGTGTGTCTACAGCTCTGTGCCACCAAACACAGGACAAGACCCACTTATCCCTCCTTATTTATCGAGCCTAATCTCTGTGGCTGCTCTCAGATACCCGACAAAGAGGAATCTGCCTCTGTCAGAATGCTCCTGTCGAGATCTGTGAGAATTGGGCGATGGGTGTAGAATAAGAGATTTTTATCTGTGTTATTGTGTTTTGCAGCATCCTTGAGAGCCGCACTTCGGACTGAGAGTATAATTTTGTGACTTAATTTAAAATTGCCCGTTTAAGGCAGCAATAGATTTCTAATATAACGATACCATTACACTTTATTAGTCTGGAATCAGTTGCTGCAGTGTTTTGCTGCTCTTGTTTTCTCTAGATGATCCACACATTCAGGGTGAATTAGCTGCTGAGGGAGTTTTGGTGCTTCAGATCTTTTAAGTGATTTAAGGTGTAATGGAGTGCACTGCTGAGAGCAGCTGTGAAAACGGTGGAAGTCAAGCGCAACCCACAAGGGAAGAAGAGTAGGGAGGACAGGGTTTAGTCTGGCAGAGAGGCACATACGTTCCCCTGGACACAAACAGACATTACCTTTGATGGACATAACAGGCCTGAGCTGCCGACACAAACAGTTTTTCAAACACACACACTCTTTCTTTCCCATCAATATCATTCTTTCTGCTCCTGCATCCACACAATACTGCAAGGAAAAATTGTTCTGATTGCTGATTTGTTGCGACATTTAGTGTGTGCATTGTCCTACCCTGCAACAATCACCACATTGCAGTTACTCAAGAATTGCAGAATTTATCACCATGTCGTTTGTCTGTGCTACAGCTCCACCCACCAAATACGACTGGAAAGACTTGACAAGTGAGCCCTATAAACCTCTCAGGACAAGATTTATAAGACAGAGGAGGCAAGGTTAACAGACACGAGGGTCACTGTAGGGCCCATAAACCACCAGAAGTATAACCATTATCATGCTTGCCAGTTCTGACACCTCAACCCCATGGCAATCAAAATCTACAATGCAAAGCATTAACTTCATGGCCGGATGTGGTGAAGAACAAAGCTTTTTTTGAAGTCCAAACCCTTCACTGCATGTCAAATGCAACTGAAATGTATGAGAACAATCTGGAGGGCCTTTTACTGTATCTGTCCCCGAGAGATAACAAATGCATTCCTGATGATATAGTACTCATGTGGTTGGATAAGTTACCATGCCCCTGGCAGGCAATGCAGAGGATTTTCACTCCTCTCTCTCTCTCTGTATTTTTTTTTTTTGCTTTTTTTTTGCTTTTTTTTTCCGACTGAGCACAACAGTCAGCGAGAACATTTGGTGTGTTTGATTATGTACTGCAATGGGTGTAATTTTTGTGTTCAGTAGAATACATTACACCACTTGGCATTGTGTATGTTATGCACATTATGAAAATCAGCAATCCATTATGAGTGATGTGATGTATGACTGTGTAAAGCAGAAGTGGCTGATGTGAGATGCGTAGGCTGCCATTAGGCTCACAGTGCCCCTCCAGGTGCTTTATTGGGGAGGAGAGGTGATGCTAATATGAGGCTGGTATAATAGTCCTGAAGTGACAGGTGACTTAATGAGGGGAACCTGGCACTGAAATGTGTTCTGTTGCGAGCTCCTTTCTGCCCATGCAAATGACTGCGAAATGGAGGGGCGAGAGTGAGGGACGGGAAAAAGGCAGCTTTCTTCACTGGAGATTAGGATCATTGTGAAAGACAGAATCTGTGAAAAAAAAATAACAGAGAAGCCTTTTTTCCCCCCTGCTGTACTAAAAAAAATACGTAAGCCCCTGCATGTTTTTTTTTTTTTTTTTTTACTTTCTTTGTTTTCGTCAGATTGAAACCGGTTTCACACTGGCAGTCAGAGATTTTAAAGGTGTTGTGGAGGTGTGAGTTGAATGATTGATTAACACTTTATAGGCATTCCTATATTACAGATTTATTACATCATATTTATGTACTTCAATAGGTGGGAGCTTTAAAGACTTTCCGTGCACCTTAAATTAAATTTTAATGGTAGTATACTTTTTTATGGAACAATACAATGTCAAAAAAGAGGAATGTATTTGTGGTCAGTGAACCCTGAACTGAAAAACAGATTGTGGCCAGCTGGTAGGTTGATGTGAGGATACTGTGTGTGTGAACTGACTCTAAAAGCAGGCATGCGTCACTGCGGATGGTCAAATTGATAAATAATCTATATGGCAAGGACAAAATGGCTGTCCCTCCATTTGATTCGATTTCTCTGACAACCCGTCTTCGAGGCAGCGCCAATAACACTCATTCCATGCGGGGGGTTTTCATTAATTCACTTTGAATGTGCTGCATTAAGCAGGGAAATAGACTAGCATGTTCTGCAGTTGGGCCTGGGTAACGTAGTGTGAGGACATAAAATATGGCATCAGTGTTTTTTTACACTGCTCAGCGTTTTTCCTCTTCTTTGTATTGCAAGCAACGTCTAAGATTAATGGAATTTTCCAGAACAAGATTAAAGTTACTCTGAATGAATGCAGCATCACTGCATTAGGAAATAAGGAGATATGTGAGAAAACACATCACCTCAATTTCATTGTTGTTAGAAAGCATTTGCTTTGCCTTGTTCCACTTCCATCCAATCTAACAGCTCCAGAAACCTTGACCCGGCTTGAGTGAATGAATGAAACAAATATGAAATATTGCTTATTATGTGATATTGTGTCCTATTTGAAAGTTGGTATGTTATAAGAGATATCATATGTAGAGTGCACCATGAGATCGCTGGATCAAATGCTGTGCAATTGATAAACTGAAGCCCGGCAGCTATCTCCTCCTCCGGTGCCGCATGGCATATTTACATACTCAGCATTTACATACAGATGAAAATGGTTTGTCTGGTCATGCAGCTTCATATGCAGACACAAATAATACCTCCTCATCACTTCGTTAAAATGTGCAATAGTATGCAGAGTGGATTATTAGATCCACACAATTTTCATGCTGGAAACACAATAAATGTTTTTCAGCAAGAAATGTACAAGATTTCAGAATTGTAAGGAAAAATATCAAGCTTATTATTCTAAAAGAAATACCCTTTGTTGTTATTACTATTACTTCTATTTTTCTTTTAAAAAGGGTGAAAACTGTTTTAGTTATTTGCACTTAGAGCAAAGCCACTAAATTTGGTTTTAAACCAATAACAAGTAAAAACCAGGGCCAGTTACCAGCATCCATCAGACTCCCTCCATTTTTAAAGGCAGTCATGCACAGTAACATTATGTAGTCTTTTATGAGGTTAATGAGGTCTTTCCCTCAGTGTCCCAAAACCTTAATGTTTATGCTATGAGACAAAACTCTCTAGCAACTTGAGAGCGCTGCAGGAATGAGTCCTAAGATCTAGTTTGCATTGTTGAACTATTAATTACCTCGTTCCATTTG
Source organism: Acanthurus tennentii (assembly GCA_029783805.1). Classification (NCBI taxonomy): domain Eukaryota; kingdom Metazoa; phylum Chordata; class Actinopteri; order Acanthuriformes; family Acanthuridae; genus Acanthurus; species Acanthurus tennentii. Next base: position 17,701,699 of record JAPZDZ010000023.1, on the reverse strand, counting down.
TGAAGATGATCTTGTTCAACAAAACATGTAAGTATGCTTAACTTTTGTTTACCACAGAGCTTCTCTTCTACAATAATCCAAGAGAAAATAAAATATTACTAACTTACTGTTAGGGGAACCAGGGAGATGCTAACTTCCAGTTTGGCCTGCAAAAATACTATTATAGGCTGCCAAAGTCCATAAATTGAGAAGGTTGGGGTGGATGGATGTGTCAACAAAACATCAGACTTTAATATGGGAGCCTCCACTGAGAGTCGGTGTGATTATTGTTTTTTTTTTATTCTTTACCAGGACCAAGATAACCTTAAGAAATAATAAATTTAGCTCAAATGATGAAATTTTTCTAAACCTTATTAAGCTTTAACCACTGTGTTGTTGCACCATAAAACTGATTTTTCAATTGTGATTTTAAAAAATCCCATTGAGGTTTTAAACAGAAAATAACTTAATGTTTCCTTCCAAAGGAAACGGACAAATTATGTATTTTGTCATTTAATTCGATGGTCATGTTGATACAATTTAACATTGTCAAAAGAAAATAAAAGAAGGCTGATCTGTTCCTTTAAGCTGAAGTTCATTGAATTCTTTGCCACCGTTGAACTCCATCATCCTGAAAGGATCTTGAAATTATTATGGAGAGTTTTTTTTTATGTTCCAATGTCTAAATTCATGACCTTCCATTTTACTCGCATCCAAGTACATTTTCAAATACTGTTGAAATCCTTTTTATGAGTTCAAGAACAGCCACTAAAAAGTATTTCTCAGATAGACATAGTTACAACTACTCACTCGTTTAAATGTTCATGCTCAGCCCTTCAATATAAGGTCAGAAAACTAATTGCAAACACAACACAGAAATAATGTGATATGAGTGATTCCCACACAGTCACATTAGCATTGGATAAAAAAAAAAAAAAAGTAAATTATAAATAATAAATTGTAGAGTAAAACATGAAGTCACTGGCTTTGCACTTGTTACTCTGTGCACTTGAGCAAATCAGCACACAAAGAACAGGCCGGGCTCTGTTTTCATGGAGGGCTGT
>JAPZDZ010000023.1:17663761-17697713 GCA_029783805.1 Acanthurus tennentii | reverse complement strand
GTTTTAGTCCACATTAAACTACAATACAGCAGTACATTCAATATTTAAAATTAGCCTCACATTTAATGCTAATATTAAAACACTGCAAACATATGAATGCATTAATACTTATAGTTATAACAGTGAGAATCTGAAAGGGTTCATTCAAAATTATAAACAATTACTTTAAAGTATGTTTAGCTAATTATTCATCTTTATTTATCTTTAGCAAGATTTTAAGTATTTTTCCATAATTATCAATATTTTTATGTAAATTTATGTGAGTAGTTCTTTCACTATCTAATTTTCCTGAGCTGCAGTTGCAAAAGGTAAAAATACCAAAACACTTTTGTTTGTGTATTCACTTCAGGTATTTTTTAAAGCCTACATGCAGGTAGTGAATACACACTTCAGGAGGTAAATCCAACTAACAAGGTCACAACAGACGCATTAAGCATACTTAAGTCAAAAGTTAAAAATCAAAATGACAAATCCTAATCCTGTTCCGTCACTGGCTTTTGGTTGGATTTTGTTGGTTCCATTGACTCAAAAATAGCATAAATTTAAAAGCTTTATTTAGAGTTGGAGAGATGATAGCTACTTTAGATTGATATTTTTGTCTAGGTGTTATTAAAGTGCAGGTTCAGCTTTTACCAAAAGGATTTCCTTGCTGCGTGTCTCTCTGCAGGCCCCTTACACAGGAGTATCTCAGCTGCTTAAGGATTGCATTTCCATGTGGGGATTTTCTCCTCTTTTTTTCAGGTATTAGTGGAAAACCGTAAACAGTTGATTATTATTTGTATTTTCCCCCTTAGCCAATTGTCCGTAATCCCTGTGGAGGAGCTTAAGAGTTAGATTTCTGGCATGCATAGTCTTATCTTTACATAACGGCCACACAGAAATGGAGTGTGTCCCTCTTTGACTAAGCCACACATTTGGGCCAAAAGCCATAGGTAAGCAAGTGAGTTAGAGTGAGGAAAGTTAGCATTGATATAGCCAGACAGTGCAATTAATTTGGGGTCTAGCTCAGTCTCATTGACTTGCACATACAGATGAGCTCTCACACCCATGAAAAACACATGACACACACACACACACGCACACACACACACACACCACACCATTTACATTCCTGATGTATTTGCCGTGGTAATGTTGGATCCTCTGGTCCTCTCCGTCCTCTGGAGGTCACTGGGGAATCTTGCCTGAGATCCAGCATCAGCCACTCTAATGTGACATTCAATTTCATCCAAAGGTGAAGTGGCCTCATTCCCATCAAAAAATCAATTATGCATGGACATTGCTGCAGTTTACTCCTCTGGGCTGCTTTACACAATTTTGTATACACATGTTAGTGACAGAAAACAAGCTGCGTCGCCTTTGTTCCAAATACTATCGTCTTTTCTATGAAATAGCATCCATCAAAGTTAATGGGCTGTAATCATCACCACAAATACACTGTCACACGTCCCACTGCTCGCTCCTGAGTATTCAACTCCCAGTCAATGGGATGTAAAGAGTGACAAGCGTGAGGAATACAATTTCCCATATCATTAACGACTCTAAGTGAGAATTGGACGAGAATCCAAAAAACTTTGCCCCTTTTCCAGAATTTAAAAATTGCGTTTGTTCACTCAACGTCTTTGGGGACTGCAGAGGAGAAACATTCATCAGAAGTGTATGCGACACACAGTCAATACTACTGACACTGTGTCTCAGCCACCCATCAACATTGTCATCTTGTGAAATAATTCTTATTAAAGTATGTCACTCGCTGCCGACAGATCTGCTGTGTGGTGGATAGATTAATTTTCCAAGGAGCCAATCCTGCCAGCTTCAAATCAGAGTTCAGCGTATGCTGGATATCTACTTATCTTTAGGCTGTATGCTGCTGGACTTCTGATTATACATTACACACACACACGCACACTCACATACACAGACTACTCTTTTTCAGTGCTTGGCATGGCAGCGCTCCAAGAAGACTGTCCCTGATGTATTTGTGTGTTTGATAGGATGTTTTAGCTGTAGCATCCCCAGAAGACAATTTGTAGACCTCAACAGATGGAGAAGTCCAATTAGAAAGCGGGCGAATGAATAGGAGACATGGGAGAAGAACGTTCCAACTATTTCTCTCTCCCCCAGGACAGACAGCTAATCTTAGAGTGCAGGTACAAAACCAACATCACTTCTGTTTGGAGGGGAAACATTAAAAAAAAAAAAAGAATAAAAGCTAGAGAGCAGGCAAAGAGAAAACGCCTGCGATTTGATTTCTTAACACTGCACAGTCAAAGAGGAAAGCGTTGAATTTGATACAGCTTGCTCTCACTCCACATCTACAGTATGTATAAATATCTCCTTCTGTTGTCTGATCCTTCAAGGGCAGACGTCCCACAAAGCAATTGCCTTGCCATCAGCCAAGACCAAAAAAAGGGAGAAGAAATGAAAAAGTGCTTAAATATAGCAACCCCCAGGGATAGTAGGAGGGAGGGCGTGCTGTAGTGTGATTAAAATGAATAACCTTCATTCAGTCATGATTGTTAACGGTACATTCGAATGTGCCGTCCGCGGTGGAGCCAGAGCTGCGCCTTTCCTGCGCCTGTCTTCAGAGTGTTAACATCATTATTCATCAGGAGGCCTGTCCTTTCTGCAGTGACAAAGATGTCTAAGTTATAAATAATGGGAGTTGTGTTGTTAAGGATACATGCTTTCTTTCACTGACCCGGGGTCAGTTTAATTCAGACTTCAGCCACCCCTGCTGTGAGAGCAGACACAGCAATAAACCTGTTGATGACTGATAGATTTTGTGGATGCAAGACCAATTTTCATCGGCAAAAATGACCTTTTCGGTTGTGTTGTTGTTGTTGTTCCGCCCATGGCCCTGAGTTATTATTTTTCGTGTCATTTTATGATTTGACAGGAGAAGTCTCGTGGAGTGAAATGGAAAAAGTAATGACGTCCCCAGTGCGCACAGAGTGGCGTGGTGCAGGAGGGGAGATGGTGGATGTAGCTGCAGCTAGCAGCTCTGCTCTGCCCCAGGGGCCAGTCAGCAGCTGTTAGAAGAGATGCAGCTCTTCCCAATACTTCCCCACAGGTTCTCGCTGGTTCCTGGTACTCGCTGTTATCTGGGCTCACTGCTGTCGCCAGTCTGGCTGCTGTCCACACTCTCTGAGAGAGCGCTCAGTACATTTTTACGCTTCACCACTCTTTCTGTCTCATCCCAACCTCCGCGATTCCCCTCAGTTTCACTATGAGATTTTGTAGTGATCCTTTGAACTTGCAGCTGTTCTTTTAAACGGCTGGAATTTGTACCTTGATGTTTGTTTCAAAGATTGTCTCCAAGGACTTTAAAAAAAAATTCTTTCACTGCTACGATGAATAATCTGGGGCCATTTATGTCTTCATTCTGAATGTACCCACAGCATCCCTTATGAGGCGTTAACCATCCTGCATGTGAATGTTTTGTTTGAACAAAAAGCAAACTTGAAAATGAGGCGCTGCAGCTGTTTGGTGTAAAAAGCTGATATAGACAAATTAAAGTTGCAACTCAAACAGAATCCAGAAGTTTTCTGGTGTTGAGCACAAGGAACATCAATGCTTTCCCCAACAACATGTGTTATCTTGAGACACTCTACTTCACTCTATTCTAAAAATATGCTGCGGCTGCTCGGCATTACTTTACTTGTTCGCCTGAAGGCTTTTTTTAAGCTTTTGTTGTTACATCGACCAGCTTTGAGGATGCTTCAACAATTAGTTCGCTAATGATCACAGTTAATTTTTGACTGTGGAAATAGTAGTCTAGCTAAACAATCCCATTATAAGGTCCACTTAGTATCTCCTCCTCAACTTTCAGTCCCATCACATGGTCGTCATCAGGGGATGGAGTTTGCTCAGCTGACAGGCAGATGGATCCGTCGACAGGCCAGATCAGTTGGTTTGATATCAGAACTGGTTCCAACATCTCAAATGAGCACAAGTGTTTCTTTTTTATCTACTTTAACTCAAAATTAAATGACTTTTTCGTTTTGAAAAGTTGGTCACAAGACATTTGGCTTCCGGTCTGATAAATGGTGATGGGCACTTTCAATTATTTTTTGACATTTAAATTTAATAGTTTAAACAGTTAATAAACTGAATGGATGATGCTTCCATAAAGTTGTGAGAGACAAATAAAAAATGGATTGTCAAGATTGAAACAGCAGAGGCTCACATATTCTGACTTGACACATTGTATTGGTATACTGGATTTGCAATGACCAAAATGCATCTTTCATCAAAGCCTCCTCTTCTACCTCATTCAAACTCTGCTTTTCTGGTTTGCACCTCAGCTTTTAATTTAAAGTTACCAAGCCTGAGCACAGATAACCTTGATAACACTGCTTCGATATCAGAGGCTATTTTTTTCAGACTTGACTAAGCTCCTCCAGAGCCACAGAAGACATTATACATCTGTTTTTACAACCTGAGTATTACTCTTCCTGATGGGAGAGTCAGAGAACTATGTTTCCTTTATTAAAGAAAAAAGATTTTAAAGATACTGAAAGTAATCTTTTAAAAAGAGGTCTAAATGGCTGATGGCTAAAACTGGCACATCTACATTAAAAAACCGTGTAAAGCTCTTTGTATGGTAGAAGCCAAAAAAGCGGTAACACTGTTCTCTACCCTTAAAACAAGCTGATTTTTAGATACAGAGGCTCGTGAATGCACACGCTGCAAACTCAGAGTTAAGGGGCCATTTGGTAGAGGGAGCTGATATCCAGCGGCTGCTCTGTGTGGAATCGCACATCAAAGTTAATCTTGCACCGTCTGCTCTGGCGCCGCGGAGCACTAATCTGCTGTCAGTGTGATGAGGCTCCTGGACCAGTTCCCCTTCCCAACACAGAGGCAGTAATCCACAGGACCTTTCACGTCTTTCCTCTTCTTCCGCATCACCTGAGCGCACAAGAAAGGGCACAGGGGTCATGTAGAAATCTTATCTGATTAATTGCATAAAGTTTTTATGTAAAATTGCGCATCTTTATCATGCATTTTACAGTTTGCGCCTCCTCTTGTGCCATTTATGACTCATCATGTACAGTGTGCACCAATGAGAGGCCAGTTTGGTCATCTGTGTCTTATAAGCAGCAACAAAACAAGACAATAAAACGACAACAGATAGTACTATTAACAATACTCAATCTGATATTGATACCTCTTTGATTTTTTTCTTAATTGTGTAATTAAGAGTGTGGGCTCATTTTATGGGCCATGACAAAAAAATGGGGGCAGATACAAAAAAAAAAGCTAGAACATTATAAGCTGTAATGAAAAAAGATGAACTGAGAGGTAAATTTGGATGTGAGACGTGTTAGTCACTGACATCGTTAGTGATGTGTGTGTGTGTGTGTGTGTGTGTAAGGAAATGGTGTTGTGAATTAAACAAAAAGCTAAGCAAAGCAAAAAGAGAGCGAGCCAAGCTGGAAGTTGGGACTTTATGGAGCTCTGGGCTGTGATGCTTCAGATCTGGCTGGACACTGCAATCAGGCTCCTCTGCCTAATTAAAGTGAGGGTAGGTAATTCATTTCAGTTTGTTGTATTAATGCTTTTGTTTGTTTTATTTGTTGAAATTCTCTTAACATCCTGACAGGAATCAATAAATATAATGGAAAAACATCAGGTATCTGTGGTCGTTGCTGCTGCAGGCCTGTAATAATCCTGTCCAATCACTTCTTTATGCCAAAATGAAGAAGCTGGCTGGCTTTTCTGCCTGTATGTCTGCACACCTGCCTGCCTACCTGGGTGCACTCTGTCTGTACATTAATTATCAGATGCGTCAACATGGCTTAGCAAATATTTTGCTAAAGCTACAGCAAGCTACTCCTGCAAAAATGGTGAAGAAAGTGCAGCCAAAATTTCCCAATTTTAACAAGCTAGCTTGACATAGCAATTTTAGTTGTTTACACACTTATTGTCCATGTTAAGTGTTTATTTTGTACGTAGATGAGACAAAATTAAGCTGGATAGTTAGTGAAGACAATGCTGCATTGTGCTCTCCTCTAAAATGCTCTCTGTTGTGGACCCGTCCTTCAGCAAGAGTCAGACAGGACTTATTCATGTGTAACCTTGGAGGAGATTGGCCTGAAGCGAGAGGATGGGATGTTTTTGCAAGTCGGATACTTTCAAAATCTAGATCACCATTGCTCTAATGTTAGGAACCCTGGCTTTAAAGATACAGTAACTGATGCAGATTAAACACACACAAACATGCAAACCAAGTAGAGGTTGTCACAACTGGTCATTTCTAGATTTCAGTGTTTTCACCTTTAACTCGACCGCGGGCCCTCACTCAGTCAGGGTGAGGTAAGTCGCTGGCTGCTCGATCAAAGCTTTTTGTCTTCAAGAAAATGCCACCACTCTCTCGCTCACATGCCGATTAACCTATGATGAATACGGAATGAGTTTATTAGCATAATCGCTTGAGTGTCTGATGATTTCATTTTATTATCACGGTCTCTCATAATCCATAGCTCTGGCGCCCCTTCGTGCTTCCAACCCCTCTTTCATTTTCCTTTGCCCTCCCCATTCAACCACGAAGCAGTGTAATTGCATTATCAAAGTATTATACTGATGTTGTGGGAATATATTTTTAGCCCCTGGCTGTCTGAAGTAATGTAATGGGAAGAAACCTAAACATGGAAAGACAAATTGGAATTAGAGCAACGTTCGAGTCAGTTTAACCAGGTTTCATCATGGCATGGCTGATTGAAGACTTGCATCAGCAAGACCTCCCACAGACACGCACAAATGATCATTCTCACATTTGTGTGTTTGCAGGACAGCAGGCTTTTTTTTTTTTATGGGTCCATGTTGATACTTAACCTGCGTAAAACTTCTATTAATACGGAGCAGCCATTCATCTAGTAGTTAAAAGAAATTGCCACAAGGAATTGGTTGTAATCATGACGACGAGGAGCTGAAGTAGAGGTGACTTGGCATATAATAGCGGTGAAATAAGGGTGCTTTTTTGCATAGGACAGCAGTTGTTTCTCAAGTGTCAGCAGGTGTAGACTGGGAAACTGGAGAAGAGCAGAAGAAAAGAAAAATGTCACGCAGGGCTGTGCTAGCACTGCATGATAATAGAAAAGGAGGAGAAAAGGAAAGTGAATGAAGCGTTTCATCTCCAACTCATAGTTAGAGGCATGCAGGTCCAGGCAGAGGAAGGGTGAGTCAAAGTCAGGAATGGAAGAGCGGTAGAGAGGAAAGCTTTTTATCATCCCTGACTCTTAAGAAGATCTCCCAAATGAGAGAGGGCGTGCATGCTAATGTCAAAGCCTCGGTGATAACTAGCCGCCTGGCTTCACGGGGTGAGGGTTAAGCTGGGATTTGGAGGGCTGAGGGAATACATGTTTGATATGTGAGCGAGAGAGAGCTGAGGTGCCTTTGCCAGAGCTATACGTGGGGGATTATTCTATATGGTTTATCTATGTCTGCATGGCTAAAAGAGAGGAATTTCACTGGCCTTTATCGGGTCTGTGTAGTTCCTGAGACTCCAGGGTGAACGTTCAGCTGAAAGATCAAAGCCACATTGACACTGCTGCATTGCAAAGTCTTCATTTACAATGCATTAACACTGACTGGCATGTAGCCATGCATGCGATGGCTGTTTCCCTGAACTTCACATGCTAACCTTCAGCTCCATTCATCATCTTTCACAAATCTGCAGGGACTGGCATCTCGACTAGCTTGTGGAGAGCATACAAAGCAATCTCTCGCATCTACTCCACTCTTAATTTTACTGCATCTCAACATCCATTCAGAGCGATATAGTCTTTGCATTTTTTTGCCCAGCAAGTCGGCGATGTTCACCTATCTCAAAGTTGTCCTTCCCCGTAGCTATTGTTCGCAGTTGCTCATACTTGAGTGCTGTGTTTTTCCTACCACACACATTACAGCAGGCAGTGCGGTCCTCTGGCTCCCTCCTATCTCTGCCTTCCCATCTCCCCATTATGTTGTGTAGTTCTGCCAGCCTCTCCTTCTCTCCCTTATCACCTGCAGTGAAAATCTAACGGGCTAATCCCCACGCCTGTGGGATTCCCCCCTCTATAATGATGTATATCTGAGGGATAGCATCAGAGCAGAGTCCTATCAGCCCACACACTCTTAATCCCATCAGTCTTTGGTGTCCAAACCCAAGAGAGGCAGCATTTTGGATGTTGCGCTCCCGGGCTGGAGCCAGAGATGCAGTGCAGAACATCAGGAATGATACGTGGTGTTTAGGGATCATGTTGGAGATCATGTTCATTTATTGTGCTTGTGATTCTTGAAACCTTGTGGTATATCTCCCCCATGGATTGCATTGCAGCGGCACACAGTGTAGCTGTGCCAGTGCACTGAGAACATTTTTTTGCAGGTCGTGAGTGATGCTGCCAGACTCTCTGAGACTTCACTTCACAGTCTGTTCATGGCAGAAAATAAATAAATACAGAATGTGCTTAATATTTTAACAAGGCTGACCAAAACACAAAACAGATTTACATTTTGGTCTTCATTAACATAAATGAATAAGACACCAGAGACAGTTTTTTTTCTTTTTTTAACCAGCTTCCTTTACTCTTTTTTTTATCTGTAAATGCTGCAGTTTCTGTTGTCTGTTGCATTTTTCTTCTCATACTTGATGCTCAGGTTCACGATGCCTATTGGCACAAAAGAGAATGATCATATAGCCTTTCCTTTCTTGTTTTTACGAACTAAATTTTTTATTAGGGCTCCAGCATAACCACCCTCCAGACCTCTCCTGCAGTACTCCATAAATATTGTGGTCTTCACAAATACACCCCAGAAAATGTACATCTTCTTGTCGCTTATGTTACCCTGCCTCCATGACATGCAGGCGCTACAATCCATTTTCTTGAGATTCTGAATTCATAGTTGCATGAGCATGATGGAGTTCAGGAGGAAGATTACATTTTTTTTTGGTACATCTATTATTTAACTGTCAGCAAGGATGAATATTGTGCTCTTTCAGCCTTGTGCAAAAGGTACATAGAAACGTATTGTCGCGGAGAATTGCTCCATTTGCTCCTTGTCGGCATTTGTAAAAAATGGAGCCTCTCTCGGTGGGTCAGTGTGAGGCTTCATCACCTCCATGTCATGCTCTCAGATAAGATTTTAATGTTGTGTCCACTCTGACACTCCCTGATCCTCCGCCGTAGCCTTACATTTCACATCACGCCCGCGGGAGATGTCACTACTGTAAGGATATCTGATACTTCCCGACCTTGCCACCATCCCCGTCGTCCCTGCACAGTTTTAATGCCCCGCTCTGTCATTATCAACTTTTGATTGGTACAGTCAGTGACAGTATCGGAGTTTCAGGATAATTGACAGGTTTTGGTCTCACAGGTTTGGAGGGCTTGTCTGTGCTGCAGAAGCCATTGAACTGTGAAACCGAGCGAGTGAATTACCCCAGGAAGCAGTGATAGGGAGCCGGGCGTGCGATTGGATGGTTGGTGAAGGTCAAACAGAAAACCCTGCATTCACAGAATTATGAAAGACATGCTGAGACACACAATGCAGAGAGCATGTTTGGAATTTACCAGTCTCATCTTGTTGAAATGATAAAATAATACTTGCTTTATGTCAGAATTAAAGTGGTTGACCTTCACATGCCTACCTCAATTAAGCGCTTTTTCAAATCCTTGTCTTATTTTTGCATCTCAAAGAGCATTTCATAAGTTCACTGTGACTCAACATGCACAACAGATTGTATCTCACGTACTTAATAAGAGATAGACGCCAAGAGGGATGTGAAGTTAAACCAATCTCATTGAAGAAGGTGAGATTGAAATTAATTTCAGATTCAGATTATCAGATTGCAGCCCCCCTCAGTAATTATTGGCACGGAACAACAGGGATAGATGGCGCGTGAGATAGTACAGTGTGCTTAATTCATCTTGATTCTAATCAGCTGACGAATCAAAACACTTAATGTATTAATCAAATTAGTTTCATTCCATTGCCTCTCATTGAAATATCAAAGTGCGGCGGATCAAAGTGCAGTTTGATGAGATTCAATGTCTTTACCATGACAGATTTAATAGGATGGGACCACACAGGCCAGCAGCTGCAGCGTCTTCATCACAGGACTTTTCTTCACTTGAACACCTTAACCTTGATCACTCACATCGCTGGAATCAAATGCTGCAAGGACATTTGAGCATCATTCATTCCCTTTGCTTTTATTATTCAACTTTACTACAGTCACTCCTGCACGAGTCGAGTCAGTTTCAGGGTAAAAAAAAAAAAAAAAAAAAAAAAGCCAGGAAGTGGAAGCTAGAGGTACCATGACAGAGGTGCCAGTGGATGATTGGATTTTAGTGCTGCTGAGCCCTCTGAGCTGAGAGATCTGCTACAATCCTCCTTGGATCCTAATTGTCAGCACTGCTAAGCTGTTGGTGGTGATCTCGACCGCAATGTCAGTTGGTTCGACAGCAGGACTTACTTTAGACCTCTATGATTACATCAGAAACTTGAGCCTGTTCTCACTCAAGTGGGGTTTTTATGTAAGTGTTGCTTCTCTCCTGCCAAAACCCCCGAAACGAGAATAGGTTGGCGTTCCCGGTGGTTCAGGTGACCAGAAAAAGGCGGATATGTACAGTTTAGGCTCATTTAAGGTGAGAGGATTTGTTTCTATTTTTGTTTATTTACAGGAAAAGAAGACCTGCCCTGTTTCTGAGAAGAGAAATAAACAAATGACGTGTCTGTAAAGTCATCCAGATATCTTGTTTGTTGTTTTTTTTTTTTTTTTTCCTCGCTTCCCACTAACCAGATGGCAGTCAGATTTCAGACACAGGGTTCTGGAAGACAATCAAGGAACAAGATTGCTTTTTTAGGAAGGGGGATTGGTTTAACTAGATGTCAAATTAAAGGCCTTTTCACACTCACTCACACACACTCACACACACACACATAGACAGACACACAAAAACACAAATGAGGCCATGTTATTGTAACTGCTTATGTGTGTGTGTGTGTGTGTTCCTATGTGTCCTCACATGTCCGTGTTTTTGGGTGTCAGCGCTCGCTGTGAGGCGATGAGGTCATGTACAGAAATCTGTCTCAGAGCACCCCCTGATGGAATAGCGCGCCGCCTTTAAGGTCAACCGCACAAACTCTGCCACGCAGGTTGATACAGGGACTCATAAATGTTTGATTGGTCTATTATCCAAGCCGGGCGGGCACATTTATCCCCCCCGCTTCTGGAATTCAAATATTCCTTTAAGTCTGACATTTCTCCTGCAACGTCTGAGCAAAAAAAAAAACAAAAAAAAACCCCAGTTTCCCCTCTCTCTCACCATGCGGGGCTTCATCTGCAATGCTGTCATCTCGCTGTAGGACAATTCTACAGAATGCACTGTTTTTAAGATCGTAGGAGCGCGCGCAGTATGGTTTCAGGTGGGTGGAACTGGGGAATTAATACTCAGTCATCCCGACACTCCTCTTCCTCCTCTGCAGGGCGGATAAGGATCTGGCCATCCATCTTCGTGTCTCAACCATGTCAGCTCGGGGTTGCAAACGTGGGTACCTGGTAGTCAGAGACAACAAGAACAAAGCAGGAACATTACTTTAATCTCTCGCCGCTGTTAATTCCTACCTCTGCCGTCATCCAGGACGCAGAGCTTTGTGTATCTCAGCTTCCCCCTTATGAACAATCCATCACTGTTAGTGCTTCTCTCCAGAGTGCGCTTGCTCCTTTCTTTTTTCACCTGCTCACTGCTTGTGCTTTGCTTTCAAAAGACGATGCCTGGAAAGGGATGCAATATATCGTATTCCACAGTCGACTGTTCAGACTTATTTTCACATCCAGCAGCATCTTGACACTCCTCCCCTCGGAATAAAACACACGTGAGCAGCCACATTTATGTGAGGGAATGCTGTCCTGCATTTTTAATGTGGATCTCCTAATAGGCTTTCAACAGTACATCCAGGATCTGTAATTGACACCTGCTGTCAGGCTTTGTCGGTGATTACATAGGAAAATGACTTGACCTGTAATGAACTGTAAAGCTAATGACATCTGTGTGAGATCACTCAACTTGAAAGCAAACTGTTGTACATTAAGTCCCATCAAGCGTGATATTAAAATGTCCACTTTTACATCTTTCCGCCCAAGCTCTGTAAAAGCCCAGGCTGTTGGGCCCAACGTGATGGAAACCTGAGGCTAATGACTCAAGCAGACGGCTGTGGGCATTAGACAACTTCATTTATGAAATAGTCAACCTCCCGTGTAGCGATACATTCACATTACCTTGCCTCACTTGAGAGACGCACGGCTGTCACAGCCACTGAGCAATGCTGATGTCCTTTCCTACCTGCATTCATCTTACTCTCTGGAGGTAATGGTCTTCTCAGGTCATTTGCGCATGAGGGTCTCGATCATTTATCTCACCCACCTGCACTCCTGTGGATTGCTGGTCCTCCACAGCACGTAGCTGGATGCTTAGAAAGACAAGGAAAACATACGAGCTCTGAATCATTAATTTTTGCCTCTGTTTTTTAAATCCCAGTGCTGCGTGAGGTCGAACTCGTCTGCAGAGGGCTTTTTATAAACACGTAGGCTATTTTCAAATGAGGTGTTTATGATTTGTAAGGCTCGTGTCTGATGATGCCAGTAGCTGACTGGGAGAGATTTACTAATTATGATGCTGAATGATAATCACCTCTCTGTGTGGAAACAGAATGTGACTGAGTTTGTGGCTAAATGTTTTAGCTTGTTGTCTTGGTAGTATTGGCTGGTAAGTGTTGGATGTGTGAATCAGTGAATCTTCAAACTGAACCGATTTCACAGAATCACTTCTGTCGCCGAATGAATCAGAGGCTTTTAGCTGTGAAGCTACTGAAAGTGTCATTGTCATCTCAGTATGTCATTTACTCTTAAAAGCTTATTAGAGACCATGAAGCCACAGAAACAGTCATGACAGCTTCATCTCTCATATGTGGCTGCTGAGCCACCTTATAAACTGTGTCTGTTTCGTCCGGGGGTGTCACAATATACTTGTATTTACAATATCAATTATATTCAAAAATTAAATACTGATAATGTGTTAATGTATCACACGACAGTATCATAGACATAATTCAGTGCCTCTTAAATTATTCACATTCTTGCTTTGTCATACTGGGTGGTGGTGAAGCACATCAAAGATCCAGTCTGTAGAATTTAAGAAGATCTTTTTAAGGAAAATGGCAGAAATGGAATTTAGTAACCATTAGTATGTGTTCATTAGTGTACAGTCACCTAAAAAAGAGTTGGTGTGTTGCTATAATATCTACAGATATATATACAGAGAGAGAGAGAGAGAGGGAGCACATCCTCTTTAATGATGCACCCCCATGTTAGCAGCTCAGATTTGACAAACCAACACTAGAGGGCGTCACTGTTAGTTTTGCAGCCACCATTGGTTCTGCCTGGCATCTATAAGGGGAGGGCTGATTGGAGAAATATTCAGTCAGGTGCAGTCTGCAACAGCAACTCTAGATGTCACTAAATCGTACAAATTGGACCTTTAGCATTGGTTATAAAACAGACAAAATCATCAGGTGTAATTGTTGGGGTTTTTTTACGATTTTGTACAGTTACGGTTGCAGACTCCCCACCTCTCTCAAATTTAGAGTGTAATTAATTTTTTTAAAAAAGAGACAAAACACACAATGAACCAACTGAAAGATGAATTTTACCAGCAGAAGTATTGAATTATATTCAATTCCTATTATGACTTGTTTGCAAATATCTAATATCCTGACAATCCAAGTCTACTTTTGAAACGCAGCAGTTTCAAAAGAAACACACTGAACGTAATGTTGAATATCACATCACAGTGAACAGTGATTCTTTTGCCTATCATGGTTCACACAGAAGTGCATTTGAACAGTAAAACAAGCTGTATATTTAATGGCTGTGGCTCTTTAAACTGAAGTGAATAAAAAAAAGGATTTTGCACCTCTTGTAAGGGGAGTGGAGGTGTCGTTTAATGTAAAGAACATGAGATCATGAAGACAGTTTGATTTCAGTTTTACCTTGAACACAGACAGGTCCGACTGCCTGACTGAAGACAGCTGCATTAATCTCTTTAATGGGGTTGATTCAGTCCCATTTGACGTATGTACAACCATTAATCTGTTCATGCTGAATGTAGACTGTACATCATTTGTACAATGTTGAAAAACTATGTGCTTCTACTCGGATACACCATCTGATCAGTCCAAAGAGCTGCTGCTCGCTTGATCTCAAGCAGGTATCGTTTGAATGTGGTTTCACCGTCCATCTGAATGCAGGATTTCAAGTCCATTTTGATGTGGTAAGAAGAAAAAAGTGTCCCACTGACTGAAATGATTTCTCCAGGGTGCAGCGTCACACTGTTTCCTTCCCCTTTTTTTTTTTCGCTTTTACTCAACGTGATACTACTCCCTGTATCTTTCGCAAGCTGTTTGGCTAACAGAGGTCACAAGGGATATGTAGCGCGTTTGGTCACGACGTGAGAGCATTAGCTGGTGCCAGCAGGTGTGTAATTATATATGAAACAGGGTTTTAAAAGAGCAACATCACGGTGGCATGCAGAAAGTAGGCCAAGAAGAAGTGACTTCACTAAAGTCCTATTTATTCCTCACCCACTTCAAATGCGTGACTTCTTATTTGAAGTTGTGAAGTAATCCAAGGTCACTGTAACTATTTCAGGACTAGTAAAAATAACATTAAACACACAACAACTTAGCATGATAAAACGAGCCTGCGGAGCCGATTCTTTAAAGGAATAATTTTTTCCCCTGCTTATTTTTCTACCCAGCTTGCTCACTGTTGTCTGTTTTTCTGTTTTTTCAGGTACGGTGACATGGTGCCAAAAACCATCGTGGGGAAGGTGTTTGGGTCCATATGCTCTCTGAGTGGGGTGCTGGTCATCGCCCTGCCTGTCCCTGTCATCGTGTCAAACTTCAGCCGTATCTACCACCAAAGCCAGCGGGCAGAGAAGCGACGAGCCCAGAGGGTACTGGTTCTCCCCCTCCCTCCCTGCCTCCTCCTCTCTCTTCCCTTTCCCTCTCTTTATTTTGCCTCTATCTGCCTTTTTTCTCTGTCCCTGTCTTATCCACATGTAACAGAATGACAGGGCAAACGCTATCTTCCAGAATATTAATCTTTTTTATTGTGTGTGTGTGTGCGTGTGTGTGTGTGTGTTTGGTGGGCTAAACTTGCTTGAGTGTATTTCAGTGGGGGGAAAAAAAAAGGAATAAAAGAGGGAATGACAATGACTGGACAAATGATCTTCAGAGTATGGTGTCAGCAGCTTTTCAATGGCAATATGTGCATTTCTTCCTGAAACTGTTTGCTAAGGCAGAATTTCTTAATGGCAGATTTAAGTGTGGCCTCTCCCTACTAAATACTGTGGCTACCAGAGGGAGACAGAGCCAATTAGTGTGACAGACACACCGTCAGAAGCTAAAACAGAGGTCTGTTTGTTCAAACAGAAAACTCGTCTTGCTAGAATCCGTGCTGCGAAGATTCGAGGCACTAATGCATATATGCGCTACAAACAAAATGGGCTCCTGATCGACTCGCTGGAGGAGGTAACGGGAACCAAGCGGCGGCTCAGGGGGCTGACTGACCGGGGCCTCGCTATCGCATGCATGCCGCTCTGCTCGGGGTTTGAGGGAGGGGGGGCCATGCCACCTCACACAGGGGTGAGGGTGGGGGGGTCTGGATGGGGGGTGGGGTGGGGGGCTTTTCATGCTCTAACATGGGGGCTGCTGTCATTCCAGCGCTTCAGTGTGATCGTCCTCTCTCTTACATCACACCTCTCTACTGCAGCATTGACATGCTTCGTCAACACTCTCTCTCTCTTCTTCCTCTCTCTCTCTCTCTCTCTCTACTCATACAGCAGGACGGCCAGGCAGGCACACTTGCCTTCTGGTGGAGCTCAGCCATTACAGTCACACCGTCCCATGACCGAGCTCTGCATGTCTGTTCAACAGGGTTTGGAGGGGAAGGATGGAACCGGGGGGGCTTACTGGACAGTCGTTCGCATACGGAGGCTGTCTGCTCAGCCTGCATCTCCTCTAAACTCTGTGTTTGATCTGCTGTGTGTTTTGTGTGTTATTTCTAGAGCATCCAGGCTGTAGTGCAGACTAACACGACATACCTTCCATCCCAGAGCCGCGCAGAGCTTCATCAAACTGTGTAGTGTTGTTATGGTCGAGAATCTGTGCCGTGTTTGGTGCAATCTGTTCGATCTGTGTCTAGGTGTGCCACTGCTGTTGCACTGAAAAGAGCTCAGTTCTAATTTGACTTTTCTGGTCTCTCTCACCAAATCAGCGAAAGAAAGGCAAACCAATTCTAATCAGCCATTGTCTTTCTGCATCTCTAAAACATCCCCATCTCACCAGGTTCTCAGTAGACTGGCTGCCGTGCTACAGATCAGCATTTCAATCCTCAATGCTTTGCGTACTCTCCACTACATCGCCGAGCTAGCTGTTGCCTGAAACTCTGTTTCCGTGCAGAGACTCAACCTGCTTATCTTCACTCATTTTTTCCACTTTGTCTGTTTGAAGGCTGCTAAGGAGGCGGGACAAGCCCTGGTGGGGAAGGCCCCCAACCCTCCTTTTGAAAGCCAACATCATCACCTGCTGCACTGCCTGGAGAAGACCACGGTAACATCCGTTTTTCTCTCTAGCCTGAAAGCTGTGTCCACCTTGAAAACACACAATCACTTTAGCATCTTTTATTCCTGCTTTCATGAAAACCGATTTAAGACTCTTTAAAATAGCTCACCGTATAAAAATGGCTCCTTTTATGCAAAATTGCATCCCCTCTGCGGTCGGTGCTGTATCATCAGTAGTGCCAGCCTGTTACAGTGTTGCAAATATAAACAAATTGAGTTTTTCCATCCATGCACAAACTGTAGAATCATTTTATATGCAGCACAAGTTAAAAATAGCTATAAATGGGGATGGGAAAACGTTGAGTCCCTTCGCCGGCAACATGCTAAAGATAACATGACTTCAGTAGCCAGTAACATTATTCCTTCCAAACAAACCGGCATACTTAATTTTACACTATCTATAATTCAGAGATGTAAGAGCCTCTTTAATGCTTGGCTATGACATGAGTTTTACACTTGCAGCTCTAAACCCCGCACACAGACATAGACAGCCGGTAAATCAGTGTTCCTCCTCATATGTGATCCTCCCCCCAGTAAAAGGCTTGCCAGTCGTCTGGGAAAAGCTCCATAAAGGCTTCATGCCACTCAGATGGCAGCGCACATGTTAACATCAGGCTTCTCATGCCGTGCATTATAGATGGCATAGTGTAGTGCAAAAGAGACCAAGAGAGCATATAAGAAAATATGCATGATTCAGGGCATGGCATGGAATATCTGCGTGGTGACATTCTGCCACCTGCTGGCAGAGCTTGAAACTCACTTGGAGCCTGACCTTCAAGTCAGGCTCATTTGTCACAGGGATAACAGTTGTGAATGTTTTCACAGATGGCCCTTAATATGGACATCTGGGCCAATATATTTCTATTCCCTTGATGATTCATTTTCCAATTATTAAACAATTTTGCTGTTGATTCTGTTCAGTCTGTTTAGTCTTTACTGCGAAACATCTTCACTCATCGTTTAGCAGAGCCAATCATTGATGTAATAGAGTGATTCATGAGCATTGTTTCTGCCATCTTCCTCTACAGAACCACGAGTTTGTGGATGAGCAGACTTTTCAGTCCAACTGCATGGAAATCTCTGTGATGAACAAGTCAGGGTCCCGTGCGTCCTCGCTGTCCTCATCTCCACACGGACTCAGCTCGTGCTGCTCTCGACGCCACAGGAAGAAGAGCAGCTTCAGCCTGCCAAGCACAAACAACCAGGAGCTCAGCACCATACAGATAAGAGAGAGGCCAGTGGCCAACAGGTAGCATCACTGTCTTGCTCTTTTGTATTTCTTCACATCTTTTTCTCTGTGCATGCAAAGAGCTGATACTGTTTTATAAGAAAAGACACATTTTATTGACTCATCACCGTAGTATTAGATTGCATTAATCATTATAAAGAATAATATTTATTTTCTCTTGCAAGTTAAAATCATGTATTTTCTAAAAATTGTTTTCGGCTTTTGGGCAAACTGAAAGCTCTTGTGAATTTAAACAATCTTTGCATGTCTTGTGTTCAAAACCCTGCATTCATTGAATTGCATGTGATATTCTTAAGGGCCAGTTCACCCGCTAAGCCTCACCTCTGCTGGTGCGCACAGTGCCTACTGTGCAGCTAGTTTTGGTTTTATTTGCCCTGCTTTGAACATATTGGTCTCTGAGATTTCTGCTCCCAACCCAATACAATAAAAGATAATGGAATTGTGTTGGTGGTGCTCAAAGAAAAATTGAAAAACAGCAACGCTTTCCTTCAGAAACAGTTTGCCTGTTACTCAGGATAATCCACAGGCAGCAGGTTTTCATTGTAACTACTTTCTACCAAAGAAAAAGTCCCTTCTCTCTGTGAGAACTGCTTTACAGCTGGTTCTGGATTATCTAAAGCAACTATGGCACTGTATCTGAGAGGCTGTGTTGCTGTTGAATTGAAATTTTCAATGGAGTAAACAGCACAAATGAAAATCCATTCATATCTTATTCGGGCAGTTTTTCAGTGACGATATCTCAAAACACTGGTAATTATTGTAAAAAACTAAACTTTGAATCTGTGTTTCTTGACGCCACGCAGAGTAAATGAGGAAACCTGTTTTTTCACATTTATTTTTAACTGCTACCCATTCATCTCGATGTGAAAATTGTCATGCGTAAGTGAGAAGGTGCAAATTGTTTTTTTCGTGAGCATGCCTGCGTAACATGGAATAATATCAATTTATGTGTTTGACTTGAATTCACGTGCAACAAGACTGTAGAAACTGTAAATGAAGAGTCAGTGAGAGATTTAATGTGCTGCTGTTCAACCAGAAAACAGCATTTACAGGAATAGCTCGGGGTTTTTTATGAGGTAGTCGGTGTATTATTTAGACCACCACTAAAAGCCAGATAGACACCCACTGAAGAGCAGTGCTGTACCTAACTATCGGAAAATAAAATGCTAAACACCTACAAATAAATGAAAAGACTTACCAAACCACCAGTGAATAAATGGAGAAGTTTCCCCAGATGTTTGTCCAGACTCTCTTTTAGACTACAGTTCTGTATATTCTGGTTCATGAAGGTTTCTTCTTGTCTCCACAGTGAAAAACAGCTTGTTTCTGCTGTTATAATCACTCATTTTTATGTTCTCTTATTTGTTTCTTTACAATAAAACACAAAAGTTTGACCCAAACAGCTGATATGTGGTGTAGTATGATGCACAAAACATTTGTGCGTATTGCATAGTAATACAGACATTTTACAGTTGAGAATCTGTATTGCTAAAGAAAACGACTGTCTCACGGCAAGGTAAAGCTGTAAAATATTGAAAACATTGCAAACACTCGAGCTAATACGGATTATTTAGGTCGTCCTTCCTTCTTTAAGTGGATAAAAAACATTATTGCTGCTGTCCCTGTGCACAGCAGTACACCGCTCTGCCTCTGGGCCTAAACCACTCTCTGCTTTTCTTAACTAGGGACGTGCAGACCTACTCTAGGTAATACACCGACTACTGAAAAGTACCTTATACAACCCCATTTCAAAAAAACTCAAGCTATTCCATTTAGTTTGTGGGGTTTTTAATGTTTTGATTTTGTGCAAGTTGAACTGCATCTTATAAGAGTTGGATTTAAGATATAAAGCATAGTCAGCATCAACTTTTAGTTTCATAAACACAATTTATTATACAGTTTGTTTTCTATAGAGCTGCAGAGGTTCACAATGAAAACTGAAATATACCTTCTTGGGCCTCCTGACTCACCTGAGTCTATTAAGTTTTTCTTAACTTATTCTGGCAGTCAACATCAAGAGCCATAAATCATTTGATTCAAGAGGAAGTTTCAGTCTGGTCCATTTAAAGTCCCAATTTTACATTTATTTTATCTGAGGATAAACTTACAAGAATTTTCAAAAATATCAGTAAAAATGTGGTGGGTTTTTGTGTGGGTTTTTTTTACCGTCAAATCAAACAGAAGCCTAGGGAGTGTTTTTTGTTCAAAAATATGCAGCTTACCATTTCAGAATTCCAAATAAATTTATGTCTACATTTGACCTTTTTATTAACAATTTGAACCATTTATGATTACTTTATCCTCAGTGTTTCTCAATAAAAAAACAGGTTCAACATATTTTATTTTCATCAGCTTTTGCCATGTAGATGTGTCAAAAAGTTCAGAGCATAAATAGAAAAGGTTATTATATTCAAACAAAGGGGGATTGAGGCAAAAATGACTTTTCTCAAAGAAACATTATGAACAACAAAAGCAAACTGTTCAGTAAATGATGAAAACCATCATCACAAACGACGTTCCAGTAAAGAGGAAAGAAGTGCAACAAAATGCAGATATTTCAGAATGATTTTCGAAAACTATGTGCAAAATAAAAAAAACAAACAAGACATGTGGAATTTCACTGAGGAGCTGAGAAACTTTGGTTTGCACGACTTCTGAAGCATGTGGATTATGTTAAAGGTTCAGGTTGCATTAAACAATTTATTACAAGAGCATTTTTACATTCCTCTAAATCTGAGCAATATGTGCTCCTTTCTGCATTCATCCTGTACAAAGGATGTAAATTTTTTCTTCAGTGGCTTTCATGCAGTATAAGAATGCCGTACAGAGCTTCTTGTTATATGGGCTTTGAGTAATCCGTTCACAAGGTCGGGACTCTCACCCTCTTTCCTCCCCGTGTTCTGTTTTACAGCCGCTCCAGCCTGAATGCCAAACTCGATGAGACCGTGCCCTTGAAGTGTGACGAACCTTACATCACTCCCTCCATGGTCAGCCTATCTGCCCCGGTGGTGACCTCATCAGACGGGCACGGCTCCACCACCACCACCGCATACTCTCAGAGCAACATTGTCCGAGTATCTGCCTTGTAGATGTCATGCCTATCTGATCAGCTAACTGGTCTTGAGAAGCACCAGATGCTGAGGAGAGGGACCACCGAGCATCAACCTGCCATAACCTAGAGGGATTATAAGATTAGCAGAAATCGGGGTATTTTTGAAGTAGTGATCTCATCTGATGTCAAACTCTGCATGTTATTAGATTGATGAATGGACGGCTGCCTTGGGAATAAAAGCGAAACCAGCAGATCTTGCTCCATTAAGCACAGCAGAGCAAGGAGGTGCTGGGATTGCGTGGTTATCGTTGTTGCCTAAAAATACTGAGAAAAAAACTTTATTTTTGAATATGTAATGTAGTTGTATTTGTTGTCTTCTGATTTCAAGGAGGAAAGGCAGATGTTCAAAGGTCACTGTTGATGGCCTCTGATGACAAAGCACACATACTCATTAACCGAGGGCCATCTTTGTGAATAATTACACACGAGACACACTCACTTCACTCAGCACCCATTTAAATAGATTGTTTTTGAAACCCCTCAATTATCTGGTTTCTAATAGTCCCCTCACTGTTGTAAATTCAGAAAAACATACATCCGCTGGAATGGATAAACTGTTGTGAATATTCATTAACTGACTCATTAACTGGTTGGTGTCATCGCTTGATGAGTAAAATATGCTACGCATCCTGACATGTTTGTGAAATGTGCAAGTGAAAGTCAAAATGACAAAATTTGTGTTAGCTTACATATTTGACATTCTGATATGGATCCTTGTGAAAGCCACTGTCATTAATTAACAATTGATATTGGGAACTATACAGGGTACATATTAGTTAGGGCACAAAGTAGAATTACAAGTAAATGTTCTCTGCAGCACTTAACTAATACTAACCCTAATGTGGTCTTATAGTTTTGACCTGGAAGGCCATCTTGAAGAGTGTAGAGCAACAATGGCATTGAGTTCCTCTTAAATTATAATCTTCATAAGCCAAACTTGGTAGATTTCACTGTGTTTAAAGGCCCATTTTGTACATTTTTCATATTGTAAATATCTCAGTTAGAACTTTATCAACTGCATTTGAAGTTGGCTCCTCTTATTTCTAGATTTAGTTGACCGTTGTTGGCATACTATTTCTGTCTGTTACCTGATTGAATTAAGGATTTGCATGCTGTCATTGCAGAATTCTGTTTTATTAAAAGTATGTCTTTGCTTCTTGTTGGAGGTTTGTCCGTAAAAATGCGACTGATGAAAGGAAACACAATGAGATGTAAATTCTGCAACACTTTGCTTTTAATGAAAACTCAAATCTTGTCTTGGAGTAAATATATAAAGAGGTAAGGAAAAGGGACAAATAATCACACATTGTACATTTGGTGCAGTGGATAGAATAAATACTGTAGCTCTACTGAAACATCCATTAAATGACCCATGTCTTTCTTTATACAACACAATTAGATGGATTTCATAATGCTTCGCCAGATTACGCAAAGAGCATCGCTAATAACAGGATGAGATAATAATTGGGTGCTGCTGGAGGACATGTGAGGACCTGACCGGCCCAGTGGTGGGTCTTGACTGCAGGGACTCTGGAGACAGACAGGCAGGCCTCAGTGATCGTTTGACAGAAAACTCGGCAGCGTCCTCCTGCTGAGATGATTGCATCAGTTCGGGCTGCTTCTCACAGCACGCAGCGCCTCTGCTCTGCAGTGTTACTAACTGCTGAGACGTCAGCCGGCATAAAATCTAATATTACACAGCAGTATATAAAATAAAAGATCCGCTATACCCAAATAAAAAAAAATAAAAAATCACACACTTCAGCGTCTGGGGGTTTAATTTAGTTCATATTTAAACACTGACTAGACAAATGTTAGCCATTTTATTATTCAGTCACAAAGTGAATATTGAATATGGTCATTTGTTCTGGTGCTTCTCAGACGAAGACATTTGAAGAGTGAATCATTTTTTGTTAAATATGGATTCAACCCTGTTTTTAAGCCTATAAAACTCCGTCCGAAACTGAGGGTTCACTGCAGCATATATTATCGGGTCGCTCACCGATGTGATGCAGGCGACAGACACTGACAGGATCTCCACATCCTGAATGATGGCTGTCTGAAAAAAATATAAGAGAAAATAAAACACAGTCAGAGAACAAAGAACAAAGTTTTTCAACAGTTGAAACCTCGGATTCGGTGGCTCCACATGTAGTCACTTAATATGCAGACAAGGTCATGGAAAATAAGTCTGATATATTCATTTTGAAAACATAATTTAAGGGCATGTCATACTCAAATTTACATCTTTGTCCTCAGAATATTAAAGCTTGTGGGCTCATGACATTTTTTGCAAATAAGATTGAGTTCATATGTCAGAAAAAAAGACTTAATAATAATATCAAACGCTAAACACAAATAAAACCTTGTCTCACACTCACTGAGATACAAAGTGCCAGTTAAAATTGCATCCTTACCTCCTCAGCTACTTACCTGTGTATTCTTGTTTTTGTGAACAACAAAATTCCGCAGAATAGTTGTAATCAGTGGCAGCCAGAATAAGAGGAAAGTTATAATTATGTATCCAGAGCGCTTAGCCAGTTTGCTCTCCTTCTTTTTGCTCGCCCTCTCTTTACTTTCTTTTGAAGGCATCATGCAAACTGCACCTTCCAACTCCACAATTTGTTTCGCAGCTTCCGTTTCGGGGCCATTATTTGAGACTGGAGGTAATGAAGACACTTGATCTGCTGCAGGAACAGCCAGTGTTTCCCCTCCGTTATTGTTCTTTGGATGGTTTTGTTCAATCAGTTGAACAGAAGAGGATTCAGGTTTTTCTAACTGTGCAGACGCTGGAACATGGGCGCTGGTTTCTTTCATTTCAGAGGGTGATTTGTCGGTTTTCACTCTTTCTTTGGACGGCTTTTCTGTGTCAAAATTGCTTGACATTCTCTGCGGCTTTGCGTTTGAGCTCTTAACACCAGCCACAGCATCTCCGTTTGATGGTTTTGCTTCAACTTTCTTGGCACGGGGATTGGATTGCTCTGTTTTAAAAGGTTTCTCCTCTTTCTGCACTGCAACCTGCATTGCAGGAGGGCCAGGTTGTTCTGTTTCCAAGTCGGTTATCTCCAGCTTGTTTTTTAATTTCGTTTCATTTTCTGATCCAGTGGAGACACATTGTGGGGTTTTTGTCGAGGTCAGCAGAGCAGCTGCAGAATCTTTCTTGGATGAATCTGGATTAGCTTGTGTCACTGGCTCCATCTGAGCAACGCTTTGACTCAAGGTTTGATTTTTTTCTGGTTTTTCAAGTCCATTTTCCACAGTTGATGTTTCTTCTTTATTCTGCTTATCTGTCGTTGTGTCTCCTTTTGAAAGGGGAAAGGTACCTTTGTCAAATATTTTGCGATTGTGTGATCTCACGAGGGTAAAAATGCAAGTGTAGAATCCAATGATAACACCAAAGCAAGCAGCCCACAGCGGGAACAACATGTAAAGTCCAAAGGTGTCATAAGAGGATGATGTTCCTAAATGCAATCCTTTGCATCGCACGTGAACCGGTGAGTCCTTCACAAAAATCAGGCAAAAACCAGCCACCACAATAGCCAGGGTCCATATGGCAGGAATCAGCACCATAATCCGCTTTCGTCTTTGACTGGTTTTGAAGGGTTGTGCAATGGCCTGGTACCTCTCTGCACTAATGCAGGCCAGTGTCAACAGCTGGATGCAGCAGCTGAAAGAGAAGGATGCCACCTGTGTGTCACAGATCAACTCGTCCATGTGACCTCTCTGGTACACAGTCATGACGATGGTTAGGAGTATGGGACAGTCAATCACACACCTCAGAATGTCTATAACTGCAAGGTTGACCAGCAGTGCGTTGTTCCAAGTTTGCAGGGATTTCTGGTGATAAACTGCCAGTATGACAAAAAAGTTTGCCGCGATCCCGACAACAGAAGTGACCAGCAGAATCAGGCTGTTTGCCACCACAAAGGCGATGTCGGTGTACTCCTTCCAAACGGTTTCATTCTCAGAGTCCCATGCAGGTGCAGGCTCGCCTCTCATCTCCAGTTTCAAGGAGTCAACATGTTCAGTTCCGTATCTTCATGCTTCCTACGCTGACCGAACACGCAGTGAGTCTGCCTCGCTTGTCAGAAGTGATTCTCCACTGAATTCATAATATTAACGGGCGAACCAGCAGCTTGGACAAATTACGCCAGAGTGTCCGCCCTTTTCATTATCACTTCACAGCAGCAGGTCACCTGGGAGTCCTCACAGTTCACATTCATTAAAAACTGTGCTGCGTATTCACAGCATAGACAACTGGAAAAAAAAAAAGGATTGCTGTTAATTGATAAGTGGTTACGTCATTATTGTCTCAAACCAGATACACAACTTTTATAAAGCCAAGCAGGAGCTCAGGGCTTAAATGCAATAACGATGATTATTAAAGAGGCATATGCATGTGTGTGTGTGTGTGTGTGTGTGTGAGGTGAACAGCTGTCCATTTCATTTAATACAGTACCTCACAAAGGTTAAAAGCTTTGCGTTAAGCATGCCAGATGGATGACTTGGGAGTTCTTGAATTGGCTCAGGAAATAAAGGGAGCCACGCTGCTGGATTATAGCATGACATTGTGTAATCCTGTTTGGAGATAAAGTGTGAAATGCTCTTTGCTTCAAATGTGCAAGCTTATGGACTAAATCTGGGATGAGATCAACACAATACATTTTCCAGCCGACCATCCTGCATATTGGTCTGACCAAACGCCTCAAAAAATAATAGAGAAGTTCTGAAAAAGAAAACAGTGCAGCAAGAAAACAATTCATCACCTCTAGAGAGATATTTTAGGACACCATAAACAACAAGAGGTGACTTGCTAAAATAGAAAACAACAAAAAAAAGAATTGTCGCAAATGAAAAAAAAAACACTTTATTTAAAACCAGATTTCTATTTACATTATTTACATCAAGTGTGCCAAACAAGTGGGAGGGAGAACAAAAACAAGCAATAAGGCAGAAATTCAGCCTGACTATTTTCACCAACAAACCCACACCATTAAAAAAAAAAAAAACATATTCACAATAGGACCATTTGAAAACATTATAATGGGGTCACCCACCATTACCCTGCTCTATGTAAGGTAATAGAAATCACATTCGGTGGACGATAAAGGACAGAGCAATTTTATATCTTAGGCTCAGATTTTTCTAATATAAATACTACAGAAGGCACAGGGCTGAACAAAGTCTCTCTTGGTTTTTGGTTATTAAAGTCCATTTATCAGGTGTTCAGGCTGCTGATTGGGCGCCTGGATTTCAGCCTTTTCAGTGAATAAGGGATCGATCTGTTGGGCAGAAAAAATTCACAAAATACAACAGATATACACTCTGTCTTGACTTACGCATACGACATTTGTTTCAACAGTTTTCCTACTTGAATAATAGTTTCATAAATGTAATCAAATAATTGCTCCTGATGATGAACATATAAACCAAATAAAAAAAGATTAAATTCAAACAATTAAATTAAATCACAAAATATGAAACTGTCTATTTAATACAACTTCATTCACAATTTCGGGATGTGAGCTGCCAGCAATAATTCAACAGTTACACTTCCTTTTAACTGTGTACTTTTAGTTCATCTTTATTCAGCGATGTGTACTGTATTAATCTTTATTTCT
Source organism: Acanthurus tennentii (assembly GCA_029783805.1). Classification (NCBI taxonomy): domain Eukaryota; kingdom Metazoa; phylum Chordata; class Actinopteri; order Acanthuriformes; family Acanthuridae; genus Acanthurus; species Acanthurus tennentii. Next base: position 17,671,064 of record JAPZDZ010000023.1, on the reverse strand, counting down.
GGTGACTCAGTGTAGACTCAGACGTGTGCCACATAAAACACGATGTACTGGGTTTGATTCAGCCTCAGAGACTTTATAATTATGTCATCCTTCTCTGAACTGTCTAATCCCTCTCTGAAGCCTCTACGGAGATAAAAAAAAAAAAAAAAAAAGTACAAAATAATACAAGTGAGAAAGTCTTTTACTGTCTGACTTCTCAAGGTAAGATGTGCAGCGGCTCACTTAATATGCACACTCAGATTTCTGATGTTTTTGGATTTTGTAGATATTGCAGCACTTCAAAACTGAAAGCTTGTACTTTTATTGTGCTAACTGCACAATCTGAGGGGGAGCATGTGACGTTACCTCTGCCTCTTTGCTTCCAAATGAGTATTGAATGAGTGAAATTATGAGTGAGTGCGTAATGAGTATAATTATGACTGCGCACACTGCAGCAATCTAGTACAGTGTGTTTTTGCAGCAGACTTCTGGGAAGTGTGAGCGGTGGCAAAAAGGCAGGACTTATACGTTACATAATCCACATTTAATACAATAACTTGGTCCAGCTGGCAGTGACGATGACACCATGGTTGACTTTTGTTGACAGTGATTTCATTTATTTATAAAATAGCATTACATAGGAGGAAATGCTATGAGGGAGATGTATAACTTACATAGCAGAGAATTTGTTTTCAGAAAGGAGTTGGTGGGAAAAAAAAAAAAGATTTCGGACTTTTTCTGTGTGTAAATCAATATTTCATGCCGCATGATTCAAGACCTCGAAAATGTCAAACATCTAAGTGACTTTTAGAAAGGAGGAAGTATCTTCTTGGACTACATGAAAACAAGTCCAGTGTATTTTATTTATGAGAAAAAAAATTCAGGGGTCAAAGGTTTTTTTTTCCCCCTTCCTCACAGTTTTTCTCTGCAGTCCAGCTGTATTTGACTTCACTAGTCTTGTTAAAAAAAAAAAACGCATGCATGTTAAGAATTGAAAAAGGGAAACTACATAAATCATAAATCAGACAGGGTTGTTTGTCCTGCTTTGTTTTTGGTTTTGTTTACCACATGCATACAGGACACGCCTGCAAAAATGAATATGAAAAAGGCAACAGTCTATTGTTCTAAACAAATCACATGATAAATGAAGCCATAATCTCATTGCTCGAGAGAGGTGGAATTACAATAACACCTTAAAATATATCGTGCATGTCAACAAAACAAAACAAAATCAATGAATCAAATCATCTCTTACATAACCTTAACAAAAAAAATGAACAAAACAAGCACTTTTTTTTCAGAGGTGTTGAATTGGATGCATTATTTTTTGTCAGTTTCTACTTATTTTCTCAACTTTCTGAACATCAGCTGTCAGTCTCTGTGCCAATTTTGTTCTAGCCAGGCTGTCTATTTTTCATTTATTAGTCACTATTTTTTCGCTTTTGTTTGTCTAATTTTTGTTTGTTCTCTCTCTCCTTCCTTAACAAGTGTCCTCTGTCTTCAAAAGCCAATTGTTAATATCTTTCTTGGTAACATAAAGATTAAATGAAATAAATAGACAGAAGACCTTTCAGGGAGACTCGGGCCTGTAGATGTACAGGCTCGTGTCCTGGATGAGGCACCAACAAATACAACAGCTTCTCGTGTTTGACAGACAAAGTCACAGAGGCAACACCTTGCTGTGCGTGTTGATGCTTCTGCTCAAGGACGTCAGCCTGCTGCTCTTGTTTAAAGGACGCATATTGATGCTGACGGTGGTTGGCGTGTGGGGAATGTAGCGGCCGCAGGACAGCACCTCCAGAGCGGCATCCCGAAACTGTTGGGAATAAAAAACACATGAACTCAGCCAGGAAATATATATGAGCATCTCAATCAATTCAAATGTTTTTTCTTGTGCATCTCATCTGTTTGTACACTTGAGTCTTTGCATCTTCTTTTTATAAGCAGAAATAGACTCTAGCTGCTCACCTGCTTGTTGGAAAGGAAGTAGATGATGGGGTTATAGACAGGACTGGTCTTGGCAAAGTACATCGGCATGGTGGCAATGAGCGGAGGGATGTAGAGCTCTGGATCCATGACTATCACCACTGACAATGTTGTGTAGGGCAGCCAGCAGACAAAAAAAGCTATGATCATGGCCAGGACCATGCTGATGGCGTGATCATTCTCCTTCTGGCTGGAACGCCCACCCTGGAGCTCCAAACTTCTGTTCAGCTGTGAATGGAGAGCAAATTCAACACCCATTAAAAGCTAATTACTTTTATGAATCTGTACTGCAAACAGATTGGAATGGAGGAGTACTTTTTTTTAAAAATTTGCCTTTAATGATGCAGTGGAATAAATACAAAAAGGCCATGATGAGCCCACCTTTTTCAGAGATTTGAGCACTCTGCAGTAGCAGTAGATGATGACTGTCACGGGTAAAATGAAGCAGAGGAGTGTGTAGAGGATGAGATAGCTGTAATTGCTCCACGATCTCTCCTCCCAGGCCAGAGAGCAGGAGGTCTGGACACCTTCAGGTCCGTAGGAGCTCCATCCAAATAACGGTGTTACAGCCCAAAACAAGCAGAAGATCCAGACGAACAGCAGCCCTATGATGCTTCTCCGCATGCTCAGCTTCAGACCAGCTCTCGGCTTACACACCACATTGTAACGTTCGTAGGAAAGCAGAGTCAGAGTGCAGAGAGACACCAGACCTGAGAAAGAAAAATACAATGATTTTAAAATCTTGGCTCAGTGAAGTTTCACTTTTTGCTTTTTGCTTTTTTACTCAATCTCATGATCTGTCTGTGAAAATGGAGTTTGCTTAGCAGCATAAAAACCCTCTAATTTCTCCATCCCAACTGAGAGAACTCAGTCCGCTGTGAAAACCATTTAATGTTTTTGAAAAGTTTGGAAAAAGCCAAAATGTACCTTGAATTACTAAGACAGAAAACAATAACCTTCAAGTCAGAACACAGAAAAACGACATTTTCAAAAAAAAAAAAACAAAAAAAAAACATCAAACAAAGGCAGACAACATGAACATTTTACAGCTGGGAAACGTTTTGAGATGAAGAAAAAGAAAAACAAATCGTCGAGAATGGATGTTTTTGCGCATACAATTTGGTGTACTGTGTCTCACAACAATACACCTCCGGGCTCGAGACAAAATTAAAATTGATCTCAAGTGTTGTTGTGGCAGAAATTGCTCTCTCACAACTCCATTTACCAAAGTAGTTGACTGCAAATCCCTGAAACACGCAGGCTGTGTGGCCAATGAAGAAGGAGCCCTGGTAGTTGGTGATGGTGACCACCAGCGAGCCGCACAGGCCGATCATGAGGTCAGACACGGCGAGGCCGAGGATGAAGACGTTTATTGGCTGGAGGAGAGACGGATTCCTCAGAATCACGACTATGACGAGGCCATTGTTAAAGACTGACAACACGGTGTTGATGAACATGAGGAAAGACAGGATGCTGTAGCCCAGCCGGGGGAAGATGGTGGGCGCCACGGTCGCCAGTCCGACGTGGATGGATGGAGGATGAGGGCCGGAGCTCCACGGCGTGCTGTTGCTGTCCATGGTGCCCGAATGAGACTCGGATGAGACGACTGTGAGACACCCTGCTCAGCTCAGGACACGGCGCCACCGATCTTATCATTTCTGATCCCCCTGAAACCCCCCATACACTCTTTTTTTCCAATATGTCAGTCTGTGCACCTGTCTGATTGAGAAAGCTCCAAATGCAATAAAGAAAATTGGTCCATAACACGATTTGAGAGGATCAATCCCAATAAAACCACTGCTTTAATGGTCATTAAAAAGTTATATAAAGGAGGAATGATTAGACCTTTAAATTAATTTCAAAAAATCTTATTTTGTTGTTTATACAGTTTATGGAAAAGGAGAGTACATAGAACAAAAATGGACTTATCATTTAATAATTTAATACTGCTGGAAAACACTTCAAATGAAGTCTAGTTATATAACAATTATGAAAACATATCAAGTTGCCTTAAATGTATGAAATAAGCACATCCATTGACATAAAAAATTTCATTCAGCAAGGTCAGTTTTAATAAATAGTCAAATAAAAATACACTTCAACAAAACACATTTGAAAACCACAGAAACACAATAAACCAAGAGTTTATATTTACGACCACTGTTATTTAAAAGTTCCCTTTTTTCAAATAAATAAAAACTCTTATTTTCCAGCATAGGTATCAAATACATTCTTGTCAAGCCCTCATTCCCTGCACATGTTAAAACAGTTTCCGCAAAAAAGTGTCAAAGCCCACAAAACCCACCGCTGGCTTCACAGATCAAACAGCACCTCTCTGGCTAAATATAGCAAATATGTTCTATTTTTTCCTGACGAACATTAACATTTCTACCTGCTAAAATGAGACATACAGGCTGTGCTGTGCAGAACTGCTGAGAACAATTAAATACAAGGGTTTCAGAGCAAGAATGTGTAATGTACAGCATTACAATACGAAACGAGATGCTGTCTGGCAAAATTTTAAAAAGCTTGATTACCATACATTACATGAAGCTATTACAAAAATATATACACTGCAGTGATGTGAACGAGAGATTAAGGCAACAAAGTTTGCAATGTAAATGTCACATCAGAGTGTTTGCATTTCAATGACAGCCTCTCTTATAGTTCCAGAGATGAAAAAGAGATTAAAAAAAAGCTGAGGGACAGCATGTAGAATTCAAAGGACACAGATTCAAAATAAACTTAGTGTGTGACTGCCCCCTATTGCTTTGACTGGGTAACTGCATCATTGTTCATGTACAGTAAAATCTATAATCTCACCACTCCTCCTATCACATATATACTAACACACACACACACATGCAAACCTTAAACATCAGTGCATTCAGTGTCTTGAATTCTATGTGATGACAATGAAAAATGCCAGATATCCAACATCAAAATGCCGTTTCTGTTATGTTTGATTTGGCTTAAAAGCACTAAATTTGTTCTTTTTTGAGAACTAGCTAACTACCTAATTTAAAGCTTAATAGATATAAACATTTTTAATGATTGTTACCAATTTTGTACATCTTAAAGATGGGGCATGCATTTTCTAAAATGCCATGTCTTAAAACTTGACAAAAGTAAGCACTGGAGATCATTCTTTAATTACCGAACTCTGACTTTTCGCTCTCACTCTATTTTGAATCGGCTCTGTGGGGCTGCGATGAGACACTAATGCCAGCGGGACTGTGCTCGGGCCAGAAGGGGGACTCGTGCTGCAGGGGTGTGCGGCGAGGGAAGAAGGTGTGCTGAAGGTCGTAGTTGAGCAGGCAGCTGATGGAGGCCATGTAGATGTCAGCAAAGCGGGACAGACGGCGTGAGAAGTAGGTGGGGTTGTGGTACGTCCGGAAGAGACTCCCGAACTGACTGTTGAAGATGTCTTTAGTTTGGGACCTGCCATGAAAACACAAGATGAGGTTAGACAATTACACAAGATCATGAGATGATAGAAAACAGCTCTTTATTGCTAAAGTTAAACATCTTCATTACCTCATGACTTCTCTCTCTTTGATCCACTCGTCAACGACAGCTTGAGATGCTGCATCCTTGTGAACCTGTTTGGCAGCAGTGCACAGATGTTAAAACAAGAATTGGAGTACAGAGGCAAAAAAAAGGAATAGATGGACACAAATTTTTTTTTATAAAGTCTTCTGACCTGCATCTGTTCTATCAGTCCAGTCAGAGCCTGTAACCAGGCCATCATGTGCGTGTACTGCTCCGTGTTCATGATCTTGATCTCCTTCCTCAGCTCTGGGATGATGGCGCCCGTCCTCCAGCCATGTTTCAGCGTCAGATCCTGCAAAACAAAAGATCAGAAGACCAGTCTTGAAGTCAAACTATTGAGTGCAGCAGGTTCTGCCAAATAATAAATGAAAGAGAGAGCTATAAACAAGACACTGGAGTACAAGGCTTGGAGAAAATATCGTGAAGTACAACCTGCTGCTAAAACAATCTTTTATTCACGTGTACCTGTTGGGAAAACTATGACATAAACAACTTCTCTTTATTGGCCATATAACAAATGGCTGCACGACTGCAAAGTTAGCTCTGTACAGTCCCAGTAGGCCTGTTGTTGCTCACTCAGGTGCATCTGAAAATGCTCACAGCAGGATACACAATCAAAGTTGTTGCACCCCTCTGGTTGCTGTTATACACTTAAAGTTTGAGTAAAGACCGGCCCATTAAGTGAGTACAAACAGCGCCTATTAAAAAGTGTGCCTGTTCCATTTGACAAACATGAGACTAAAATAAAAGCCTATTGAAATGCATCCAGGGGAGAGAGAACATTTTAAGGGATTTGTCTGTGCTTCTGGATTCTTTAATAAAACTGCATGAAGCAGAAATAAAATATTACTTCATCCTTTGTGGCTCCTGAGTCAATCAGAGATGCTTCTGCTTTGTGTCCCCTTGCAGTAAGGATGTAATCTCAGGCTGTTTGTAAGCTGTGGCTGGTATAAACCATACAAGCCATATTCCATCTTCTTTAACAAGCGGAACAACATGTTTGACAGCCGGCTGCCTGCCACCAACCAGGCATCGTGCCAAAGATGTAAACTTTGTCTTTCATTATTACCATTTACAGCTGATTAACCACACTCATATGTCCAAGTTCTTATAACTCATTATGATGCAATAAAAAAAAGCCTGTTAATATGTTTATAAAAGATGAGGGGCAGCTGGAGGAAAGTTGCTAGGTTACTGGTTTATAAAAGTAACTCGGGTACACTGACACTCTCCACTGTCTGTGTGTTGGGTGTGATACCTCAGGACACACTGACATTCATTAAAATGCCTGTCAACCGAACCTGATGCAGAGCCATAGTAACTGTGGTTTTATGCATGAAGAAATACATTCTCAACTCAGCGATTTTATTTTGATTTTATCTTTTTAATCTTTTATGCATTTGCTCAGCATCTCGTTATGCGCATCTTCTCACAGAGCGATAAGATTTAGACTGTTGCATAAAAAGATTAACACCCACAAACGCTCTTATGTTACATGGAGGACAGTGGAAGCAGAGCTCCCCCCTTTGTTCGAAATCTCATAATCTACGGTCATTATATAAGCGCCTGAATGCAATTATTTATGCTGCATAACGGTTACAATCGTTTCCATCCACCTGTATAAAAACAGTTGGATGAATTTAAATGATTATTTTCCACAAAGTTTTTCACCATTTGCGTTCGGTCTGCTGCTCTTTAAATGACATCAAGTCTTTGCAGCCCTTCTTGTGCTGTTTAATGGTGCCTGAGTGGAGAAAAAGTGCCACCAACTGTTTATCTGAAGGCC